>OZ010645.1:20279377-20879377 GCA_963932195.1 Empis livida | reverse complement strand
ATCCTATATTCTTTTTCGTAAAATATAACTTAATTATTATCATAAACATTTCACATAACATTAATTTGAATTATCCCAATTATACTTTCTTCCTAATCAGAAAAAAATAATAATAATCTAATAAATATTAAATAAAAATTATTAGTCATTGAAATTCTCCAATCCAAAATTAACCCGATCGACACAGATTATTAACGTTCATTAACCTACTTTTTATTTACCATAAATTATAAGTAAAGAAACTTTATTTGAAATTCATTTTTTTTTTGTGTAATTTATAAAAGTATGTTCAAAATATATTTTGAAGGTAAAAAAAAGATATATAAAACGATAATTCATTAATTTTTATTAATAATTTTAAAGGTGCTATTATTTATTACTCATCAAAAAATAAATAAATAAATAAATAACATATATTCACCATAAATTTGAATATTTGTTGAATATATAAACACTTAATAATTTCAAATAAACTAAAATTATGTTAAGAAATATCTAAGTAATTATGGGCAATGATCATGACCGTGAATTTTATTTTTGGATTGGGTTTTTTTTTCTTCTTTTACCTATTGGGTATTCAAATTCTGAAACCAACTATTTAAAAAAAAAAAAAAATATGCAAATTTTCATATTTTTATACAACATTGAATTACATGTAAACAAATTTTTATAATTGAGAAGAAAGAGAAAGCTTATCAATATTTGCCGGCTTTATAAAATATTTAAAATAATTTTATAAATGCAAAATATCTAACCAGATTGGAGGTTTTAAAGATTGCGATGTTTATTGTTACTCAGAAAAGATTTTGGTTACAATAAATTTATATGTAATTTAGATAATTTTTGAAAATTGTTTCTACAAAAATTAATAAACACAATAATACAAAATTTATGTAAAATATTTTTATAGTTAGTTATGATTGTACATTTGATAATTTATATGAGGAAATTTTTATGTCAAGAAAGTAAAAATCATATTATGTTAATCATAACATTACAATAATATTCATATTGAGATTAAATTACAAATTTATTAATATAAATAATATAAAAATATTTTAAAACATATTTTTGAATTTAATTCATTATTAAATAGAATGAATATCTAAGTTCTTTATTAAATATACCACCAATATGCGTGTATAAGAATATTTAATTATTGTAATAGTTTCATTTATATTAAATTTCTCTTCTATGCTATACTGTATTTGGAAAAATTTTGACCTACACTTTAATTATTGGCGCAAAAATTAGAAAATATATAACTTTTATTTTGGTATTAAGTTAGGTAAAATATTTATAATAATAAAATTAAATAAATAATATTTATAGTAATTTGTTAAACGGATAACTATTAACTTTAAAGCTTTAATTATAATTTTAAAAATTACAAAACCAATAATTTTATTTTTAAACTAAACATATTATTATTTATAATAATAAAATTACACAAATAACCCATAATTTCAATGCATTTTTATAATTTATAATACAATAATTAAGTTAATAATTGAAAATAGTAAATCATAATTCGTGCTCTGAATATTTTAATGTCTCCTTCTTCACATTAATAAAAAATAATTAATATATGCTTATAGTCATCAATGTTATTTATTTAATTTTATTTAATGTTTATGGAAATTTTTAAAAACTATAGTTATAAAATATAAAGAGAAATATAATAGAATATCTTAATAATTTAAAATTAAAGAAATTAATGTTATTACAGATTTAAATAATTGGAAAAATATTTCAGAAATTATTTAAACTAAATAATGTGAATAAAAATTTAATAATTTACCGAACAAATGTAGCCAATGAAACAAAGATTAAAATGTAATCAAAAAAATATAAAATTGTAATGAATATTTTTGAATCTAATTAATAAAAATATATATGTAAATTTTTTGTTTTCATAAATAATTACAAACAGGTTCCATCCTATTAAAGACTTGTCAATGATCGTAGTCCATGATATATATTTAAAAAATAAGTTGCCATAAGTTATGAAATAATGTTGTCGTATAAAAATGAACAAAAAAAAAATACACTGTTCTGAACATAATTTACAACAATACTTATAGAGATATATTACATAGTACACATAGTATAAACAGTATAATTATATTGAAAAATTTTGTTTTCTTTGTATTATTACAAAAATTTTTATGTTAAATGAATGGAATATAAATTAAGATACTTCATCCAAATAATATTAAAAACAACATAAATTTCAAGAGCTTTTTGACTCCGATATTAGTTTCGGACTGGATAATAATTTTAATTCAATCTAAAATATATTGTGTATTCAAAAAAGAAAATTTATAGGAATTGCGTTAAAAGTTTTTTTTTTTTTTAAATTCCTAGTAAACTAGTAAACTAGGAAGTTATAACAATTTCATATTCAAAAATTTCCAATTTATTGGAGTCGACCAAAGAAAAGTAAAATACATAATATTAAATAGTTTTTTGTATAGTCACAGTGTCTGAGCATAAAAACTGCAACACATACGGTTTTATATATAATGAATGTTAAAAGATTGCAAAATTTAATAGAAATTAAATATGTTCCAAATTCCATAATGAAAGTATAATTTTTGTAAGATATTTACGCTATATTTAGTAAGTATATAAATAAATATAGGTTTTTTTTTAATTAGTATGTTATAAAATATTTGTTCTTATAATATATTTTAAGGTACATATAATTACTACCTTAAAATATATATGATTTTTTTTTTGAAAAAAATCATAACTGATAAACAAAAACATTAAACTTTTTTTTTCACAAATACATAACTACTTTATTTTTTAAGCTACTAACATTAATATTTGTTTTATAAACAATATGAATCTAGAAAAGCTATATTGTATAAAACTTAATTATCACAATTAAATATTTAAAGATATTTGAGAGAAATTTACCAAAATCTCTACAATTTTGATATCAATCGACGAAGAATTTAATTTCCAATATTTTATAACTTTCTAAAAAAATATTAAAAAATTTCTCGAGATATTAAAATATGTGACATGGTACTTTCTGTATGTTCCAAAAGATATTAGAACAAGAAATATTTTTTAATAATTATTATTCTGAAGAGCTTATAGATCTGATAATTAATTATACACCTATGCCCCCATTTACCCGAAAGATTGGTTCATCAGAAAACCGTGTAAATCGAAATTTTTGTTTTTAATATGAAAAACCGTGTAAATCGAAAAAATGATAAAATGTGCATAATTTAGATATTTATTTACACAGAAATTAAAATTCATTTATTTAAGGGTAAATGAAAAATAATTCAAACAAAACTAAAACAAAAAGGTACATAATTGATATAATTTGAGTTTAAATAAAAATTATTAATATATTTAATGCCAAACTAAAAATAATTCATTTATTAAATTACAGAAAAGGAAATTAAGCAAAATAACAGATATTAAAATTAAAACAAATTAAAATCACTATCTTTTTAAAAAACAGAACCGTGTAAAAGTGAAACCGTGTAAATTGGGGGATAGGTGTATATATTTCCCAAAAACTGAAAATAAACATATATGAAAAATTGGTAATAGATAAATTTGTACGTTATTTTTTCTTTTAAATTAATATTTTACCATTTATTTTCCTTTTTCTTTATTATCTATACATATATAGTTATATATATATATATATTAAAAAACAATTAAAATATAAATTTCTAATTTCATTTGTAAATTTTAAATTGCAATTAATTTATTTATATATATATATATATTTATAAATATATATATATATATATATATATATATATATATATATATATATATATATATATATATATATATATATATATATATATATATATATATATATATATATATATATATATATATATATATATATATATATATATATATATATATATATATTTATCGTCTTTTTTACAAAACTAAATAAAATAAATAATCGGCTTTCTTAATACATATATTTATATTTAAATATTTCATAAATGAAAAATAAAATAATATGATTTACATTAAAATGGGATAAGATGAAAAAAATTGTATATATTTTTTTTTTTACAATATAGAATGTAGATAGAAGTTTTAAATTTCGTAGAAATTTTAAAAAACAAAAGCATGTGAATTTAAATTATTATTGCTTAACTACACAATTCACGAATTCATATATGTATATTATTAATCAAAGCATAATATTATTAATGATGAATTTAATTTATAAATTATTTTTAACAGAAATAAATTTTAATTAAAATAAACAATGAATAAAAAAAATTAAAAACTTTTTAAAAAATATTATTTAAGAATAAAATTAACTTTATTTGAATTGTAAAGTTTTTTTTAGTGTTTTCCAAAATTTCATCATTGGAAATAAATAATCAACCGTAAATTATTATGTGATGAACCTTTTTAAATAATAATAAAAAATTAGATTTTAACAATATTACTTCTACGTATTATGAAAAAATAGAGTTTGACTCAAAAAATCAAAGTTTTTTTTATTTTTTTTTAAAAATATCTTAATTTCTTTTTTGTATAATGTTGTTTTTATTATATTTTTTTTACGTGAGATTACTTTTTTTTTTCCTTTTAAATGTTTAATAATTAATTTTATTATCTATGATATTTTTCTCTATGAAAATATTCTTATTACACATACATAAATTGAAAATTTACAATGAATTTGTAAATTTATTTGAAATAATTTACATTAAATTTTATTATTATTCATTATTATCAAAGTATTTGATGTGAATTAATTTTAAATTATTACTATCAAAAAGATGTCTTTACAAATACATTTTTAATTTGATAATTTAAAAATGTTACAATATATTTCCTCTTTATCAATTTTTTGTTAATTTAATGAATTATCCTTTAATTTATTAATATTTATTACTTTTTATTTTAAATCTGTATATATGTATATATTTTTTTTAAATATTTTTTCTATTTTACAATTTTTATTTTACCTGTATTTAATTATTTTCTTTATTCGTTCATCAACTAAAAATTATTGTATGATAAGAATTTATGTAGAGTAAAATATCAAATAATATTACGATAAACTTAATATTGGAAATTACAATAGTATTTTTTTCTTTCATAATTTACTAGTATATTTCGTATAAAATAAGGAATATACTAATGTAAAGATTTTTAGTGAAATTTTTCGATTATTTTCTTTATAAATAAACTGCAAAAATGAATTTAAAATTCAATCTCCTTTTTTTTGCTTTTCTTTTAGTTTGATTTTTTTTTTTAAATTTGTGTTTTTTATTTATATTTCTCGTCGAAGATTTTATATTATATTTCACAGTTTTATGATCTTTTCTATTGCAATTTTTACTTTATTATAGTTTGATATGAATTTTATTATTTTTTTTTCCATTTGTATTTGAATTTGATTTAGTTATTATAATACCATTGCTGTAGATAAAAATTATATTTTTTTGTCTATGGATAAATATCAATTATTTAAAGTACCAATTATATTTGAATCAAGTAATGAACTCCTTGGTTATTTAGTGATTTTCATAATTTATCTATTTTCTTTCATTTAAAAATAGTATTATAAACACTAACTGCTTAATTTTATCGACAAAAAAAAGTCAAATATACAAATCCACAATACCTTGATTATAAAAAAAATTATTACCGATTTTATTAACAATATTTTACTGATTTTATCGGAAAAAATATTATGTACTGAATAATTGAAAAATATCAGTACAAAATATTTTTATTTATTAATTAATTTTTATACATATAATTCTTGTGTTTTTATAAACTTTATTTAATACAAAAAAAAAAAAAACTATCACATCTTTAAATTAATGAAAATTATTTACATGTAATTTTTTGCTGAATGAATAAATTATATAATGGTGATACATATATTATTTTGTTTTACAAAAAAAATATGTTTTGTTTTTCATATACATATTACAAAAATAAAAATACATATTTTTACTAAACAATATTATTATGGAAAAATACTGAATATATTTTTATTAAGCTGAAATTCCATGAAATTTAACTTTGAATACTTTTACAATTGCTTATGTTTTACTTTAATAATTTACTTGAATAATGAAAATATTTGTTTAAAATTTGGAATTTTTTATGTCTATAGTAATTGGTTTTTCTATTGACATGTTATAATAATGCTATAAGATTTTAATATTATATAGCTTTGAGTATTGAAAAACTTAATCTTAAGCGAATATTTTATAGATAGATCAATTAACTTTTTACATTTGCTTTTATAAAAAAAAATTGGAAACATTCAAAGATTTATTAAATGAATTATAATTGATTTGGATTTGAAGGTGAATAAAAATAAAAATGACCAAAAATATATACATATACAACATATCAGTTAGAATTTTACTATTTAAAAAATTAATTTCTTTTTTTTTTCGTTCTAAAATGGATTTAAATTTACACATATGAATAATTTTCTTATTAAAAATAAAAATTAAATATAATAACGTATTCAACAAATTTTAGGAGATAACATTAACAAATTAAAACATTTTGTCCATTTTTGGAAGGAAATACATTTTTTATTTAATTGTTTAATAACCCATCCTTATAATAATTATCTAGTAATATAACTATAATAAGGATGGGTTGTTGAACAATTAAAATGTATTCTCTCCAAATACAATTTTGTCTTTCAAAATTTAATTTTTTAGTAAACTATAAATGTAAATAAATATAAATCCATATTCAAAACTAAAACTGATTTGGTGATATAATAAAAATATCCTTCTTCGTATATTATAAAAAATTTACATTCAGTATTTTTCTTAGTTTTCTATTAAATCGCACTAAAACAAATGCTTATGCACTGATTACAAAATAAATTATCTTATGATGAATCGTAATTCTTGTCATTTTTATATAACTCTTTTATTTATTTTTTTTGATTTTGTTTCATACCATAAAAAAATATATATTGTATACAATAACTATAAATATAATTATTAAGGATCGTGTTTTTTTTTCATATTTTTTTTTGTTTTATGTTTTATTTATAAATACGCGTATAACTAGCTACCTACAAAAAAGTGTATGTTTTTATAATATTTTAATGCGATTATGAGTTTATTTAAAATTTAAATTTTTCTTTTTTTTTTTTTGTATATTTTGTTTTTATATTTTTTTTTTATTTTTTGTTAATTCTTAAATTTTTTAAAAACATAAATTAATTTTAATACAATTTTAAATTAGAACAGACTTTTCAAATGTGTATCATGTTTTATATTTATATATTTAGATACTAATTAATAATACGAGTTAAATTTAAGCATGAAAAAAATAAAAATGTACATTTAGAAAAACAAACAAAAAAAAATTAAACTGTAACTACGACTTTAAATTTATTATTTATTTAGCGCAATGATTTTAATTAATTAATTACTAAGATATTTTTGTATATATATATATATATATATTATCAGATTTAATGCCTTTTCTTTTAAATTTTGAGTTTATTATGTCTTATCCGTTTTTATTGTAATATGACTTTTATTTTTTAAATATTTATTTTAATTAAATCTAAAAGGTTTTCTTTTATGTTTACTATAATAATAATTTTGTATATATATATATATATATATATATATATATATATATATATATATATATATATATATATTTATATATGCGTTAATAATAATAAAATATATTTATATAATTTTCTTTTTTTTTTAATATTTATGGATATATTTTTATATATATATTTTTAAAAATTATGTACAACTATCAGGATGCTGGCTTTGTTTTCGTTTAGTCTTAGGCTCTTTTGGGTGGTGCTCTATGGATGGCCTTCTAGGATTACCGAGTGTAACTAAAGCACTTGCTACTGCTAAACCCGCAGCTTGACCTGGCGGAGCATGTTGAAGGCCACCTATTTGTATTTTGGAAAAAGAAAATTTAGTAATTAATTATTTTAAATAACCTTTTATATATTATATTTTAGTTTTTACCGGTTGGCAACCGGACTAGAAGAGATAAAACTGCAGCACGATTACCACTACAAGGTTCTAGTGCAATCGGACTTGGACAATCCTAAGAAAAATAAACCATTTAATCATAAATTTATAATAAATTAAATTTTATTTAACCTTTTTACGTTTTTTGGCAGTTGTTATGCTTTCAATTGTTTGTGATAAATCAATATTATCTCTATTTTCTATTTCTACTAAGACCTTTAAGAAATAAATAGAAAATAAACAAATTTTAAATTTATTCTATTAAAAAACGTGTTTACTTGAGAAAATGGTCTTGATGCCATTTGTTCCATTTCAACAAATAATCTTTGCCGTCTCCTAAACATATCATATTTTTGTTTAATTTTCCATAAAAATGCAGCCATCAATAATAATAGTAAAAAACAAGTTGAGAATGTTATAAAAAATTGTTGTAGATTTAATTTTGGATATTGTGAAAATGCTATTTGGATCCATAAAGGTGGTTGAAAATCATAAACATAAACATAAAAGGTTGTTAATGTCATATTATCTTCAACACCAAAATGATATTCAGTTTTTGCAAACCGATGACGGAATGTTGAACAATTAACACCATTAAATGCTATTTTTTCTGGACCACCAGCTGTCCGAACTGTAATATTCATTTTTGCAGTAACACTACACGTTATTGAGAAGTCTGCATCAATATCAGATTTTATTGGTGAATTTCTAAAATTTATTTGTGTAAAATGACGATCTTCTTTTTTCGATAAATTAAATGTAAACTGATAATCAATTGTTAAATCATAATAGCATGACCCTTTTGATGGATCACCATGATAATGATTTGTTGTATCACATTTTTCACAATGATCACCAACTAATCCTTTTGTGTGACAAAAACATTTCCCACTATCGCTATGACATAGTGTACCTTGTCCGTTACATTCACATTTCTGACAAGTACCACCATTTATTGGATTACCCCAATAGCCGGGACGGCATTTTTCACACTGACGTCCTTGTGTTAAATTTGCACAAGGTTGAACACAAGTAAATTTGTCGGGACAAGTACTATGTCCATTACATTGACAATCAGGGCAATGTGTGAAATACCAACGTGATGCTAAACATTCCATCTGATCTTGAGCACCACTAGCACCACCTGGTAAACATTTTCCCAAACCTATAATGTAGTAATTGATTAATTCATGATATTTTTAATTAAAAATCATATATTAAATATTAAATTGTTACCTGTTGCGGAACCATCATCGCACCAACCACAAGCAGGATCATCACGACACTGGCTACAAGATTTATATGAACCACATTGTGAACCTGATACTTGAGCTCTACATTTAGACGGATGAGTTGTCCATTCTCTACACTGACCGTATGGAAAACTTGCAGTATAAGCATTTCGATCAACACATCTCTGTTCATTTTGACACCAAATACAGTCGTTTTCCGTACAGTTAGCACAACTTCCATATGTTGCACAAGGTGGTGGACATTGAATATCAGGCTCAATTGTTTTATTACCCAAACTGCGACATTTGGCTGTCTCTGAGTCCCAATAACAATTCGCATTTGACATACATGAATGACAACAATGTAATTGTGAACATAAGCTACCCAATTCTTCAGGACATTGATCCAATTTTTTGACACTTGTTAATCCCGATAAATCAGCAAACACTTCACGACATTTTTCTTTTGAACAAGTCCCGTTACCGCAATATGTGCAACCAAACGTATTTGAAGTACATGATTGACAATTTGTTAATTCACCACATCTCGTTACATCCTGTAAATGTTCGTTGGTCATAGTTAACCGACTTTTGACAGGACATGTCACATATTCATATTGTTCCGCAGTTCGGCCGACAATTAAATTTTTAGGAAGTTTCGAAATAGGCAAACAACGACCATTAATTGCATCCCAAACACATTTAACACCAGGTCGAGCTGTTAGACATTTTTCTTCCTTTTCAAAGTAACTACAATTTCCTGGTGTATATTTTAGCATATCAGAAAGTAATTGTCCATCAAAACCGCCATAAATATAGAGTGATTCTTCGAAAAGTACAGCGCTATGACCGAATCGGGACAAGTCAGAAGTTAAATCCCCAGGCATATCATGTATATGCCACGAATCACAAAACACGTCATACAACATTAAATCTTTGCTATAACATTTTGCTCCATAACTTTGGGATGTATCATTGTGCGTATTTCCTCCAAATACCATCATTAAACCGGCACTAATAAAATTTGCTGAATGTAAAAATCTCGCACTAGGCGCTGACGTTAAAAGAGTCCATGTTTTTGTAGATGGCTCATACGCATAGACTTTATTACTTAAAATTTGACTACTCTCACTCTCCGACACAATACCACCATAAATGTAAATTTTTTCTGTTAATAAATCATATGTAGCACTATGGCCATATCCGCCTTTAACACCATAACCATTTGTATCAACAATTTTCCATTCTCTTGTACCAAAATTATATTCCTGTACTGTATTTAAATAGCCAAATTGAGGTGAATGTCCAAAGATTACTACCATGTATTGATAAGTATTTTTATCAGCGTAACCAGGAACTAATGTTGCAGTATGTCCGGATAATTTTAAAGGCCCACACATAATAAAGGTACCATTACATGGTTCCGTTTTTACTGTAATATTTTCCCATGTCTTGGCGTTTACATCAAATGCCCATAAATCACCAGAAATTCCCTTATGTTGTATAACACCACCGTACATAAAGATTTTATCACCATACATTACAGTTGATGCGCCATATCGTAATTCTGGTACATTAGCACCTTCCATATGAACTGTTTCCCAAACATTACCATTAAAATCATACATTACTAATAAATCGCCACGATCATAACTTTCACCACCAATAATATGAAGTGTATCAAGCCACACGGCAACACCATGTGAAGCACTTCCTGATGGTGGTGGTGAAAAATCTAAATTTACACTCGACCATACACCTAAAGCAGTTAATTGTGAACAATCATTACCAGCATATCCAGAGTTACATGTACATCTAAAATGAAAATATTGATAATTTGTTATGTAAATTTTTATTACAATAATTCTTACTTATGCGCTTCCTTTTTACAATATCCTTGGTTTAAATTGTGTGAGCAGTTATTTGGACATATTTGTATATTACATGCTTCCCCCGTATATTGAGCATCACAGGTACACATTCCATCAATACATACACCACGGCCTGAACAATCAACAGCTAAAATTAAATACAAAAATTTGGAATTACAAGAAAATTAATTTTGTATGCAGTGTTCTTTAACTAAAATTACAAAATATGAGATATATGTTTTTATGTGACTAAAAAAACGAATTGGTTTAACACTATAGCAACTCTTTAATATGTACTTTATGTTATAAACAAAATAAAACAAACTATCTACTCAAAACTAAATTTCAAAATTAAATCGGATTATTGTTACAAATCACGAATAGGTTAAAGATTTTATAAATAAGATCATAATAATAAGAAAGTCCCAAAAAAAGTAAATCTGTAGAAAACACTAAATTTTTGTTGTTGGCTGAGGTAATTTTGCATAAGTCTTTTACTCTATTATTATTTAAAAATAAAATTGATGTACAGAATACTAAGAATTATTGTTATTGAAATTGTTAGTAAGTTGTAAACTGTAAGTTTTTTTTAAATATTTTCCTTTGACCTGCTAATATTAAATTATAAGTGTTATTTTAAATTATTCTTACATGAATTATTTGTTGGACATCCGTTAATTTTATATGATATATTAAACCCTGACATATTATATGCATCATCACTAAAAAAATGTAATAAAGCTGATCCAGATTGCGCAACAATTTCTGGTACTCGACGTATTGAAAAATTTTTCCTATACATTAATCCACTGATACCAAATATTTAAGTTATTCAATTTTTTTTTAATATTTAAAATTAATGTTTACCTATAAACAGCTAAAAGTGGTGACTCGACACTATCTCCATCATAGATGTATAAATGGTCCCAACCGCATTCAGTGGCAAATTCTTCTAAATGTAAACGAATTTTAGCTGGTTTTTGTATACTATTTGCACCATTACGATTAGTCCAATTAGCATTACGAGCATCAATTAACCAACTACATTTAACACTAACCGAATAATTGCCAAATCCGTCATGTATAATACCTTCTGGTTCTGTTAATCTATAAATATATAAAATAGCAGTTTTTGGTTTTTTATGATTATTTTGATTTTAATTGAGGACATTGATTTCTTGAAGACACCATAAAAATAAAAATTATGACAAATTAGGAAATCATTGTTGGGGTGGTGGTAAATTAAATTATAAATTGTATATTGCACGACAAAGCAAAACAATAAAAATCAATTTAAAAAGAGTTTTTCTTGTATTATTATGGTGGAGTAGATATTTAGATAAAATCAATGCGTGTTACGATATTTTCTAGGGCTTCATCGACTGATTTCGTTGTTAAGACTACATTGAAAAATTCAGTTATATTCTATATTTAGAATTAATGTAAAAAAAGAAGTAGTAATTTAATATGAACAAAATAAAAAATTAACTTCCAATTGTGTCATAACATGAAAGAGTAAAAAGATTTTTTTTTTAAATTTAGACATACGATGGGGGGCATAAACCTCTCCACAATCTTTAATCATCTTGACTCGACTATGAGTCAACATTATGATAGAAAAATAGCAAATAAGTAAATATATTTATTAACCAAAAAATTATATATATTGTTGGCATAATAATAATGAAAAATAGCTGACTGATTAAACAAGAGACGAGCAAGTTTTTAAATGGCACAACAATAAACAAAAACAACAAACAAGAATTAGATGAATACAGAACCGATTTGTTATTTTTCTGTGTTGAGATTTTATTGTTTTTTTTTTGTTGAAATTTGTGAATGGTGTGTGCTACTTTAAATTTATTATCATTGTCACTTTGATTTATTTTCTTGTTATTTACTTCAACATTTAGTATTTACCTAACTTTTCCTGCGCAAAATTGACAATCTGGTCCTTGCCATCCATCTGGACATATACATTTAGCCATTCGACAAACACCATTATTCATACAATTAATATCAGATGTGCAATTGAATGCATTAATTTTATTTATTAAAAATATTAAAATTGTTATTATTTTAATGAAAATATAAAATTTTCTACGATATTTTACATTGTAATGTTTTATACTACACATTTTAAGTAAAGAAACTATAGACATTGCTTTTTTATATTTTATGAATTTATTTGCAATAGGTATATTTTAAATCTCTCCTTTCGAGTGTGGAAGATATTTCTTTTTTTTTACACTTTTTTTAACTTTTAAATTGTCATTTTTTAAAGTTGGAATCCTTTTCCATGGAGACTCCAGTAAATTAAAGAATTGTAATTGCAAATAGCACTTTGAGTATTTATGAATAAGGTAGTAACATTTTTTAATCTATGGTGATTTGGAATTTTTGTTTTATGGAAGATATAAATAAAAAATCAACTTTTTTTCCAATTTTATTACAAAAAAAAAGTTGCTATCTTATACGACAAATATCTATTTTGCTGCGCCATATGACAGTTGTCATCGAGACATTCGTGACAGTTGAGATTCAGACACAGAGTAGGATTTGGGTTATAGGAGTTTGCTTTCCTTAAAATACTACCAAAATGCTACATTCGTGTGAATCTGTTCTAAATTTAAGAAATTCTTTCATCTTTTCTAGTTACAAAAAATATTTTTAAATTTCTATAATTTAATTTAATAAAATATGTTTATGATAAAATGGGATGATGTTATTAAATAGTACTTTCCAAATTTGTATTGACAATATGTATTTCAGAGCGCATTATTGTAGGCCTGCGATATGTAACTTTCTATTGTTTTTTTTTTTTGTAAAAAAAACTTGTCACTATGTCAGTGGATTTTGGCGCGTTAAACTTTTGTGTCAATTGCTTTGATATTTTTCAAAAAATATTAAAAGTGATTGGAAAAAATTCTTAAAATAATATTAAATTCGTAATAAAAATAAAATTTAATTAGTGATCGAATAAAAGCGATAATAAATTGTGCTGCACACCTTTTTGTAATTGAAATTCGGGAGAAAAAAAATCTATGCAAACTTGCATATTGAGTGTTAAAAATAGTGACTTTTTTTTTTTTTTTTGTGATATCTTATGGGAAAAAAATAATTAAGTGAAATAAACTAAATCTAAAAGGGTATAAAATATATTTCATATATTTATTTCGTGTTTTTTAAGTTATATTTTAAAATTTGAGAGAACAAAATATGGTTATGTGAATTCAATATTAGTAGTTTAATATAATTTGTGTTGATTGTGGATTATGCCACCGTTTTAAGGATTACCAGAACATTTAATCAAGTGATTCCTGATAGAACTTCAAAGGTAAGTGAATATTTAGGTTTCCTTTCAAATACATATTGATGGAAAACAATTAAGTTTTATATATCAAAATTAAGTTAACCATTCATTTTTAATAGTAATTGATATTTAATTATTAATTCCTCCCGGTCAAGATTTTGAATATGAAACTAGACATATGTATTTTTTTTATTGAACATTAAAATAGATATATGTATTATTTTTAATCTGCTGCCTTTATAGTGGCAAAGTAAGTAAATAAAAAGACATTCTTTTCTTACAATTATGTATTCGGTTATTTAATACTTATAAGAAATTAATTCCACAAATAAATTAGTGGATAGGCTCAGTAAATGAAAATTAAATTTTTTAGAATTTTTCTATAATTTTTCTTTATTTTTTAATTTTTTGTTTCTTGGAGGTTAAAGCATTAGTTTCATTTACATGACTCCAATTCCTATATATATACTTTTGTTAACTAACCCATTGAACGTTTCCGTAGAAAAATTATTACTTCTCGTTGAACGACGATAAAAAATAAAAATTATAAAGTTTCAACTTTATTTCAAAATAATTATCAACACAATTCTTAATCAAATTATTTACTTCGATAATAATATAATATAACTATATGCATAATTTCAGCCAGTCAAATGCTATATAAGGAGTATATTTGAAAATCATAAACATAAACATAAAATGTTGTTAATAACATATTTGTTTTGACGCCAAAGTTAAATTCATCTTTTGAAAATCGATGACGGAAAGTTGAACATGATACATCATTAAATAATTCTTTTTCTAGACCATCAGACGTACGAACAGTAATATTCATTTTTGCTGTAACACTACATGTTAGTGAAAAGTTTGCATCAATATCTGATTTTATTGGTGAATTTCGAAAATTTATTTGTGTAAAATGACGATTTTCTTTTTTCGATAAATTAAATGTAAACTGATAATCAATTGTTAAATCATAATAGCATGATCCTTTTGATGGATAAATGTGATAATGATTTATTGTATCACATTTTTTACAATGATCACCAACTAATCCTTTTGTGTGACAAAAACATTTCCCACTATCGCTATGACCTAGTGTACCTTGTCCGTTACATTCACATTTCTGCGGCAACACCATGTGAAGCACTTGCTGATGGTGGTGGTGGTGAAAAATCTAAATTTATATTCGACCATATACCTAACGCTTTCAATTGTGAACAATCATTACCAGCATATCCAGATTTACATGTACATCTAAAATGAAAATATTGATAATTGGTTATGTAAATTTTTATTAAAATAATTCTTACTTATACGCTCGCTTCCTTTTTACAATATCCTTGGTTTAAATTTTACGAGCAATTATTTGGACATACATACTTGTATATTACATGCTTCCGCAGTATATTGAGCATCATAGGTACACATTCCATCAATACAAACAACACGGCCTGAACAATCAACCGCTAAAATTATTAAAATAAAAATTTTTTGTAATTACAAGAAAATTAATTGTGCATGCAGAGTGTTTAGAACAATAAACCTGATTATTGTTTCACAAATCACCAATAAGTTAAATTGAGATTAAGATTTTATAAATAGGATCATAATATAATTAGAAAGTCCCAAAAAAAGTAAATCAGTAGAAAACACTAAATTTTTGTTGTTGGCTGAACGCTGAAGTAATTTTGCACAAGTCGTTTACTCTATTTTTATTTAAAAAAAAAAATTGATGCACAGAATACTAAGAAGTGTTGTTATTGAAATTGTTAGTAAGTTGTAAGCTGTAAGTTTTTTTTTAACATTTCCTTTGATCTACTAATATTAAATTATAAGTGTTATTTTAAATTATTCTTACATGAATTATTTGTTGGACATCCGTTAATTTGATATGATATATTAAACCCTGACATATTATATGCATCATCACTAAAAAAATGTAATAAAGCTGATCCAGATTGCGCAACAATTTCTGGTACTCGACGTATTGAAAAATTTTTCCTATACATTAATCCACTGATACCAAATATGTAAGTTATTCAATTTAAAATTAATGTTTACCTATAAACAGCTAAAAGTGGTGACTCGACACTATCTCCATCATAGATGTATAAATGGCCCCAACCGCATTCAGTGGCAAATTCTTCTAAATGTAAACGAATTTTAGCTGGTTTTTGTATACTATTTGCACAATTACGATTAGTCCAATTACACTACACTAACCGAATAATTGCCAAATCCGTCATGTATAATACCTTCTGGTTCTGTTAATCTATAAAATATTTACAGCCTCTGGAGTATAACTGTATATTCTTTTATATATTGAAATGTAGAATCAAAATTAGTGCAGTTCGTATTAAGATCAAATCTGAGTTATTTAAAATTTTAAGTGTATAAGTAATGAAAAATGAACCAAAAGCTAATGGGAGTGAAAATTACTGCAATTTTCAATCAGCAATTTTTAGTGGATGTAAATCTTTGATGATCTTAATCTGAACAAGGTTATTATGATTATGATAAGAAAATAGCTAGTAACCAAATACATATTTGATACAAAACGTTATATATTATTTATATGAATTGAACTATTTTATAATGAATCACAAAAGAATGGATCGTTAATCTACTTGTTAAGTGTTAAGTTATTATCTTTTATTCAACGTCACATAATAATTCGAATTGACAAATTAAACAGTAATCATGCCATGAAAAAATATATATGTATGTATGTACGTATTATATAATTTACCTAACTTTTCCTGCACAAAATTCACACTGCGTTCCTTGCAATCCATCTGGACATATACACTTATCCATGCGGCATACACCATCATTCATACAATTAATATCAGATGTGCAATTGAATGCATCAATTTTATTTATTAAAAATATTAAAATTGTTATTAATGTAAACATAATATTCTCGATGGCGTTTACATTATTATTATAATTTTTTACACAACACATTCTAATAACTATCACTGATTTAAATTTTATGTACTAATAAACACTGATTTAAATTTTATGAATTTATTCTCAGTAGATTTGTTTTATAGCAATCTGAGTGTTATAGTTAAATATAGTTTTATTTAAAAAATTCACTTTATTTGTTTATTGTGCAATTTTGAGACTTTACATAAAGTGTTTAACTATATAATTATTGTTATTTTTTTGTAAGATAATAGGAGATACTAGGAAGCATTGAGCTTATCAACTTATATTAATTTACATCCCATTCACGTTAAAATAGGCTCTACATATTTAATGAATTAATCTAAAAAATATACATATTTAACAAAACACAAATCTCAACATTTAATATTTTCGAATCGAATTTTGAAATATAGGCAGATATTTTCAACATTAAAACAGAATTTAAAATATAGGGTTTGATAGTTGTTAAATAAATATATTTTAAGAATTAAACTTTTTTATCGATTTAATTTTCAAAAAGGGACAAAAATTTTAAAAACCTTTTTTCCAACAATTTTTTTTATAAAAAAATGTATGTAAAATAATATTTTATTTAATCCATTCCGCGTTCGCGTACTGGCTGATATTATATATTTCCCTTATACCCTAGTGTCCCGGTGTGATTTTATCATAATATGTAATGATATACTGTACTGAGAGCGATAGCGAATAATTTATTTTTTCAAAAATTGTGAAAGTTTAGAAAAATTGTAAAAACCTAAAAAAATTGAGTAAAAAATTTAAGAAAAAACTCAAAGATTTTGTCGCTGACTTCAAACCTGAGCCAAAACACGTCGTCGAAAAAAAAACTCCATACTACAAAAGAACGCTATCGTGTGTGATAAAGATACTATTTTGACAGTTGATGATTCTTGGTTCTGATAAGTCAAAAATTACGTTCACCTTCGCAAAAATTAAACAAAATTACAAGAGCAACCTAAATTATTATATTTGTTTTTAATTATACAACAAATATTGAAAATATTTAAATAAAATAAACTAACCTCTGTATATTATTAAGGATGCATGTAAATTTGGATATTAATTTTGTTGACAAGATTGTGAACGAGGTAAAATCTCAAGGTGTTTTTGATCAATTTCGTAAAGGTAAAAAACAAGTTCAATCAGAATTCCTGTATAAAATTATAAAATACTGTGCACTTTTCAAAGATTCTATGTCCGATGTTGATACTAAACCAGCTTATCAAAATCTGAGACAACGAGTAGAAAATTCTGTGAGCAAATATCTATCTGAACAAAAATGGTCTCCAGAAACGAATAAAAATCAACTTCGAGAAAGATTACGCAGCAATTTAATGGGTGGTGGTTTCCTTGATGTTGGCGTTCAAAGAATTGTCGACCAAGTAGTAAATCCAAAAATATCTACAGTTTTTCAGCCAAAAATTGAAGATATTGTTTACAAATATTTAGGAATTGAAAAACCAGAACCAAAAATTGAAGAAAAAATATTACCAATCGGTTTAAATGGAAATCTGACTATTAAAACTGATGGTATGGATTTATTACCAAATGATTTAGAAGCTGTAAGTCCTGATTCCGATAAATCAACAGTTAAGTCTGAACCTAGATCAGAATCCAAAATGGATATGTCAAATGAATTGGAGGATGATGATGAATCGCCTCCATTTGAACCAATAGAAGGAGTCGATTTAATTAAAATAAAAGATGATGAAAACAGTAATAATTCAGTACTGTCTGGATTAAGTGGATTGGCTTCTCAAGGATCAAATAAAATAAAAGACGAGCAAAATAATATAACAGCAATAAATAATTCTTTAGAAATGTCACAGGAATCTCAATTATCTCAAGTATCTAGTAATAGTCATTTGTCAATTGTTACGAATGATGAAGGACCAGAGAAAGATTTAAAACCATTGGTTAAAGCAGAAACTAATGTTGATATATCTGAAGAAGCTCAAATGCCAAAATTTAATGAAAATTCTAATTCTTGTTCAACTGTTACCGCTGAGAAACTACATTTCGATATTAAAAAAGACGAAATTAAATTTGAAGGTATACATCAACTATATAAAATTATATTTTTTAATATGAATATTTTAGGTACTGATCGGAATACTGAACCAAATGTTTTAATTGAACAAAATAATATAATCGATTCGCCTGGAAAAATAAAAAAGGAACCTAATGTACAATTACCAAATAGTACCGATGATTTTTCAAATGCTACATTAAATACAGAAAATTCTTCATTTTTCGACGATGATTCTGAAAAAGGTTTACAAATTGTCGAAGAACCTACAGAATCTTCACAAATATCACAATTTAGTTCTAAAAATAACCCTGAAAATAATGTCCCACTATATGATAATTTAACAGAAAGTATTGATGCATTAAAAACAAATTCTCTACCTGAAAAACACAACAATATTTCTCCAAATAGTAAAACATCTGAAATTTCCGAAAATCCAAAAACGGACGAAATTGCTGTAATAATTAATTTAAAAAATTCTGAAAATATTAAATTAGAGGACTCAGTTGATATGGCTTTACTACCACCAAACAACAATGGTGATATTAAAACAAGTGGAACAAACTGTCAAACAAAGGAACGTGAACATAGTAGTAGTAGTAATAGTAGTCGCCATATTTCACATAAAAAGCATTTAAAAGATAAAAAATCTGACAAGGATAAAGATAAAAATCGAAAATTTTTAACTACAAATGATAGTAAAAAACTTTCAACAAGTAATTCATCAGATAATGGAAACAAACATTCAAGTAGTCGGCATTCATCACAATCATCTTCACGATCATTATCATCAACAAAAGATAAAGACAAAAGTAGTAGTTCATCAACTCATAAAAGTAAACATTATTCAAAAGATGAAAAATCGTCTAGAAATGACAAGGACAGAAAAAGAGAGAAGTATAATAGTAATCGTGATGAAAAATCATCAAAAACAAACAAAGAAAAATCTAAAGAAACAGATGATCATTCTTTGGCACGCAATAAAACTTATCGAAGAAAATCAACAGATTCAAATGATGGCGATACACATAAAGATGGTGGAAACAAAAATATTAGAAATGGTTCAGATAAAAATGAAAAATCCGCCTTGACATCTAATACTAACATTTCAAATTCAACTAATAATACAAATGATTCTGGTAAATATAATTGCATTAATAGATTACGTTTTTTTTTTTAAAAATAATTTTATTTCTTAGGTGCATCAATGGATTCTGAACATAAAGTAACTGACAATATTTTATCACATCAGAAATCCGAAAATTTATCGAGGCCAGTGATTGTTGATAATTTAAATAATATTGAATTAATGATAAGCGCCAATATAAATATGAATTCAAGCGCAATAAAATCCTGTCCAGAAAATGATAATCTCATCTTAAAAGATGTACTAAAAATTAACGAAATAATTTCTCCTACAAAATTTTTAAATGAAAGAAATGAAAAAAATTACCTGTCTATTGACAATCAGGAAATTGATATAATTAAATCAATATCTCCAGAAACACATAATAAAATGGATATTGAATCTGATGAACTTGAATTAGAATATTTTGAAATAACGCCAGAAGAACAACAAAATTTTACAAATTTAATGAATCGTTATGTAAATTTACTGGGAAAAATGTTTAATGCTAATGAAATTATAAATGAATTTTGTAAAAATAATAATATAACTATAAATTCTTCGCAATCTTTAGATACAAAATCACCTAAAATAGATGATAATCGAAAGGAAAAATCTTTTAAAACAAATAATTGTGTTTTACCAATAATAACTGAATCAATAAATGGAAAAAAGAAAAGGAAAAATGAATCAAAAATTACGCATACAATTACTACTGATGAAACAATTGAAAATACTTTAACTTTTGGTTGCTTTGAATACGATTATAATGCAGCCAAAAGAATTAAAACAAATGATATGAATATTTTGCTAAATGCTAAAGTTTCGCCAACACCATCTGAAATGAGTACAGGTTCAAAAGAAAATGATTTCACGGATAAAAATGCTATTAAATCAAGTAGTGGTATGTTAATCTAAAACTTAATATTTTACACTAATAATAATTTCGTAATCAGGTATAGGAAAAATTTTAAGGCTGGATGAGAAAGATTATAATGATAGAAAAAATGGTGGAACCACACATGTTAAAGGGACACAACGATATCAGAAAGCTGAATTATATAAGCCAAGGCCAATATTAAGTCAAAGATCAAGACGTCGAGGTATTGAAGGAGATATTGTGTAATTTATAATATAATAATAATATGATAATGTATATAAAGATATATATCATTTTTTATAATTTGAACAATATTGTTTTATTAATGGCGAATTAAAAAACTATATGTGAGTTAATTTCCAAGCACGTTCTCCACAATTATTATTAGATACTGAAGAAAGAAGTGAAAAAAATGTATTACTATAAATTACGCAATATGGAAACTACTCATAGTTTCTTCAACATTGTTTTGTTTTCTTTAAAATTAATCTTTTCTCTACATACATAAATATACGATAGGAAAACGGAAACCATGAAACTCTGAGTCGACAAACAAAAAAGTGTTTCTCGGAGTCCATTGGAGGAGGCGGGTTTAGAAAATAATGTCTCGTACATAGAATTTTTCTCTTCCAATTTGCGTTTCTAAAAAAATTTAAAAAATGAAGATTATATATGTATATACTTTATTACGATTTCGATTAAGCTGTATTGCAATATTTTTAAAGAAATCAAAATTTCGTATTACTGAAAAACTCTCGATTATATCAAATTTTACAGTATATAATTTTAACCTATTATTGAGCATTATTAGAGAAGATAACCTTTTTGTTGGCGAAATTGACTGCTCTGAGAAAAATTTACGTTTTAAGATCAAATAAGAATAATCCGTGGAATAGGTAGCCTATAGGTATTATTTAGACAAAATATCAATCTTATTATATACACCCAACTCTTTTTTTACACGGTAGATACGTTCGAACTAAAATCCTGTAAAAAAAAGACATGCTAACCATACTAAAATTGAGGATGCGTTCAACAATTGTAAAAAACCGTGTAAAATAGAAAAATTAACCATAAGTTGTTCTAAAAAACCGTGCAAAAAAAGTATAAATATTTAAAACATATTTTTTTCACGAACTGAACACAACAATCAAATTTAAATAGAAAAATAGAAAATGCGACTTCAGTTTCTTGATTATACATCATATAATAAAATTTAGGTATTCCCCGAGTAGTACATAAAAAAAATTAATAAGAATTTTTTTTTTTTGAAATCGTGTTAAACCAAATATTTCGTATAAAAAAGTGAAAATTTGTTCTTTTTTTGTGGATCGTGTTATTTCAAAATCGTGTAAAAAAAGAGTTGGGTGTATACCATAGTTTTCAAAAGTTATTAGGATGAAATATTTTTACATTAAACGTGTTTTTTTTTCGTAAAATTTTATAATAATAAACTAATTGTGTATAAATAGTCGGTTAGGTACTGAATTTAATATTTAAAACTGATTTAAGAGTTTATTCCAATTTTTTTTGTTTTTGAAATGTTATTATAAAAATTATGCCTAAAAGATAATTTAAATCTTAAATGTTCCTTTTGTCTTTTGCTTTATAAAGTGTTTTCAATATGTGGCAGTAACTAAAGAAAATAGGAAATAAAAATAAAAATATTAAAATGTAATTAATATTGTTCTTTATTTGTTTGTTTTTTCTATAATACAATATTTTACAAGGATGATTTTTAAAATCATTGTTTTTCTTTTAATTTTTCTTTAAACATATATAATGCATAATAAATACATTTCAAAGAGAATAAAATATAATAGGACTTTTTAACTTCCAGTTGCGTAAATATTTTATGAATCTTCATTATATCTATTATAATAAATGATATATAATTCTTTTGTATCACCAATTACCTATAGCAAGGAGTAAAAAATAAAATTTTATTATTTAAAAATGACTAATTTTAAATTGTTATACAATTTTTATCTTTTTTTTTTTTTGTGATGATACCGAGTTATTTTAGTGAATTATTTTCTGTTATGACCTTACATATATTAATATCGCAGAATTAAATAATTATCTTTTTTTTTTTAATTTTTAATGTATTTTTTAATTTATTTATTGATTTTCGTAACTGGAAGGCACTTTAGCAATTAATATTACAAAGAAAAAAAAACCAGAAAAATGGATAATATAGAATAAAATAACAGAATAACAAATATATATATTGTTATTGTCTAAATTTAAAATTAAAAAAAAAAACTTAATTGAAAGGTATTTTTTGATACATATAAACAAATTAAATACTTTCTTAATAAATAAAAATAAAAAACATTTGAGCAATTACAAGTTGTAATTTTGATAAATTTAATATATATTCAATTCTAATTAAATGCTCTAAATTCGTAATAAAAAATAAAACTGTGTCTGTAGTTACTTAAGCCAATTTTAATAATTTTGTTTTTATTATAATATTGTCAATTATGTTAAAAAACTGGGTTGTATTGCTAAACGTAGAACTTACGTTAACATCTAAAACTGATCTTTCTTCTCTGAATTTACAAATTAAATTTTCGATCCTATAACTATAATTTTGTTTATCATATTATCAATTCATATTTAGTTGATATCAAAAATTTTAAATTCAAGAATACTGAGTTATTCTACAATTTTATATCTAATTTCTCATTAATAAAATTTCTACCAAAAAAAACTAACATCATTAAAAAAATAATAAAATAATGAGTAATTTATTGTAATAAATTTTATATAATATATATATTTTATAAGAATAAAATATGAAAATATATTTTATTTACGCAATGAAATTTTTCGAATTTTTTTCTTGTTTTTAAATAGATAATATATATAATTTGACGAAATTGTGTTTATAATTTTTCTTACAATAGTTATAATTAATTTATTTTATTCATTTTGAAAAGTCTACAATTTTTTTTTAAATGTGGTGTGTGTAATTTTTGTTTTTATATAACATTTCAATTTATCATAATACATTTAACATATAATTAACAACAAATTTAATTTAATCTATATTTTTTTTCAAATTTTTTGTTCAGAAACATATTTTATATTGAAATAATTTAATGTTTCTTGTTTATTAAAATAACAATCAATTTATTTTTTTAATTTATTTTTATAAACTGGATTTAATCCGGAGAGTAAACTTCATTTTCGATTTTGTAAAATATTATTTAAACATATTTTTCTTTTATTAATTTCCTAATGAAAATAAAAAAAAAGAATTTATTTTTTATAAAATATATAAGGTATAAATCACAATAGACAATAACAAGCAGGAAAGATAACAACGAACAACATAATTTAAAGGTCAATAAAATTTATGAGAAAATAATTTTTCAATTTTTAAAAACAAAAACATATATTATGAATTTTATGAAATATTATATATCTACAGGTAGATAAAATATAAAATAAAGAAAATTAAAATTGAAAATTTGAATGCAGAACCGAGGGGAAAATACTATAACACTAATAATTATAAATGAATAATGTTTTTATATTTTTATATATATATATATATATATCTATATTTTTTATTGACCAGAATACCGCCGTTCGTAAGGTGTCTTTACGTCGGTATGTACAGTATTTAAATTTAAAGATGTGTAAATACCTTCACCAGAAACACTACTTGATATATCGCAAACTGATTTAATTGATGTTCCTGTATTACTAGGATTACCGCTACTACTATTTGAACTATTGCTATTATTATTGTTTATGTTTGCAGATGTATCACTAATAATAATATTATCATGTAACAATAATCCCGATTTATCATCATTTCTATTAGTTGTACTAACATTAGATGTATCTGGCAATACATAATGTATTTTTTTACCCTCTCCTGACGGTGGTTTTATGAGTATGTCTTTTGGTTGTAATAAACTTTTACCAGAAATTGATGATTTATAATCGTCACGACTTCGACGACTTAAATAAAATTTAAAAAATTCATATGTAGACCAACAAATTGCAGCGGCCGGTATTGAATATAAAACTCGAGCACCTAAACCTTTAAAAAATCCTAATGGACCAGCCATTGTATATATCTAAAAAAAGCAATTTTTTATATATTTAGAAAAATATTATTAAAGTAAAATTCATACTTGTCGTATAGCGTCTTTCATTCCTTTTGTAAAGCCAGTCTCTTGAGTATTCAAAAGTGTTTTTACCACATCTAATGGAGTTGTAAGCGCTGATGCAGCTGCACCAGCAGCACCTCCAGCAACTACGTGTACAGGGGGATTATATTTTCGTTCGTTATTCAACTACATATTGTATAAAACAGTATAAAAAATGTACATTAAATTATAATCTGAATTAAAATTTTTTTTTAATAATCTCACCATATTTTGGAAAAACTCATAAGTCATAAAATGTATTGATTGAAAAGGTAAATTCATTGTTAATTGCGTTGTATAGGATCGATAAAAGGCTCGAATACCTTCAGTTTGATAAACACCTTTTAGACATTGTATAACTGAATTATATGGTGAATTATACATTTGTAATCGTTGTTTTATTACTTCAGCTGGATTTGAAATTGCATCATGTATTAATGTAGCTGCTACAGCTGATGTTACTGTGAAAAGAATAATACACATATATTTTAAAGTTCATATATTTTAAAGTTTATATAATTATTTTCAATAATACTTACTATAATTAAGTTGATTATGTTTAGTATATTTAGTTAAAAATTCTTTTGTAAACTCATATGTACCAAAATAAAATGCATGTGCTGGTCCAGCTCCAGCTACAACAGCACCCACACCTCTTATTGGTCTAAATAGTAAAAAATTATCAATTTATAAAATTATAATATTTTAAAGTAATTTATAAAATTTTAAATAAAATATATTTATTATACCGAAAGAGACCTTCCTTTTTCACCATATTTGTAAATGTCATTATAATACTATGTCCCGATGTTTTTGGTGATAAACTTTGCATTCGGGTCTGAAAAAAAATAACATATATTTTATATTTTATGTTCGTCGAATTAGCTCTAAGAATTTACATAAATATTGATGGAATTATGAAAAAAAAAATGCATTAGAATATTTAAAAATAAAATATTAAAATTAAAATTAACTATAACAAATATGTAATACAAATATTATTAGTCAAAAACGAAAATTACTCACCAAAAAAAAAGTCATTGTTATTTTAATACAAGTAGAAATATTATATTATTTAATTGGATGTATATCTAAAGCAATTTTCTTTTTCAAAACATAAATTAAATTTATTTATAAATTTAATTTTGTGCTTAATACTTTGCAAATTATTATTATTAAAGAAAAATTTAATTTAAAATAGAATACAAAATGTATCATTATTTGTTGAATCATCATTTAGTAGTTTTTAAATACAAGTTCGAGGGAAATTCCCGGTTTTATACTGCGATATGTTGCAGTGAGTTTTGAGAGAATAAAAAAATGCAAATATATGTTTTAGTATTACTTAGAAATATATTTTGTTAATATAAAAAATTCTATGAATCGTGTTTAAAAAACTAAAATTCGTAAAAATAATTAATTATTCATGGGTCAATTAATTCAAAATATTCCAATATGTTAGTTTTAGTTATAATTTTTTTTTCATTGAATTTTTAGAAAATTTATATTAAAGTATACAAGTAGACGAACAAAAATTACTTAGAAATTTCTTTCATTATAAAATTTTATATATAATTTAATTTTTATTGCTGTACATTTTCTTGTGTAATTTTCATACACTTACTTACAAATAATAAACCTTAAATATGACTGTAATACATTAAATGTAAGATTTATCAAAATATATATATATATATAAATTTTAATGCTTCTTTTATCTCAGTTAAAAACTGAATTTTATATTTTCATTTTGATAAAATAATCTTATCTTTATATTTAGAGTACCGGCAAATAAATATTTAATGATTTTTTTTGGAATAAATCATTGTGGTTATAGTATATAAAAAATATAATATGAAAAAAAATTATAAAAACAATATTTTTTTTAATATATTTCAAATTTTAGAAAATCAATCATTAGAATATTTATTTCTTTTGTAAACGAAAACGCAAACTACAATTTCTAAATAATAATCGATTGAAAAAAATAAAACAATATAATTATTATAAAAAAATATGTTCAATTTGTAAATGATATATATAATGATAAAAAAAATATATAATCTTATGACTATTATTTCAATATGCAATTTAAACATATTACTATACCAAATAGAAATTTCATTATATTTAAGTTTACAAAGATCACTGAAAAATTATACCAACTTATATCATTTCTAAGTAAATTGAGCTTTTTTAATTTTTTTATTTAAAACAACCGCAAATCGGAAAAAAATATTCTGTTTATAATCATGATTAGACAGAATATATTTAAACAGGTTCATTGTGATAAATTATATTTTAAATTAAATAAATTAATAATTATACGATCCTATCGGCGAAATACAATTATTATAGTGCGACCATATATAGAGTGAAAAGTTCTATATAAAATATAAACACAATTGACAAATAAAAGATAATAATTTTTTTCTTATTTTAAATGAAAATTAAATATTTTCACAATAATATATATAAATTAAAATAAATAATAATTGTAAAAAATTCGCCGTAAAAAAATTATACAAAAAATATAATTTAACATAAATTACATCACAACTTTTTAGGTTATGATGAAATGAGAAAATTTTTTTTTTTATTATTATAAGTAATAACAATTAAAGTACGACAAATGATAACTAAATTTGTTAATATATTTTAATAAATGTATAATATTAATTGATATATCCATTTACCTTAACAGAATCTAATGGATACATAAGGCAATGTTCCAATACTCCTGCTATTGCTCCAGCAGTCATATTGGTAACAATACTAGTTGTTGGTAAGGATTCATAATCGTCAAAATTCATATTAATGTATTCCTGGAATTATATATATATAAAGAAATTATATAAATATATTTATTTATTTTCGTTATTGTCGTTGTCATTTGAGAATTATGATTGCCTGTAATTTGTCGTATTTTGTTGATAAAATTGTTATATCTTTTTTTTGTCCTCAATTCGTTATTTTTGTTCTTTACCTTTTGATTGGATTCTGGCGGAACTAGATTTGCAATTCTTTTTTATTTTACTTAATTTTAATTGCTAATTTTTATCTAGTTGATTATATTTAGCTATAATTTCAATATAAACTTTATTTGCGCTTTCAATTAAATGTCATTATAAAAAAAATAATTTCCAAAAATTTTTGTTAACGTGCATTTAAGAAATATTCCATCACTAAAAATTAAAATATGCCACTACTAATAAAAAAAAAAATTCGCGGAGAGAATTATATAGAGAATTCCAATTCGAATGAAATGTGCCTTTTAAAGTAGAGTTACCGTAAAATTGCGAATATTATTGACAGTTAGAATTTGCAAAATTTACTCTAATTTAGTAATGGTAACACTGAATGTAGTAAATTATTTTCAAAATCTACATTCAAACTAATGCGGTGATTAGATTTAAACAATATTTAATTCTATTTTCAATTTAAAAATAAACGTTTCCGAAATCAATTAAATGAAATTTAAAAAATTTTTTCTTTATATTTTTTGAATCTTTTTCGAATCATAATTTAATATATTTAACGAAATTATACCAATAATACGTATTTGAAACAAAAACAAAAAAATGTATGTTGAAATCGTCCAACATGATTTAATTTGGCTAATTAGATAAAAATTTAGTAGAACTTGTCTTAAAATTAGTAACTCTATGATTTACCAAAAAATTTATGTACATATAGCTGCAATGAGACATTTCTACCATAATATTTTGTAAAATTGTGTTATTATTATAGTAGACGATATATATAAATACTTAGAGTAAATATACTCCATATTAACGCTTGATTATAAATATAACGGCGTTTTTCTTTTCATTTCAATTATTTAAATTTAATAATAAAAATGTCTAATTCTTCCAATCTTATACAATCTGAAATATTAATAAATAATCAAACAAGTGATACTACTAATACCGAAACTATTTTATCTGTAAGTTATGATAAAGGACGTATATCATGTTCATATTATAAATTTGAATCAATGGAATTATGTGTATCATATGAAGCACATGATCCAATGCCACATTTTTCATATTTAGAAAATGTATTTCGTAAAATAAAACCAAATTATATATTGGGTAGTGGTCCAGTTCAATTTTACAAAAAAATATTAAAATTGTTAGATTATCCAGATGATATTGATCCATATTTGTTTCGTATTGGTAATAAAAAAAAGACACAAGCAATAAATAATTCAAACTTTTTAATTTATCAATATAATGCAAAAAATTTACATATAAATCGACAAAAAATTTTATTAATTAAGTTACCAGGTATGGACAATAATTGGTCACAATCAGAATGTTCAATATATTTAAATAGTATATTACCATTATATCAAGAATTAGTTATACAAAGTTTAGGTAATTTATTTAACTATTTGGATACAAATTGGCATCATATTTATATACGTCGAAATGATAACCAACACATTAATGTTATAATAACTGATTTAAAAGTATTTTATTTAGAATCACAAGTATTAATTGATGAATCAATATTAAAATCATTACAAATATTTACTGAGATTCATCATCCATCTGATTATAAAAAGCATAATATTAAAGAAGGATATTCTATATATAATTTATTAAATCGTTGTTCATCAAAAATGGGTAAGAATATGTTAAAAAATTTATTAGCCCAACCAATTCGAGATATTAATGAATTACAATTAAGATATTCAACAATAAATTGGTTTATTGAGCAAAAAACTATTAACAAGAATACAAAAAATTTTGAGAAATTTCAAAAATATTTACATAATATTAATGATATTAGTATTTGTTTCAAAAATATACAATTAAAACCAAATTGTATAAAATATTGGAAAATATTTAAAGAAACTATTTATAATGCATATATTATTATGAATTTATGTATTGAATGTGCACCAAATATTAAAGAAAATAATACAATGATTAATATTATTGCTGATAATGGTAAAAATGATTTTAATATATTAGCTACAACATTATTAACAATTGATAAAATAATTGATTTAGAAGAAAGTGAAATGCAAAACTATTTTGTTGTTAAACATAATTTAGATAGTTTATTAGATGAAAAACGTGCAAAAATGTTAAAAATTCAAGATACTTTATCTGATGCAATATTATATGAAGGATATCATTTACCAGAATTTGTTAAAAATATAGAAGGTTATTATATACCAGAAATTGGTTATGTTATTAAAATAAAAACAATTGATAATAATCAACCAATAGCATTATTGGAAAGTAATACATTACAATATTTAGCACAAAGTTATGATGAATATTATTTTAAAACAACATTATGTGATGAATTAAATCAATTATATGGTAATATATATTTTGATATACGTGACCATGAAGAAATTATGTGTAATCGATTAATTGAATATTTAATTCAAACATTACCAATTATACAAAAAATTGTTAAATTATGTGGTAAATTAGACTATTTAATGTCATTTGCTACAATATCAATTGAAAAAAATTTAATAAAACCAATATTAACAATTGATAAATGTATAGATATTAAAAATGGTCGTCATATATTATGTGAACAAATATATAATTATATACCAATTGACACAAATATATCAATTGATAATAAAAATCTTATAACAATATTAACAGCCCCAAATGAATCTGGTAAAAGTTGTTATATGAAACAATTAGCACTAATAATATATTTAGCTCATATTGGTTGTTATGTACCAGCTTCATATGCTAAAATTTTTTTATTAGATTCAATTTATTCTAGTTTACATTCACCAGAATCGACATATAATAATTGTTCATCATTTTTATCAGATTTACAACAGATGTCTAGAATAATATCAAATTCAACAGATAGATCATTAATAATAATTGATGAATTTGGTACTGGTACACAAATTGCCGAAGGTAAATCATTATTAGTATCATGTATTGAAGATTTATCATCAAGATCAATAAATTGCCCAATTGTATTTATATCAACACATTATTCAGATATATATCAATTAATTAAATATGGTATTAATGTAAATATAGAATGGAAAACATTTATAAATAAATTAAAAACAGATGGTTCATTAGTATCCACTTATAAATTAAAAAATGGTTTAAATAATAATTTAAAATATGCTAATCAAATTTCTTCAGTTAAAGAATTTTTTGATAAAATTTTTAATAAAAAACTTGAATATGATGATAATAATATTGAAAATTCATGTTTAAGGTAATCCTTAATTATTTGTTTTGTAGATTGTTCAGTATTTCAATATATTTATAATTAATTTTTTAATACAGAGCATTAACTGAGGTAGAACAAATACATACTTTAAAAGGTGACTTAGCTACAGAAATTATTCAACGATTTATAACTGAAGAAAAATTTAATTTTACTGAACTATTAAAATATTTTTGTGAACATTTATACATATTCGAATAATCGTTTATAAAAGTATAATGTTGCCTAAAACTGTTGAAGTTATATTTAAGTTCTGTATATTTACTAAAACAGCTGAATGTATATTTAATTTTTTATATATTATAATTTTAAAATGGACAGTATAAAAATTTCAATAAACCAAAAGGAAAAAGAAAATAAAATCACATAAATTTAATTCGTTTAAATAATGCTTTATTAAATTTCTGATACAACTTATTTAAATAAAAAAAATCTAAAAATATATATAATTGAGGTATTTTATTAAGAATGTAGATTTTACCCTGTATTTATTAAATAACAGAAAATCAGAATTGTTTACAATTTAATAAGTATTTAAATACAAAATTTAAATGCAATTCTTTATACAATATAGCTATCAATAACATATTAAATTAGAAATTATTTAACAAAACTTTATACCTAAAATTATTCATTTTAAATTTAACAAAATTACATGATTTTATACAAATAACTATTGAATATTATTGTCCTGTGGCATATAAAGTTTCTTTGCGTTTAACTAACAACAAAAATAATGCTCTGTCAACACAAATTTAGCTTAAAAATGTTTTTTTTAAAAAAAAAAACGAATAAATTGCCTATTTAGATTGTTTTTACAATCCTTTGTTATAGTAAACAACATCAATTTTAGAATTTGATTTTTTAATTCCATCTTGAATATCTTTTTCTAACGAATTTACCTACAATAAATTATTAATATAATAAGTTTCATTATTAAATATGTATATAATTTTATTTTTTACATTTATTGATGCTCGTTGACTAAAGAAAGCACATCCAAGTGGTGTTGCAAATATTAATACAAAACCACAGAATAAAGTTTGAATGGGGGCATTCGCCCATGGGAATTTTTTCATTAACCCACGTCTCGTTAATGTTTCCATTAAAACGGGAGTTAGAACTGTTACAGAAAAGTAACAGAAAAAATAAATTATTTGATTTATATATTCAATTTTAATAACAAAACTAACCCATTCCTGGCGTTGCCATTGCAATTCTGCTCAGAACTACAGCAGTAATTCCAACGGTTGCCGCTTTTTTTGATATTCCCATTTCATTATTATTTTCATCCAAGAGAACAACGCCATTTTTAAGTTCCCTAAAATAATTTTTTTTGAATATTTATATAATTTGTGTATATCTTAATTTATACTGTAAGCGCATCATAGGAACATTTATACAATTTGCTGCTGCAACAGCTGCTAATGGTACTAATCTTCCAATTAAGGGATTTAGATTCTAAAAGTAATACATGTCTAAATTCAGTAATCTATAATATTTTTCTATTATGTATAATATTTATTACTTTGACCATACGGTTCAATGAGAGGGCAGTAGTTAAAGCACCACCAGTTGCAAGAACATATGACGTGAGTAATTGTCTAAAAGAAAAAATTATTGAATATATTTCTTTACTAAATTTTCATGGTTAATAATCCATAGTTTGCCCTCTTATAAGTAATAATTATCACATTTGTCTACGAGTATATTTTGGTGTTTAATTGATTAAATTAATTTTTTAAGTTGTTTTTAAAAATTTACGGATATGCCAATTATAATTTTAAAATAGAAACTTACTCCTTACTTATTGGACTGGCACCTGAACGATTTGTATAATTAACAACAGCATTAAATGTTTGATTTACCCATTGCCAAAAAACTACAGCTGGTGTTGTTTTATAAAAAGTCATCATGCCTTAAAAAATTTAAAAAAATTTTTTTTTAATAATATTTCGTTTTGTCTTTTAATTAAAACTTACATCCAGTTATTAAAGTATTCATAGGTACTTGTGCTGACATTCTACCTACAATTAAAGATTTTTCCCCAGTTTCAGGATGGTATGCAGAATCATATAAATATTTTGCCCGCCATACATCATCAATTGTTTTACATTCTGGAACTGGTTTACCAGCTCTATAATTCAGTACAATTTTTTGTGCATTTTTTAGTTCAGTTTCCGAAGCCAATAAATTTAATGGATTTGTTAAAAGAAAAAAATGTTTAGCACGATTTATATATGTACTTTGATCATATTTTGGTTTATCAATATCAATTTGAGTGTCCATTGTTATATGATTGTCCTATAGCGATAATAATAATAATAATAAATAAATACGATAATTAATAATGAAAATTAAATTTAATATATTTTTTTTTATGTAATCACGATAATCTTTTGAAACGAAAAGGTCATCCGGAGTAACTGGAATATTTTATAATATGATACGTTCTTTTCTAGCGATTATGTAGAACCTATTTGAATTTAATTATTTAATTTTAAATATATTGTCTTATAATTTAGGCTTAAATGTTCACAGTTCATATGTAAGATTTCTCAAAAAGATATTTTTCTTTATCTATATTTAAATATTTCCATTAATAATATTACATAATTTTTACTTTCTACTGTTGTATTTGACACTGACCTAAGTGGTTTTTTCTGCCTAAATATTTAAATTAATCAATTGCTTCAATATAATAAATATTAATTTATATAACTTTAAATTCGTATACACTTTGAGCACTGAATTTGATGATGATGGACAAAATTATTCTTTCTATGTATCACAAGTTCTGTTTCTACTCTATAATATTAGCACTGCTGATGTTACCCAACTAAATAAAACTTCTAAAATCGCTGACGTATATACCGTAATTTTAATGCGCGATAACGACTTCATTTTTTTATTAAAATTTATAATTCAGAATATACATTAATAAAAAAAAGAGAACGTTGGCGCACACACGATTTTAGAGCTCCAAAGGGGAGATCACATACAAATTATCCAAATATAAAATATTTCTATTTGACTTAAATTGAAACTTGAGTATTTAGTTAGTAGTATGGCTCATTGTAAATGTGTTGTGTTGTGATTTGCGATGTATATTATGTGAACTGTGATAATTCATTTGCTGTAAAGAGAACTATAGAGAATAATAACACAATAAATTTAAAATATACAACAAAAACAAAACAAACAAATTCTCTGTTTTGTTTATTGATTTTGGATGAGTTTAATAAGTTGTGTTTTCTGTTTTGTTGTTGTCTCAGCTTTCTCCAGTTCAGAGCTCACTGTCACCCTACAAACAGGATATTAGTTTTTCATTCACAAACGATTGATACAAAAAATCGTAAACGAATCGTGTATAACAAATCGTTTTTACATCGTTTTTGATACTTCCGTGACATGATAGGCCGTTTTTAGTCTATTTAGTGAGTCGTTTCTCACCGAATAATTTTTGAATCTCATTTGAAAATATAAAAGAAATATGGAGAATAATTTTTGTGTAGTTTTTTATAAAATTATATATATGTATTTTACAACATGAATAATTTTTAATTTATATTACCATGTCTTCTAAACCAGGAAATTATTTGCAGCTTCATCATTAATGGCAGTTCTTAGAGAAGCTTTAAAAAATTTAAAGCTTCTCACTCCTGAGTGGGGTAGACGATCAATAAATTCTGTCTATTAACTTCAAACTATCAAATATATTGCATGTTAAAAGGAAAAAACACTTACCAATGGAGTCTCCAGATTTTCATCTCCATTCACATTTTTATCGTTTATTTTATACAAACCATTGTAAATGGTACGAATAAAATACATAACTTTTAGTCCTCCAACAACGAAGAGTTATGTTATATTAACAATTGAGTAGCACTTCACTTTGATTCCTCTTTTTACATCGTTTACGATCCGTTTAGTCAGACATATTTTTAGTTTACAGGGCAATAACAGAAGAATGTTAAAGTACATAGCTCCAGTAACGAAATATTTATGACAACTGAAAAACAAAACCTTTTAGGAGCTAAATGTCAATAAACAAATTTTATATGAGTCTAGACTAAAAATTCTGTTTTTTTTTTACGTTCAAATTTCAGTTTTTCGGTTCTTGTCTGGAATTTAAGTTTTTCGGTTTTTGTCTGCAATTTAAGTGTTTCTACCCTATCATGTAATAAATAAATGGTTGTACAGGTAAACCTCCTACATCGCGGTAGATAGGTTCCTAAAAAATGCCGCGTTGTAAGAAATCGCGTTGTAGGAGACATTAACTCCATACAAAAATCAGAGTTTGGTTCCAAATCGCAAAAATGGGGTTTATGGTATATACTTAATATATTTTTGTATTTATTTATTGAGTTATAACAACATCATTTGATAACACTTCATTTATTTTTAAAAAAAACAAAATAAGAATGAAATTTCAAATCTACTTAACATATTCAAAAATCAAAAATAATAAATTAAATAAATTAATTATTAAATAATTAATTTAATAAATTATAAAGATTTAATAAATCAAAACCAAAATAAAACCACAACTTTCTGCAAATCTTAATCCTCCTCATCACTTAGTATGATTTGAGTCTGTCTCGAACGTTTTGTTATATATTTTTCTTGAAATTTTATTTACGGGGAAAAACCTTTTTTTAAATAAAAATATTAAATTTTCGAAAAAAAATGCGTTATAAGAAAAATTCCTTGAAAATCGCGTTATAGGAGTACCGCGTTGTGAGAAAATTTCCGCATTTTGTGAACCGCGTTGTAGCGAAACCGCGTTATAGAAGTACCGCGTTGTAGGAGGGTTACCTGTACTCTGATTCTTCTCGCACAATTTTTCAGCCAATTTTTTCATATATTTTTGTTGCATACAACAAAAATATATATTTGTGTACATATAAATTTAAAAAATGCATATATGTAATATATTATATATATATTAATAAAAATTTAGATATTTTATATAAATATATAATAAATGATATATATACATATACCGTTTTCTGGTTAAATTCATCATTTTTGGGACCAAACTGGTCATTGTTAAAGGTAAATAGTATTGAAAAATTACTTGTATTGCGTAGATACCGTAGAGATATCATTTTACCCTAATAAAATGAATTTGAAAAGAACTTGAGAAAAATTGTGCGAGAAGAATTGTTCGAGAAGAATTGTGCGAGAAAAAGTGTCTAAGAATAATTGTGGAGAAGAATTTTTTAAAAATATTTATTTAGGCAACCGGTTGAGAAGAATCAGCCGGTTGCCTAAATAAATATTTTTAAAATTGGAAATGTTGTTAAAAAAATTTCAGCTTTATTTAGTAAAAACTGAAAATAAAGTTACAAAAATTTTACTAAATTTTTTTCAAAATGATAATGAGTATTACACCCAACTCTTTTTTTACACGATAGATACGTTCGAACTAAAATCGTGTAAAAAAAATCGTGTAAAAAAAGACGTGCTAACCATACTAAAATTGAGGATGTGTTCAACAATTGTAAAAAACCGTGTAAAATAGAAAAATTAACCATAAGTTGTTCTAAAAAACCGTGCAAAAAAAGAATAAATATTTAAAACATAATTTTTCCACGAACTGAACACAACAATAAAATTTAAATAGAAAAATAGAAAATGCGACTTCAGTTTCTTGATTATACATCATATAATAAAATTTGGGTATTCCCCGAGTAGTACATAAAAAAAATTAATAAGAAATTTTTTTTTTTGGAAATCGTGTTAAACCAAATATTTCGTATAAAAAAAGAAGATTTGTTCTTTTTTTGTGGATCGTGTTATTTCAAAATCGTGTAAAAAAAGACCGTGTAAAAAAAGAGTTGGATGTATTGTATATTTTTAATTCCAAACCCTTCTAAACTTTTACAAATAAATAAAATTCAAATATTTAAAAACTCCACATGCACATATTAATACTAAACTAACACACCACGGCCTTAAATGAAGAAGAACTTAAAGTTATTCATATAAAATAGTATAGTTAAGTCGCTTTAAAACGTATGAGATTTAATTAAAGCGTTACATTTACCTCAGTTTCTGCAAAAATTAAGAATGTTTTTCCAATTCAGAAAATGATGAAGAATTGGTAAATTGGAGGTGACAAAAAAAATAGCCACTATTGGACAAGCTATTTTATGACAATTTTTAGAACTTACACTAGAAAAATGGATATAAGTGTAGTCAAAGATTATATAATTAATTAATATAAAATAGAAACAAATATTATTATTTTTGTTTTAACAACAGCTTTTATAATTTATTATATATTTTTAATATGTTTCTTTACCTCAATAAATACAATGACTTTTTATTTCATTTAACGAGAACATAAATAAAATTCATATTATTAATTTTTTTTTTTTAATTAAATTTTCTTAAATCTTTAATTGTGTTATTTAATTTAAATTTGACTTTTCAAAATAATTTTATAAATAATTTCAAGTAAAGAACATAAAATATGAATAAATGATATTTCAATTTAATCTGATTTTATGTTTTTTTATTTTTGTAATAATAATGTGTATCTTTTACTACTACATATTTATTTATTTTTTTTTAAATTAATGAATATCTACAACTTTTAATGCATAATATACTTTTAAATTAAATTTTATAATTATGTAAATAATATGTTTTTTTTTCTTCTTATATCTTTAGTTTCTGTAGTTAAGATAAATTGCAACAGGAAATTGAATTTTTTCTTGGAACAAAAAAAAAAAATTAATTATAGATGGAAAACTGAGATGATTTATTTGTAAAATAGTATTTAAGGTAGTTTAATTATACATTTTGAAGAACTTTATTTTTTTTTATATATTTGTTTGTATATTGATTTATTAATAAATAACAACTTTTTAGTAAATTTATATTTAAAGCGAAGAAGACAAAGTATTTTTTTTTTAAATATGTATATTTTAAACAGAATTATTGTCAAAGTAATAATGCTTTAGTTAAGGGTATAATTAATATCATGGTATAGTGGGCATTTGATTTGGAAAACTGACCGTTTACATGATTAGTATTGTTAATAGATAAATTTTGAATATTCATATTTTTCAATAAATTGTAGAAATATCTGCGATCGAAAATTGTAAATTTAAGTAGCTTTTACAATATATGTATATACATGATAAAGATATATAATGACAAAGTCAAAAATGCTACTTTTCATTATACTTGAAATTTAATACATTGTTCAATATAATTAAATTAAATTACATACATTGGATAACTTTTAAGTCGTACTCGAGAGTAAATTATTTAATTAACACATTTGTAATTTTTATTAGAAATATGTAATTTTTATTAGAAATTTGTTCAAACTTATTACCAACCAACATTAATTGTTATATTTTCTTTAATAATTTTAAATATTTCGTCGATTAATTTCCAAAACAAATGCCAAAATATATTTTATAGATATTTAGTTAAAGTTTTAATTAAAATTTTAATTAAATAATATTATATTACTGATCACGATTATTTAAATTATCGGTATACATATATATATAATGCAGTTTAATTTTGTGTTTTTACAAGCTATAATTTACTTGCAAGCAGTGCTAATTACATATTTCAAAAAAACTAAAAAAATTTTAATCGAAAATTTAATAAAAATTTATAATTATTAATTTTCGCAAAAAAATGAATAACAAATAAATTTTTTTAAACATAATTAAATAATTTTTGTATAAAATTTAACGAAATTTTTAAAAAAATATGTATTACATAAAAAATTTTTTTATTGGTAATGCAGGTTTTTGAAGCCAACAAATTTTTAAATATATAATTTATTAAATATATTATTAATTTTTTTTTTTAACATACATATATATAATATTTAATTGATTCTGAACGGGATTAAAATATTTTTTTTTATGTTTGTTTGCAATTTATGTTTTTTCTTTTTCAAAAAAATTATGTGCAATGAATAAAATATCTAATGTAATATAAATTTTCATTTTTTAATGTTTTTTTTTTATTTTATCTTTTCGTTTTGTTTAATTTCATTTTTATTTTGAAATATTTAATTTTTTATCTTTTAATAATAATATCTAATTTAATTATATTTTTATACACTAAATTTTTATGTTTTGTTTTTTGGGGTTATGTTTTAATTTTTTATCATTTTTTATTATGTCTTCAATTTATTTTTATCCTTAATAAAGTGTTATTTATATAATTTATCTTAATTAATTACATAATTAATTTTTTTTTTTTATTTTTGTAAATATTTTTTTACAATAAAATAAAATATAATTAACATATTTTTGTTTTCTGTGATTGGATCCTTAAAATAATATTTATATATAAGTATATTTATTCTATATAATTTTCAATTAATATATTTACGTTGTTTAGGCAAAAAAAAGCACATGAATTTATTTGGATTTTTAATTATGTAACTATTTTTTGTATGATTTCGATATTTTGGAAAAGTATCTGTGTAAGTCGAGAAAAATGATATTCTCGCAAAAAAAATTATATAAATTTTAAGATATATATTATGCTCAGACGACGTAAATATTTTAGTTGAATTTTTTCTTTAATTTTCTTTAAATTTAAATTTAATTTTTAATACTTAAATTTTAATTTTTTTATCTTAAAATTTAATTTTCTTGTTTTGAATAATAATTGATACATTTTTAATTGAACGCTAGGTTATCGCCAGCCATAATAAAATAATATTACAATGTGGCATAGAATTTTATTAAATTTTTTTTTTTTATCTTGTATATATATCTTTAAATTTAATTAATTTTAATTATTAATTTTAATTAATAATTTAAATACTTTTTAATAAAAAATATTTTATAATTTTTTGTTTTTTTTTTAATTTATTATTTAAATTAAATGTCATATAATAATTATAATTATTGTGACTATTTTCGTTTTAAATGAGTTTTTTTTTTTTATTTTGTATATCTTTTAGATGGGATGGTATTTAAAAATTTAAATTAACATATTTTTTTTTTTATATATATTTATACAAGTTTATCTTTTTTTTTTAATTTCTTATTATTTTTTTTTTGTAATAATTGAACAACATTTTGTGTAATAAGATTTTTGGTTTTAGAAATTTATTTAATTGATTTATGTTTTTATGTAATTGAACGAGTTAAATAAATTGAATTATTATCTAATAAAATTTTAATTAAATTAGATTTTATGAAATTAAAATTTAATTACAAAATTATATATAGTAAATTATTAAGAAAATAAAAATAAAATTAAAAACTAATAATTTTTTTTTTTTTTTTTTGGTAGTATTTATAGTATATATAATTGTAGTTTATAAATATATGTAATAATATGGAACAAAATGAAAATTATTAATTATGATTGTTTTTATTTAGGCATTCAGATAAGATATTAAAAGTTTCCTTTTATTTTTCTTTCTATAATATTATATAATATTAAAACTAATCAAAAACTAGTTAAATATAAAATATTTACTTATTTCGTTGAAATATTTCATTTTACAAATTATGGCATTTTTTTGATTGAAATTTAATTAAAAATTTCACTTAAAAAAAAAAGAGAAGAAAAATGAAATAAATTTAATATTTTTTTAAAATAATATTTGACTACAATTTTTGTTTTTTTCTGGAAATTTACTTCATTTTACTAATAATTTTCTCTACACTTACGAATTTTTTTTTAAAGTTTTTTTTATTATTTTTAAAGTTATATTTAATAAAAACCTTTTTTTTTTGTTTCTACTCATAAGATTTTTCCTAACTATTTTTTTTTTTTTAATATTTATCTATTTAATAGCGACCATATTTTTATTCGCTGTCTTCTGTTCCATATTTGGTAGTTTTTTGTTTGTTTGCTCCAAAATATATTAAATATTTTAATTATGTATTGCTATTTTTTTTTATGGGTCATTACAATTTATTTCATAAAAAATAAAATTTAATTAAATTATATAACAAAAATAAAATACTTAAATAAAAAAAAATATGTTGAAAAATTCGTTAAAAATATAATAAAAACAAACTATTAAATAGATATCACAAAAATATTTAAATATGTACTTATAATAATATATCTAAAGTTTTAATTAATGTTTTTTTTAAAAATAATTTAATAAAAAATAAATATTTATATACAAATTGATTAATTATTAAAAATATTTTAATAAAAATTATATTAACAAATTTGTAGTTTGTTCAAATAACTTAGTCCTTAAATGGGATGAAATGGAATTTTTCTTTTTGACATAAATTAAGGAAAATAAAAAAATAATATTTAAAATATTTTTAATCTAATTCTAGTCAGATTTACTTTACAGAACTGTTTAGAAACCAGAAAAATTCGGAATAATTTCAGATTTAAAAACAAAATAATTTTGGTCAAAATATCTTAAAATTTTAATTTCCTATTTGGAGAAATTTTCAGTGATAAACAATTTGATAAAATTAAGTATGTGAGAATTATGTTTTTAAATTAATTCATTTTTATAGTTAACATTGAAATCAATAATAGCAACATAAATTTTATATAAACAAAAATGTTACAGGAAGTAGTAACATTACAGGGACTATATTATGAACAAACTATATTAATTTCTTAAAATTAAAAAATTATTAAATTATAATAAACTACAGAGAATAACATTTTATGTTTAATTGCCTTTTGTTTTCAAATGTTAATTAACAAATTATATTAATTTATTTTAAATTTTAGTATTATATATATATATTTTTTATGCTATTTATCAATAATTCTATATAATTTATTTACTTCTGATGACTGTTCTTTTTTGTAATTTCTTTGGATGATTTTATGATTTTAATGATTTTCAATTAATATCTGCTTTAAATATTTTACTAAATTCTTTTATATTAATTTTAATATTGACCTGAAAAAAAAATTGTAGAATAAAAATAATAATTTTAATATTGTTATAAAAGATTTAATAAGATTATGAGTGCAAGGAAAATTTTATGTAAAAGCAGTGATTGAAAATAAATTTAAACATTTTAATGTTTAAATAAAATATTTGGTGAAATTATAATAGGTAAACTATAAACTAATTTATTTATGAGAAATTTTATAAATTTATATACTAAATAATTTCCAATTGCTGTTTGAATTTTCATTTAGAAAATTAAAATAGTTATAATTAATTCAATTTTAAACATAACAATTTTTATGCACAAGAAAAATTATTTTTTACTAAAATACCAAAATTTAGTACTAGAGTAAATTTATGAAAATTATATTTTGATTTAACATCTTGATAATTGAAAAATCAATAATTTCCTTTCATAAACAATAATTTCCCAATAACATTATTATGGATTATAAATTTAGATAAAATTACTTCGGAGAATCAAAGTTAAGATATTTATCTGAATTATATGTAGTATAATAAAAAAATGTTTTTATTAAAATATTGCAAGGAAATTAATTCAAGAAACCTTGAAACAAGATTTTTTGCCTATATCATTTTAGTGAAAGATTATAAATGACGCAAATTTATTTGAATCTATAAAACTTGCAATAAATATTGTTTTGTAATTTAAACTTTCTTGTAAAAGAATCTCTCAAATATATTAGCAAAAAAGGCATTATTTCGTATAAAAACTTTTAGTGCATAAGAACTGAATATGTATACCTATAATTATAAAATTAAATTGAAATAATTTATTATTTTGTTAAATTATCTTTTTCCATTTTACATAAAAATGAAATTAATATAGCACTGTTAATTAAATATTTTTCTCAAAGAATATCGAAAAGAAAATTTTAATCAAACATTTTAATGTTCAAATAAAATATTTGGTGATATTATAACAGGTAAACTATAAACTAATTTATTTATGAAAATTTTTTATAATTTTTATAAAACAAACTTTTAATTTATTTCAATAAAATTAAACTTCACATTTAAGTTGAACTTAAAATAACAAAAAAATAGTTTAACTAATTATTTTAATTAATTTACTAGAAAAATATAGTTATTATTGATTTTATGCAAAAATAAATTCATAAATTTATATTTTATTTATTTATTTTAAGCATTTTATTATTAAAATTTCAACTTATCTGTCCTAATGACTGTAAATGGAAGTTTTGTATTTATATACATATTAATTGAAAATTTGAAATATTAATATAAATCGTCTTAAAACCAACATACATATTATGAAATCTTTATAAAAATTAATATAAATGTTACCTATAATTTTTATTAAATTCTTAACCATTATTGAAAATATATAATTATGTAAATAAATTATGTAAATCAATATTAATTTATATACACATTACGATTAAAATGTATGTAAAATTAATATTGTATCTGGGTAATCAGATACAACTAATTTTTATTTAATAAAAAATTAATCAATTTCTAAACATAAAATTTAATCTAAACATGTTAATAAATAACCATATACATAATATTTCAATGTTTTCACATCAAAATTAAAGTAAGAAATATGTGAAAATTTAAGGATATTATTGACGTAAAAATTTAAACAATGTATATGAATAATTATTATTTTAAAATTAATTATTATATCCTTTTAAATAAATTATATAATAAAATTAATAATTATTTATAAATTTTAAAACTTACTATTGCATTCTGCTGGACTCATTTGACCAAATACATTCATTTCGTATAAGGCGGCAAAAGTTATGAATAATAAATACCAAATCATTAAAATAATTCCTAAACGTTTATCTAATTTCCAACCATTTAAATGTGTTGATAATAATAAAAATACAACAGTTGAAAAAAGCGATAATGTTGAGTATACTAAACCTAAAATATTAATTAAAAATATAATTAATAAAATTGAAAATTGTTTAATGTTTATACCTTTTGAAATAACATTTACATGTGAACCTGGAACAATTATTGCTGTTTGTATAAACCATGGCAAACCAAGACATACCAATATATCAAATACATTTGAGCCAATTGCATTTGAAACTGCCATATCACCATATCCTTCTTTGATAACGGCAATTGAGCTGAGTGCATCTGGTACAGAGACACCGGCTGCTACAAATGTTAGCCCCATTACAGTGTCTGGGATACCAAGTGTCGACCCAATAATCGTTATCATCCAAACCATGAAGTATGAATAAAAGGAAATCCATACCATGGATACGATAAATGTAAACGGATACCAATTTCTATATTTCTCAGTTCGGCAATCAGGCATGGTAAGACGGCATGTATAATGAATAGGATAAACAATATACCATGATATTAATTTTGGTAAACCACCACTAGTTGGTTTATCTAATGGATTTGGTCGTGGTTCTAAACCTTTTGGATCTTTTGATCTATAAAATTCTTGTTGTACTGGTTGTCCGGTAACAATAGTTCCAGGATTTGTTGGTTTATTTGTATTATCAACATTTGGTACTTGATCCAATTGATCACCATAATTATAAGCTAAATTTTGTTGTCCTTCATTTTGATGCCATTGATTCATACCCCAATCATCGGTTGTTGTTGGTGGTGCTGTTGCTGCAGGAGTCATACCAAAACCAATTGTTGTAGGTGCTGGTACTGGTGCTGAATTTTCACCCCATGCTGCATTTGGATCCCATGATGAACTTGTATCTGTATAACCTTGATATTCATTTGTTTGATCATATTGATTTGTTGGCGGTTGTGGTTGTTGTTTTTGTGGATCTTGTGTTAAACTTGTTACTTGTTGATTATTACTTTGTGTATAAGTTGTATCTGGTATATTTTTATATGTTACCAATGCAGATTGTTCTTCTTTAGTTGGAAGTTTAATTGGAAGATTTAATGACAATGCCCATCTTTCTAATGATGAATTAAAATGTAATGCAACGCAATAAACTACATAAAATGATAACATTACTAATGCTTCACCCTAAAAATAAATTGAATACATAATAAAATGACAATTATTAATATAAATAATTATATAAAATAATAATAATATATATGTATTTATATATAATTAATTACCCATGATATAACATCATTACAAATAATAATGAACATTATTAATATTGATACACAATAAAAGAAACAATCTCGTACTATTGGCCACCAATTTAATTGACATACTGTTCCCGAACATAATGCACAAACCGATATTACAAACATAATATTAAAAACAGCAGAACCAATAACACCACTTATACCGATATCATCTTTAGCAAAAAATACACCAATTATAACAGTTGCTAATTCTGGTGCTGAACTACCAGCTGCCATAAAAGTAGCACCAGCTACATCAGGTGATAATTTTAATTCTAAAACAAAATACAGTTTTTTAAAAAAAATTTATAGTCAAATTTTAAGCTTAATTTTTGTTTCTTTGTTTTTTACCTTCACAAAGTCTATCCAAACTAGAAACAAAATAATCATCACATACAATTGCTAATCCAAAGAAAGTAAATATAGCAACTAAAACATGTATTATTAAACCACCATGACGTCGTACAGATGGACCCATAAGTGGACGTGGAAATTGTTCTAATGCTGGTGGTGTACAATTAAAACGTTTCGGTCGCCATGTCGGTTTACCATGTTTATTAAGGTACGATGGTTTAGTTGCATTTGGTTCCTTTAAAATAAAAATTTATATAATTTATTAAAATCAAAATTAAATTATTAAATATAATTTAATTTACCAGATTAGTGAATGTAATATTATCTGATCCAGTTGTACTTAAATTATTTAAATTTGGTTCTGTTGTTAAAAATATTTCACCTTGAAGTTTTTTATCTTCAGAATTTTCCTGTTCTGGATCAATATCTTTTTCACTAAATATATCATCACCTGGTAATTGTTCAGTATCACCATTAGCTGTATATATTGTAATACAGGTGTATATTAGGAATAAAATTCCCATATTCCATAAACGAGCACGTCGACTTCTTCTTCTCATAACCTTTTTTAAATAATAATTTTTTTTTTATTATAATTTTATTAAATATATTTTAAATTTATTGATTGATTTTTTTTTTGAAATATAAATAATTAAATAGATTTTAAACTGTATTATAATATATGTAATCAAGTTTTAAGTTTGATTTAAATCTCTATTTAAAAATTCAACAAAAAAAATATTATTTTGAAATAATGAGAGATGTGAATCATATATGATGTTCGTTTGTACTCACTATTTGATATTAAATAATTATATTTTAAGTTTATTAAATTGAATATAATTAAGTATTTTATAAATTTAATAATATGCTATTTGTACAATCTAGATTTGCTAAAAGGTCATATATATATAAACTATCTTAAAAATTGATCAATCGTAATTATACCCAAAAAAAAAATTTTAATCAAGAATACTTTTTTTTTTGGAACATTTGAAATATGAGTTAAAAAACGAAACAAGTTCTGTGTGGTAAAAAAAATTGTACAATAGTTTCATATTTATGGGCTTTTTGCGGTTACGATATTTATATATGTACTATGAATATATAAGTATTTTTCAAGTTTTTGTAATTTTAGTGAATAATAATCTAAATACCTTATAGGTTATAATAATATTATAAAAGCTAATAATCTCCAACAATACATAAAATTAATTTTATTTGAAACAAGCACTATTTGTAAAATTTTTACATTAATAAATTCTAAATTTCTTCTATTAATTTTCTTCAAAACCGAATTTCGAGACGACTTCAATCATAAAGTTGTTATGTTGATTGTCAGTTTTTCGTTTAAAAATACTTATGAGCAACGACTATCGACGATTATCGAACGAACTCTAAACTATTCCTTTTAATATGATTCTAAATTTTTGACTTGGTCCATCAATTATGTTGTTTATTTTTTTGTACTTTTATTATGTTAAATTATAATATGAAAAAAAAATTATGACAGACAGACAGACAGATAGACAAAATAAAACATTAGAAATTTTTTTTATTCTGAAAAAAAAAAAAAAGAACAAAATCGTAAAACCTCAATACATATTATTTTCATGTAACCATTTGTATGTAATGTTTATTGAATTTTTCACATTTAAACATTAGAAAAAAAAATGATTTTTATGTTGATTATCATTTTAAAACAACATACCGAAAAGTTCAATGATTTTTTTTTTTGCAATAAGTTTTTTTTTTATATAAATAAATTTTACGATAATATAATATTATGTTACTTAATAGTAAATTTTATACATATACATATTTATATAAAGATAAGAGTGTATATATACATTTATTATGTATATTATATATATATTTTTTTACATTTAATTTAAGAAGTAATCACAAATCTATTCTATATTACCGGATGAAATATGACACCTAACATTAGTTATGTAAAACATAATGACAGATATGTAAATATTTTAGCATCAGCTTAAGAAAAAAAAAAAGTAAAATAAATTACTTAATGTAAAAAAAAAAAATATTTGTTACCATTATGCAGAAAACTTTTAAATTATTTTTGTATATTAAATTTACAATTTATATTATAATTTTTGCATAAAACTCTTAAAAAATTTATTATTCAGAAATTTATGAAATTATTTATGAAATTATTTTGTAGTCAACACCAATGGATCATTAATCACTAAAATTTAATCAATATTTTCAGAATTTTGTATAATAAAATTATATAAAAATGAGATTAAAAATTATTTCAGAGAAACATAAAACTTGGAATTTAATATAAAAAAATATATATATAAAATAAAGATTTCATAGAAAAAAATTATTTAATTATATGTTGGATAATTATTTATTTTTTTTTTAGTTATCTAAAAAATCGTCCATTTTCTAAATTAAATTTTTGGCTGGTTTGATTTATTAATCAATTAAAATTTATATAGTATATTATGATTATTTAGGTATTATTAATATTTCTACATAATATCATTCAAAATAAATTTATGTAATTGCACATTTTACCATTATTTATGTTTCGGTTTTATATGTATATATGTATTTAAATTTTTCTTTATTTCCTTATAAAAAAAAATAAAAATTAATTTGAACATGAAATACAGTTCACAACACTCTTAACATACTTATGTTTTTTTTTTAACGGTAGAATTAGATTTTTTTTATATATTATGTACATATATACAAATTATATACAAATATATATATATCTTAGATATGTACATATAAATTTTTCTATGCTTTTTGAATTTCCATTCATCCACTCACAATATCGATTTACGATTCTATGTGGTTTTTTTTTTTTTACATGCTTAAATTTTTTTTTTCTTTTAGATTCTTTTATTTATGTTATTTAAAATTATAAAAGATATTTTTTAAGCTTTTATAATTAATAGCTTTTCATTTATTTGAAACCAAAAAAAACATATATTTTATGATAAAATCAGTTATTATTTTCAAATAAATTAATATAATGATTTATAAATTAATTTCATTAATATGTAACTCCACTTTATACACTTTTGAAAATTATATATATATTGGGAAATTCAATTAAACTCTATTAATTTGTATATTTTTAGAAAATTTTAATGAAAAAGGAAAACTATTATATCACCGGAAGAACTTTGTATATATAAAAAAAATAATAATGTTACCAACTAATAGCTTTTTTTTTATATTTTTGCATATAATGTATCTTTCTTTATTTATGTAGTTTGTAAAAATCACCTTTATAAACATTTTTTTTCTTATTTAAAAATAGATTTTTTTTTCAAATGAATTTTTCTTTAGAAAGGAAAATAAAAAAATTAGGAAAAAAAAGAAGGAAACTTTTAATTTACCATTTTTTCCTCTTCCTTATCGCCTACGTTATCCTTGTTATTTGGTTATGATGTGTGATGATGACTGCTGTGACTGTATACAACACCACAGTGAAAAAAAAAAAAAAAACAACAAGCAAAAATATAAATAAATAAGAAAATAATTCTTTTAAATGTATGAGAGGCAATTTTCTTTCTATGAATAATAATTGACTTTTTCTTCTTTTTCCACTTATATTTTTATATTAGAAATTTTCTTATTTTTCTTTTTTTTTATGGAAAATTATAAATTTTTTAGAAAATTTGAGTAATTTTTTTTTTGTATATTATTTAAAAAAAAAAAATAACAGAAAATTAGAAAGAAAATTATTTTTATTAAGAAAGTTTTACAGGAAAATGAAATTAATTATATATAGCTATACATATATATATATATTTAAAAGTTTCTCATTTTGAATGTTTTTTTTTTTTTTGGAATTTTCTTTTTTTTTTTTTATGTTTTTAAGCGAACAATTTAAACTTTTTAACACTAGAAGAGATACTAAATATATTTTATTTAAGTAGAAAACTTCAAACCCAACACAAAATATTTAAGTACTAAGTATAATTGTGTAGGGAAAATTGAGAATAAAAAACGAATTTTATTATATTTGTGTATATTTTGAGATTGGTACGCAAATTTTTCATTTATAAGTTATTTTTTTTGTTGTTAATGTATTTGGAGGAAAATTGTTGAAGAGAGAATTTATATGAAAATCAAGGAAAATGTTGAAATACATATATGATTATTTTTTGGGGAGCAAGCGCAATATTATTATGATTGTCATTTGTTATTAAGGAATAAAAAAAACAGGATTGTATTTAGGATTATTAATTGTGACATTCAATATATTTAGAAATATAAAAGCTTTAGAATATATAATATAAAAGCTTAATTTATAAATATATAAATATTTTATATAAATATGATTCATAAGGAAAATTTTGCAGTAATATGATGTAATTATGTTATGGAATGGGACAAAACTATTTGGTCCATGTTAAGAATTTATAAAAAAAAAAAATGTTAACAGACTTACAAGTATATTTGAAACATTTTATATATTTAATATTGTTATAAAATTATAGAAAGTTTTTAAAACAACTCTACAGACTTATAAATTTTAAATATCTAATTAAGAAAAGTTTCAAAAAAATATTGATTAATATTTGACTAATTAATCACAATTTAATTTGACTTAAAATATATTAATTAAAAATTTAAAAATATTATTGCCGACTCATCTATTAAAATATTTAAATTGAAAAATATTCATTTTTGTCAAAATTACATTATTGTATGGTCAATTGAAACCTTATCACACCCAATTAACACATTTTTTGTTAAAGGCACAGCATTAATACCTACGAGTATATAGTTTAACACTTCAATCCATGAAAGCAAATAAGCCTATTTCACAGATAATCGGTTTATCATAGTAAATGTGACATAAAACTTCAAAAGGTTACCGATAATCAGTAAGAATTCCTTTTAAAAAAATTACAACAATCAATCCTTTAGAAAAAAAAACCAAACACTTGTGTTTTAAAAATCTTCGTATTTTATTCTTCTTTGCTGTGTTTTACAATATCGATTCGTACGTACTGAACCCAGTTTGTCAACCATGAAAACAGTCTATTATTATTTGCACAGGTATCAGTTGTGGTTTTTTTTATGTAAAAAAGAAAATAAATTCTTTGAAAATATAATAATTTTCTTTCAATATAAAAGATGAAGAAAAAAAATTATTATCTATTGGCGAATACTGCATAAACAAATGAAATTTAATGATAAATTATACAAAGATATTCTATTCATTGATTTAGTTTGGTTACATTAGAAATACTTAAAAGTCATCTTTAAAAATGAAATTTTGCACAAAGTAAAAAAAAAAGGAATCCAGTTAAACTGTCAACACCTCAAAACTGATATGTCCTTATTTTGTATTATATTTTGGTCCCACAAACAAATATAAAACCTTAAATCTGATCTATAATAGAAAATCTATTCAATTCGGTCTTTTTAAAGCTGTGATATTTATTGTTTTTTTATGAAATTAAAGAAGCAGTCGTTTACCTTTTTATAGAAAACTTGATAATTTTCTTTCTTAAAGTATTGTCGGCAAAATTGTTATTTTTTTTAGTTCAAAACTTCTGCATTTTATAACAATAGCCATAATAATGTTGGCACAAGTAATAAAGTTCAACTATAAAAAAATATGTATTTAAAAAATATCTATTTTAATAAAATGTGTGTCCTAAAAAAAATAATGTTAAAGAATATTTTTATTAAGGATAATAAAAATATTTTCGAAGAGTAATTTTCTTAAAAATAATTTTGGGTGAAATTGCTATAAATATAAAAATCAATAAATATACATATTTTCTATCTCATCTTACTAAAAGATTATTTCTTTAATAGTTTTTAATAGGACACATAACAATATTAAAAACATGGCCAAATTTACAAAACTGTCAATTTTCTTTCTAAACATTTGCAAAGGATCACTTCTAAATGGACTATATTTTTGAATTCTATTTGTTTTCACCAAAATCTTATCAAATTTAAGAGAAATTGCTCCAAAAATCCATTACTAATCCTCTGATTAATGTATTTCGTTTAGAAAAATAAAAAAAAAATTCTAGGTAATACATAAATACATAATCTATCTAAAAGATATATTTTAATATCTTTGAACAAAAACAAATAATAATAATGATTTATAGAAATTCAGAAAAAATAATTCTTTAATAGAAAATTATAAATAAAATGGACTATTTGGGAAGTTCAAAAATAATGCTTTTTTACATTTCGAAATTTAATAAATTGGTTTTTTTTTTGACTAGTTTTCTTCTTAAAACTACTAATAACATTTTGTAAATTTAATTTACTATCAAAATAATAAAAATGAAAAATTTTATTTATATTTAAAACTGAACTTATTTTAATTCGAATTTAAAATTCAATTTTGACATACAAATTATTCAAATATTTTTATTTCCTACATAATTTTTATATAATATTTCGTCGGTGGACAACAAAAAGTGTTCAAGTCCATTTTAAGTGTTCAAGTTTTTAAAATAAATTAAACTTCTTATCAGTGGAAAAAGTATTAAATTTATTTATTTTTTCAAAAACCAAAAATTAATTAATTAAATATTTTATTAATATATTGCATATTTTCCTTTTGGACTTGAGCATTTTTATCAGCATAGCGATGATATGTATATAAATATAGACACAAAATATAATGTGAAATAAAAGATAACTATTCATTTTATATTTAAATTTTTTTAGATTGTGAAATTTTTATATGCTGATATTATTAACAAATTCTTATCATTAAATAATACGCTTATAAATTGTACAATTTTATTTATTTTGTTATATTTTAAAAGTTATTTTGAATTTTTTTAATTTATTTATATTACCATTTCGAGTAGCGAATAGTAACTTAATTTTTCATGAGATTAGCTTAAAAAAAAGACTTTAGTTCCATCTACGTCTACGGTATGATTAACTAAAAGAAATTATATATTAAATTTAATTGAATCAAATAACTAATTAACATTTAATATTTAAATTAAAATAAGTAACTTCTTTCGCTGTTAATTGAAACTAACTTAATTCACATATCTAAAATGTAATTCCTTTTAAATTGTAACTATAATTGCGTAGCGAAATATATTTTAATATCTTAACCAAACAAAAAATACATCTCATATAAAGAAGTTATCACACAATTATTAGATATTTAACTATGAAAACCAGAACAAAATTAATTTGTTATGCTTAAGTTTTGAAATATGAACTAAACTATTATAAATAAATCTCAATTTCATTCAAATATTTTAGTTATGCTTACCATAAAAAAAAAACAACAGAATATACTTATATCTTTTATTTATTTCTTATAATATCATTTTTTTATTTTTTTGTGAAACCACTTCAAAAAGGATTTCAATTAAATTGGGTTTCTTTTCTTTATAATTAATATAAACTGAAAAAGGGAAACCTATAAATTTTTTTTATTATCGAAGGTATAACACGATACAAAAAGTGGAAAATTTTAAAGGAGTTTCTACAAAAAAAAAAATAAAGAAACACTATCAAAAATAACAAAAGATTGTCTTTTCGACACTACTATTTATATACATATTTCTCTACAGATGGTCGCCTTTTCATAATATTACATATTTTTTTTTTACTAAAATTGTTTTTCATATCGAAAAATTCGTATAAAACAATTTTAACTTTCAAGGTTTGTTGTTGAGACAATCTGACGCTTAATGTTTGCCGGTATTTTACTTTTAGCCAATTTCACTACAAAAAAAAATATTTATTTATACACTTTTATTTCTAGAAATAAACACACAAAACCAAACTGTTAAAGGACGTTTACTACTCTTCACAATTATGTTTAATGTTGATTGTGTGTGTGTTTGTTTTTTAACCCCTCTTATTGATGTGGCAAAAAATAAACACTACAGTAGAAAATTTCAAACAATAGGTGCAGAAGGGTGGAAATTATAATAATTTATGATTTTGTTTTATGTTACGTATTTTTGTTGTTGTTCGTATCTATGCATTTAAAAACCGCATATTAAAAATACATATAGTATGTGTAGAGGTAATTTTATTTTTTTGCTATTATACGAGGATAAAGTAGTTAACCATACATTGAATTAATTCGTATATCCTGATTTTTTTTTTTGGTATATTGGGTATATTGTGTAATGGTTGAATATTTCAAATGCTAGAATTTTTTATATTAAAGCAAAAAAATTGGATATTCATATTAATTTTATACATAGGGGTTGAAAATGGACCAATAATAAATGATTTATAATTTCTCTTTCATTATTAGATAGAATTTATTAAATGAAAATCATATTTTGTGATAAGTTTTTAGGTTAGAAAAATATTTTTTTGGAAAATTATTGTAGATTTATTTTTGGAATTTATTGTAGAAAAATAAATTTAAAATAGATTTTTCACATTAATTTTTCTACAATATTTATTTAAGTTAAACAATTAAATTAAGAGGAAAATTTTATAAACTGATTAAATTAAAAACATTCACAAAAAACTAAAGTAAAATAGCATATTACGTCATATAGTCTTGGTCAGTGAATTTCTATTAAAAGTAAAAGTTCTGCTAATGTTTTCATAATAAAGATGGTAAGTTACTTTTTTGTAAAAATGATATTTTGTTGTAAATATAAATCTTTTAAATGCATAATAAAATTTCTGTGGTTTTAATTATGTTTTTCTGCTTTAGAAAAGAAATATTTTAAAATATATCTGTTAAATTTTTCTACCAAACTGAGAAAATTATATTCTATTGCTTTATTCAAAATAAATATATTACTACCTTCATCCATTAATCTCTCCAATTAATTAATATTAATTCCAAAAAAAAATAGTCTAAATAAGCAAGTTTTTTTCCTGGCTTACAAAAAACTTGATTATTTAGATTATTTTTTTTTGGAATTAATAGTAATTAATTACCCCAAAAAAAAATTTATTGTGGTAATTTCGACGTAACTAAAAAATTAATTTAAATTATTTAAATATAAATCATAAATTATTATTGGTAAAATAAAAATTAAATTAAATTTATTTAAAATTTACAAATTATATTTTCTTAAATTTACAATTTATTTCAATAAATATTAATCTAAGATCTAAGAATATTTTAAACAAATTATTCCTAAAATTTTCATATAAAATTAAAAATTTTTTTTTTTGGTAACTATTGACTAATTTTTTTTTATGTAGAATTATCCTTAAAATAGTTTTTGAAAATCTATAATCTATATTGTTAAAAATTTATCTACAATATGTAAAGACTTATTGTATTTAAATACTATAATATACTTTGATTGAATTTTTACATACGATTGAACACCCGGTAAAATAATGAATGGAATAGTAAGGCGTAAGAATTATTTTTTTTTTTTCAGTATGAATGAAAAACCACTTAACCTATATAAGTGTATATATGCAAAAAATTATATATACTTTTTGAAAATATATATATATATATATAAAAGAAACTTTTAATAAGCCGATTTTCATGAATAAAATCAATATTATATATAATCTTCTTACTTACTTATGACATCAACAATTTTAAACTTGACGGTTAAAATTTTAACAGACAAAAAATATAAAGTCTCCAGACTGTCTGCCTTTTTATATATATATATGTAAATATCTATATGTATGTATACAAATATTATGTTTGTATTATTTACATAAAAATAAATATAAAAATATTCAGTATGTATAGTATTCAACAGTTTTTAAAGGATATTTGTTAGAAAATTTATCCTCATGTCCATCATGTACAAAAATATTCAATTAGTACAAAGAAAAATAAGGATATATTTATTTAAAATGATTTTTTTTATGTATATTCAATTTGTCGAACAACACACTTTAAGGATTAGATTTTATATAATTTTTTTTTTTTAAATTTGGTCCGATAAATACATAAAATGTGATGACAATATAAAGGATTTTCTATGGAATAATTTATTTGTTATAGTTTTTCATGACACGCAAAGTGTTTTGTACCAAAAAAAAAAAAACTAAATGTTTTTTTAAGGGCGAGTTTAAAGTCAAATGCAAATTGAAATGTTTATTTTTTGTTCGACATTTACAATGTTATTGCAAAAAAAAAATACAATTATATGTACAGAATTTTATGTATGTAGATCGAAATTATGGTCAATTGTATTATGGATATAATAAAGATTTCTATTATTTTATGCCGCTTTTTATTAGTTATGCTTTGATATTTCGGTGTAAATAGCCTAAAAGGTGTTGTTAAACCGAAAAATTTTTGTTTACCTGAAATATTTAATGTAATATACTACAAAATAAAATTAGTTTCAGTAATAATATATATATGTATATAGAGAGTTTATTATAGTCAATCCAAAATATTTGAATGAATTGTAATATTTTTAAATGATTTTGACATATATTTTGTTGTATAGATACTATTGAAATATAAATGATTTATGCTTTCTTTATGTTATAAATATTCTAAATAAATTTGATTTTTCGCTTATCATCCAAAAATTTTTATTGCCAGTTAATATTAGAGCTGTAAACTTCAAGATTTTATAGTATAAGATTAAAGTGGCTATATTATGTTGTCTGAGGAAAAAGACATAACTTAATTTTCAAAACTTTCCAAAAGAATTTTTTTTTAAAATTCTTTTCCTAATTAAAATTAATATTTCAAATGATTTGGTGATAAAAATTTCGCAGTAACTAAGTTAAAGTATTAATGGTAAAGAAAATTTTTCAATAAAACTTACTTAAGTTCTATAGCCCAAACAATGTATAAAAAACTACACAAAAATCTCACCTTCAATACTTTCACATTTAATCTTCATCTTTTTTACATTTAAACTAAATCTTTTAACAAACACTTTTAAGTTTTAACATAAACTAGTAAAGCATATAATTTTAAATAATGCGAAGATTCCTACTATTTTTATAAAATCAATATCTAAATGAAATTAATTTAGATTTTAAGAGCTATTATCAGCACTAAAAATCTAGAACTACATTATTTTTAAATAATATGTGTTACCAAAATATGTAATATATGTATATGTGTTTTATATATTATTTTTTTAAAAAATTCTTATCGCCTACACAAGATTAATCAAATTTTGAAGACCTGGATTTCTATAAATAAAATTGAAAGTGGTGGGTTTGTAAAAGGTAATTTTTTTGCAAATTATGACCAAGCATATATGTAATTTAATAATAAACAGTAAAGTAATTATCGATTTTTAAATTTTTCCCCATTAATTGTGTTGTGTGGGTTAAACATTTCCATCGTATTAGCGAACTTGGAAAGGTTACCTGAAAAAAAAACAACAATTTTCGAACATTTCAAAGTAAATAATAGTCGAATCATTAAATTTAGGTGAAATTAAAGGAGTTTTTGATTATACATATTCCATTCATTTGGAATAATATTGAATTTAATAAGAATAATGAGAAGATACATTTTTTTAGTGTTTTCCGAAAACAATTTTTTTTTATAAAAAATATTGCAAAAAATAGCAAAATATTAACAATAGCAAATATCAACCTTAATTGTTAATTGATAATCAATCAAATATCTTTTCTAATCAGAATACAAAACCACAGCATATTTTACCTAATTTTCAAAAAAAAAAAAGAAGGAAAAAATAAATTTTTTAACAAAAAAAAAACTTTGAATTAAATAAATAAAATCACACGAGCGTGGAAACTGTTACGCTATCTTTTTTTTTCTCTCACTAATATTTTATTTTTATCCTGTGGACATCAAAAGCCCATCCATCTTAGATTTTCTGACAGATTTATAGAAAATTATCATTGAATTGAATATTTTTTTTTTGTATTTTCATATTACGAAAAGTGTGTTTATTGTAAACTATTAAATTTTTTGAGATTTGTTTTCTGGCGTGATATTCGATCAATCTTAAGATTGGATTTTCAATGAATGAATATAAGATAGAAGATAAAGATTTCTTAGAAAATTGCATAAATTGTATTCGTTTTTGTTTAAATTACACTATTGTTATGTAATATCTTCTAGACTAAATTCCACAATTTTTGTAATTTTGTTAACTACTTGATGAAGTATTATAGTTTTTGTGATTAATCTGGAACTGAATTTTTTTCATAAAGCTAAGTTTTAATGTTTAATATTTTCATAAAACTTCTAAGCTTTGTGCGACTTTAAACGAAAATATTACGGTTAAGTTTATGTAGGCGATATGCATAAAATTTGGGCTAAATAATTAGATGAGCTTCAAGTTTTCTGCAAACCGACAACTGACATTTAATAAGAAAAGGTTACAAAAATATTAATTGACAATTAAAACTTTTTAAACTGTACGTCAGTAAATTTTAATTCTGAAAATTACATTGCTTTGTTCGCAAGTTTGAATTGTTATACGACTTGCAAAAAAAGCTGGCCATTAATAATTATCTATTTCAATGAAAACTCATAATAATTTCAAATGAAATACAAGAATTAGTGACAAAATAAGAAAGAAAACGTGAAGCGAATTTTAACCTTACTTAAAAATATACAAATTATTAAAATATAGAGACAACTAACTTAGAACGTAAAGATAATATTCTTATCTCTACGCTTATCGTCTCTAAATACATATTTTTTGTTGTTGTTACATTTCATCGATCATAGACACATGTGTGATTTTCTCCGATTCAAACAAAAAAAAGTGTGACATATTCTTTTTGGCCATTAATAATTATCTATTTCAATGAAAACTCATAATAATTTCAAATGAAATACAAATACAAAAAAAAAAACCACAAACAATATTCCTGGACATGTGGTATTTTTTGTAATTCAAAAAAAAGTCTATATTTTACAAAGAATTATTGTTCGCGTCTCAAATAAATATCCCTTCAGATTATTATATATTTATATAGTCAACTAATATAAAAGTGGTTCCTGTCAATAGCTTTAAAAAGTCATCCTTTTGTATATAATTTTATAAATTTATTTATATATTATTGTTTCCCTTTTTATAACATAAAATATCTAAAGTATCTGATAAATCAAAATTTACTCCTTATATCATTTTATAAATGGCAATATGTATATAAAAAAAAAAACTCTAAAGTTATTTAGATAAAAGTACCAAATCCCCGTCAATTTTACCCCGTGGCAAAAATAATAATGCAACAAATACGGGTATACATTACGTCTAACTAATTTATTATATTACAAAAATAACAAAAACAAAATAATGAAAATCTTTAAAACCATCACTTGTTTCATAAATGAGTTTTGATAAAAAATTCATAAATAAAATAAAAATAAAAAAAAATTCCTTTCCTTTTCATTTAAAATTAAAAAGATTTTTTTTTTTTTTATTAGAAGAATGAACAATTTTCAACGCAATAAGCGTACGTCCATTGCTGTCACATGTGTCTCGTTATAATTCAGCCCTAAAATTTTTAAGCCTTAACCATGCCTGCGGTATACCCTAACCAAACCCATGTACCGTAAGATTTCTTGAAATGTGAATAAAACCACGCCTTTTATACTGATTTTTATTTAAATGGGTAGAAATATGTTAAATAATAATAATTTTTATTTAAAATTTTATTAATGTTGCAAAATATTTTTAAAGTTTATATTCTTTTGCGTATCGTGAGAATTTTGTAGTATATCGTTTTTATGTGATTTATGATTTGTGAAAAATATTTTCTTTTTAAAATTCTTAATGTAAATGAATACAGAAAAATCAAAGATAATTAATTTGATTAATTGTAAGAAGACTTGATATTTTTCTAGAATCTAGAGCATTAACAATTTGAAATTGGATTTGTTAAATATTTTTAAACCTCCCCAGTTTTATTAGTAGTTTTCCATTTAATTTATTGATAATTAATTAAGGTCTTACGAAGATAAAATAATATTTTTTATAAATTTTGCTCATTAGCACATTTAAATATAAGACTTTTAACTAGTTTTTTAAAACAATTATTAAAAAAAAAAATACTTAAAAAGGATTTTAAGTAAATTATAAATTAATAGAAAATTTGGTTATTTAGTGAAACAATGATAACACAATTATTGCTTATTATTTTACTATATTTGCAATACCTTTGAAAACGTTTTAAGTAGAAAAATTATAGTAAAGTTATTGTAAAATTATTTTTTGAGGGCGACTTGTAGAGTATATTTCGATTTAAATTTACAAATTTATCTTTTCAAAAAACATAACCTATAATTTCTTAAAAATTTCTGTTAAATGTTAATGTTATTAAACCAGATAGTAAAATATTATGAAATATAAAAATTTTAATTAATTAAAATGTAAAAAATAAAAGAAGGAAGATTTTACACAAGATTTTTGATGCTGTTGCAATAAGTGGCGCGTACCGACAACTTTATAATTGTGAGCTGTGTGCGGTGTTTGGTGTCGCTAATGTATTTGAAAGAGTGAGAATCTATAGTGTGCCCTGGTTAGGTCACGTATGCAGGATCAGAGAAGATATTCCGGCAAAATCGACCTTTGATGCTAACCCAGAAGACAATCTTCGAAGAGGAAGGACCTATCTTCAGTGGAATTATGATGTTGAGGTGGATGGAACAATTCTTAACATCGCTGGAAGCTGGAGATAAGCTTCGCAGGACATAGGTATTTGGAAGAAAGCCTTCGACTCGGTCACAAAATATTAATTTGTGAGCTGATAAAGTAAAGTAAGTAAAAGGTCTAATAAATCTCTTTAGAAATAAGTTCTCCCTTCTTTACAAGTAAAACTTTCTGCAACGCTGTAACTTATCACAATAATTTAAAGATTTGAGTGCTACTAATATTTATATGCTTATTAAAAATTTTATTAGCAAATTTTTTAAATTAATCTTGGAGCAATAATTTCTTTCAAACAATATGAAAGAACTATAAATTAGAAGAACGTTTTTAATTATTTAATATTTCTCGTCAAAATTTTTTATAAATTAATACAACAATTTGTTTCGGAAAATGATAATTGTGTAATTTGCATAAACATGCTGCGTATATAAATAAATATTAGCAACCATTTTATATTTAAAAAAATCAAAAAATTATTCGTTATCGATATTTGCACGCTTCCCAATCAGGTCAGGAATCAACATTATACAGAAACCACAAAAGAAAATATAGAAAAAGGCAAATGGAGGTAAAAAATATTCCCTTTTAAATAACTATTCAAAAAAAAAAATATATCCCTAATTTTTTAAATCAAATACAAAACGCACCCCAGATTTGAAAAACCAAAAAAAAAATATCAAAAGGCAAAAATAAATTGTTTTCAAGTCACCCCTAAAAAAAACACTTGAAATATACAGAAGATTAGGGTCGAAAAAATGTCATTATATTGCATTTTTGTTAAGAGAGGGGAGGAAAATAATCTATTGTTGCACTCAAATATCTATAAATAAAAACATACACACAAAAACAAATTTCATAAAACCTTATACACCATTTTCCTTTCCCTATACTTTATTTGGTATTTTAAAGGTTTTAGGGGTGGAGTGAATAAGAAGGATTCAATAAAATGTTCGACAGGACCTCGAAATAATTTAGTCAGAGACAAGATCTCGTTGAATAAAGTACAAAATATTTTTATACAACGTTTTTTATTTTAATATTTTTCGTATAAATTTTTGTGTTTTTTTTTTAAATTTCAAATTTCATTTACGATTTTAAAAAACACGGCAAAGATTTAAGTTTTAAAATGTCTTCCGTTGATACACGACCACCGCAAACATATTCAAGATTATTTCGTCCTTGGGATTCTAAAGTAGCTGCTGAAAATAGCCGAAAATCTATAAAAAATAAAAATGATAATTTCGAGGATATAATAAAATCAGCACAAATAGCTTCCGTCGGATTACCGCTTAATCATACACAGTTACAATATCCAATGGATATGACGGATCCAAATAATCATTTCGGATTAACACAAATAAATGATTTATATTTTGGAAATAATTTACAAATATCTGCAAATAGTGTTTATGGTATTGATCCAATTGCAATGAGTTTAATGGAACAAGAATATGCACGAGTTGTAGCCGAAGATGCCCATATAAAAGCATTAAATTCACGTAAACAACGACCAAAAAAATTTAAATGTCCACATTGTGATGTTGCCTTTTCAAATAATGGACAACTTAAAGGACATATTCGAATACATACTGGTGAACGGCCATTTAAATGTGATGTGGAAAGTTGTGGTAAAACATTTACAAGAAATGAAGAGCTAACTAGACACAAAAGAATTCATACTGGTTTACGACCATTTGGATGTTCGACTTGTGGTAAGTAATTCTTTATTATTAAATGTATACACAGTTTTGTTTTATAAAAATTGATGAAGAAATTAAGATACTATTATTATAGTTTGATTTTTCCAATTTATTTTAATATTAAATTTTATCAATTTTTTACAGGTAAAAAATTTGGTCGACGAGATCATTTAAAAAAACATATGAAAACTCATATGCCACAAGAAAGACAATTAGGATCTGCAATTTTTGTGCCTATGTATCCTTATTTATATGGATATTAACAATTTAAGTTTAAGTTATTATTAAGGATAATTTTTATAAAGTCACTGGAAATAATTTTTATATTTTGTATAGTATATAATGTTTAGGTAGTACGTAATTTATAATTAATTTAATGAAATGATAATAAATTAAATTAAATATTACAGAAAATTAAAAATTTTATTTTAAATATTCAATTTGTCTATTTGTGCATGATTTATTTTGGTTTTAGTTTATAGAACAATCACTGTTTTATATTAAATTGCTATTAGTAATTGCAATAAAATTCTAGTGAAGGAAATGTAAAATAAAAATTGCAAAAAAAAGCATAATTCTTTATATGACTTTCTTATTTTAGAGATCAACAGCGTTTAAAAGTAGTAATTTTTATAATATTAGAAATAGTAAGTACTGAGTTATGTATCGACAATAGAAAAACCCGAAGTCTCCAAATTTAATCGATTTTCTTCAAAATTATTTTTAAAGCGTCAAATGAAACTAAGTCTTGATTTGAAAGTTCAGCAGATCATGCAACATAAAATTCGTATCTTCATTATTATTATTTTTGGGTTATTCAAATAAATGATTGAATTTACTTGCAATTTATTTTCAGTGCGTTTAAAAATCTCATAGATTTTAAATTTTTGAATAACATACTCCAACTTGACTTAGGACAACTATTTGTTAAAATATAAAATACTAGTTTAATTGATTAATAAATATTCTCCATCCTAGGGTTATATCTAATTTTCAATAAACTGTAAACAGATCATAATTATATCTGTCAAGATCCTTAATTATTTTAATCGTTTCAATTATATATTAACTATGTGAAACTTTATGTTGTGCAGACCCAATTGTATTATGCTATGTTTTATAATTATTTAGATTCAAATATACAGTGAAATTGTATGTTATAAAATAAAAACTACTACAAATAATTTATGAAAGAGGACAAACTCATTTTATGATATTTATTCTCTTACATAATTTGTTTGTATTAAAAAATTTTCCCAAACCTCTTTACCACCCTTGATGTTAACTTAAAACATTCGTATTTGTATAATTATGGTTTGACCTACAAAATTCTATTCAATTTTTGATATTTATATTTGTTACCTCAATCACAATAATCATTATCCTGTCTACTTTTAAGATATTATTTTGCAAAAAAAAAAAAAAATAGTGAAATTTATATTTCCTTCAAAAATGATCATACATCACACAATTAGTATAATACCTCAATATAATAATTGACAAAGCAATTAAAATTGCACAAAAGTTGCTCTTCCGGGTACTTTTGTTCAATTTTAACAACTCAGTTGGATACTCACAGATAATTTTCATAAAATAGCTAAATTATGGTAGTATACACATAATAATATATTTTCTGTTTACTTATAGGTTTTGTTTAAATAATGATTCTAAGGGTATTATAACAATAATAAAATATACAATTTATACAGTAGGTCTGTTTACTATATTTATTTGATTGCTTAATGTGAGTTCTATTTCTATCTATAAATATAGTATACAACTATAGTCCAATAACAAATCAAGTTTTTATAAAAATTGTATAATTTTTAATTGTCATTACTGAAACGGAAGAAGTCATCACAAAATTGAAGATTGTGACACAGTCTTTGAGTTTTAATAATTCTTTAAAATGACAAACTTTATTATTCTTTAAGATTGACTGATTTTTTTCTTAATTTTTAATATAAAACGAATTTTCTTTTCAAATTCTGAAAAATATTTTTTTATTGTAACTCAAAAAAATTATATTTTAAAAAGGAAATATATTGAAAGTGTGCTACTGTCCTAAATTGTCCCGCTGGGATTGCTAATTACAATAGTAATAAAATATAATATTTTCAAATTATAAAAAAATAGATATTTTTGTAAATTTAATACAGTATTTATATACACAGAATATTGTTGTTGTCTGTTGGCTAATATATAGGATGTATTGACCTTTATGTTTTATCCTTGAGAAATATAGTGCACAAAGGAGGAGATCTCCTTTACACTTCAAATGCCATTAATTTATAGGCAAAATAACATTTCTAGGATTTGACTCGACAAAACTACAAAGTAAATTTAGTAAAATCATTTGAAAAATGCAGTACAAAATAAATAATGTGTTAAGTAAAAGGATATAAAAAAGGATAAAACTAAGAACAAATGTTTTATTATTTGTAACTAAGAATAAATTACGTAGACCAATTTAAAGAGTTTAAGGGCTACTGTAGCTAATCATTTTTTTTTTACAATTTCTATAATTTTGCTAATATTTCTAAGGATTAATTAACCAGTATTATTCAGAATTGAAAATGTAATTTAAGTTATTGAAAACAAAAAATTGTAAAATTGTATTTCATTCTTTAAATTTTAGAATTAAATTTACTTAACATTTATGAAATATATCTTAGTAAAAAATATTTTATGATATTATGACGTAAATTTGGACATCATATTTTTTTCATATTTTAGATAGTATTTATTGTAAGATAATTTCTTTTAATTTTTTTGTATTCTTAACAAATTTTTTTTATATTTTTGATAAGAAAAATAATGAAGAAAAAAAAAACATTTATATTTCATTTCACAAAAGTGCAAATAATAATTATCTAATAAATGACATAACACAATTTATGTTCTGTTAATGTTTTATTTATAATTTTTTAATAAATCAATTAGTTCTTTTTACCAAAAAAAAAATATTTCATTTAATTTACCTTTCTTTTTCTCTACGTAATAATAATAATAAAAAAAATCTGAAAACATGTACGTAATTGTTATAAAATTTATAAAAGACATTTATTTTTTGCAAAAAAAAATTTTTTTATTTCTATTTATAAAAATATCTTTAATTTTATATACCACACACAGATAAATGTAATTGCAATAATTCCAGGATATATAATTGAATATTGCACATCTTAATAGTTGACAATTATTATTCTATATACGAGTATAATTTGAAAGAAAGTCATATAAATTTTAAGAATAAGAAATACGAAAACTTTATATTTTTGACAATATGAATGTTATTTGAAACATCAAAATATATCCTTTTGGGACAATACGTTTTGTTTGGACAAAAATGTCACTTTTCTTATTATTGATTGGAAATTTATTAGCTTTCTATATAATAACATTTTTATGCGGTTTTCAAAATAAATTTTTATGTTATAGCAAAATAAATATTATACCTTAATTTGAAGTATTTTAAGAAAATTATATGTTGTTAGAAAATATCACTGTTATCATATTTGGATAAAAGAATATTATTAAATTTAGGGAGAATTTTTAAATTTTCTAATTTAATTCACCATGGGTGGTTATTAAAAAAAAAACAACATTAATGTAATGATATAGAAAATGCCATAGAATAATATAAATAAGAAAAATTTAAATTATAATCGAGTTTTAAGGGATAAAATTGTAAATTACCACAGAAATTTTATACACTATTTATTAGTAATGAATATTTTACTCCAGGATTCTACTTATAGTTCACAAAAAGTTGAAGAATCTTTATTTATTTGATTTTGTGACTAAATTGACAAAATAAAAATATATTTTTTCTATAATTTCAGAAGTTTTGAGGTTTTATCATCATAATTGTTTATCTACTATTATCTTCATTCCAAGTGCATGTAATGTCTTCAAATATTATTTGGTTTATTACAATCGTTATCGATATTTTAACATCCGGGCAAATCAGCTTCCTCAGATCCACTTACTTTAATTAATATTTTTCAGTTACCAGGCGTCAACTTTGTCAGGATAGAATATTCTGCAAAATAATCTGATTAAAAAATAAAACTAAATTATCTTTGTTATAATAAAAACTTGAAATCATAAAAATGATAGCATTAAATCAAATTAGTTCTACTTAAACTGAAATTGTATATTAAAGTCGCCAATATGTCTAGTTTAATACAAATTATCCTTTTTCAATATTTCTTATGAAAATAACAAAAAAAAAGAAGAAATTACTAAAAAAAAAAATTCTCATGACACTATTCTTAAATCTATTAAATTTCATAAAGTAAAAATAAACCCCGTCTACCTGTTTAAATTCCATTAATTTTATATTGTTTTCTTGAATAACTTTTAACCAAAAAAAACTAAAAACTAAATCAATTGATTCTTATAATTTTTCCAATACTATCTTAGTACATTTTTTTTTTTTTTTTTGTTAAATTTTATCATTCATATTTCCTCATTCATCTTTAAAATGTGCCTAACATTAGTTTCATTGAAGATATAATTTGTTGTTTTTTTACATAAAATTGGTCAAAAAAAAAAATCCTTAAAAATAATCCATGAGATACCTATGGTGTTTGAACAATAAGATTCTCACCAAAGAAGGGCGTGCAGGTATCACCTTAACATTTTTTTTTTATCTGTATCTTTTACAACATTTAAGGATAACAAATAATCAATTTTTTTTTTTCAGTTACACCTGAAACATTTTATATTATATTATAGTATAATTTTCTTTTTGTTGATTTTTATTTTTATAGGTCGTTGTTTGTTGGTTCTTATTTTTTTTTTTTATGTTGGAAAAAGGAATTTAATAATGAATTGAATTTTTAGATATATTTATTTTATTTATTACTTTTAAATCTAATAAAATTAATAATTTTAATGTTATTTCGATTGTAAATAATATTTATTTTGAAATTTATAATAAAGGATTTTGTTTTTTTTAATAAAATTTTTAGTAAATTTAGTTTGAATTTTTGTAGATATTTAATATGATCACAATTAATTTTTTTCTATCTATTTTTAATTAATTTTCATTATTTATCTAAAAATTTATATGAAATATTTTCAAGATTAGTCAAAAAATCAAACATTCAATTATCATAATTACTTTTATTCCATTCAAGCCTATAACAATTTTTGATAAACGCAATTTTATTGATAAACGTATTTTAAAGGTATTTTAGGGAAAAAAATAAATAAATAAATATTATTAATATATTCCACATTAATTGTCGATAAAACTTGAATAGATAAATAATTTCTATTATTTTAAGTCAAATTGTTCATAGATAAGATATCGAAATCATCGTCATCGTTAAATACACAATAAAGTAGTTTTATCGATAATGAATAATATTTTTTCTTTAAAATTTCTCTAGTATTCTAATAGATATTACTGAAAAGAAGTAATTTTATTTTTAAAATTAAATTTGAAATGAATAATTAATAAAAAAAAAGAAAGAATTTTTAAAAAAATGGCAAAAACACAGTGGTTATTAGTATTTGCAACATTTGCAATATCATGTGTATCATTAGCACTTTTAATTGTTAGTATTTCATCAAATGAATGGGTATGGCATAATTAAAAAAAACACTGAATATTCAAAGAAAAATATAAATATAATTGGAAATATTATAGGTAAATTCACAGGCATCTAATAAAAATTTTCGTATAAATAGTGAAATATCATATGGACTTTTTTCCGGAACATTGGTTACATATCTATTAAGTTCACCACAAAAATTCGATCTTACAGGTGAATTAAATTATTATAGTGTAAAAAATTATATTTAATTATTTATTGTGGATATTTCTAGTTACATGTGACTATTATGAAGGAATTTGTTTTTATAGTTGTCATCAAAGTTCAGATATTCGTCACAAAGAATTAGAACTTTTATTGAAAACTGGTGAAATAATTTATTGTACACCTAGTGCACGTAATTCATTAACACGAAATTTATATGAAAATGATAGTAAGAAAATTATACTTTATAAATTACAATTATTTATTATTATTATTGTAGATAAAAATCAAATAAAAGTAGGTAACACAAATCAAGAATTTATTGGATCAGGATATTGGGTTTGCACTGTAATGTTTTTAATAATTTCATTAATTTTTACAACAATATCTGCAATATTTTCCTTAATAAATGTCATATTAAATCCAATTGAACCAATATTTAGTATATTTGGATTATATATTTGGAATGGTATTATATTTGGATCAACACTTTTAACATTAATAATATGGGGTTCATTGTTTGAAGTTTCTTTAACAGAAAATATTGCTATTGCTGATACATTAACATTAAATGAAACATACTATTCAAAAGGATTTTCTAAACTTGGTTATTCATTTTTTATTCTTTTAATACCATTAATTTTAAGTTTGATAAATATTGGTTTACTTCTATTAAGAAGATATCTATTAAGTAAAGAACCACCACCAACTGTAATTAAAGCTGATGAAGAATTAGATACGGCTATTAGTTTTTATTAAATAAAATAAATATTATAAAATATATATATATATATATATATATATATATATATTATTTTGTATATTCAAACTAGTCACGATTTAATTTAATTTTAAAGTTCTTGAGTAAATAAGCAATTGGACTTTTAATTAAAAAGGACGAGTATATTTTTCAGATAAAATTTATGAATGGAATTTAGTATTTACATAAAGATAGTAAAATAAAGTATAAGGCGAAATTTAAGAAGCATCAATGATTTTTTTTCAAGTTTGACAATCACAGAAATTTAAATTTCAAAATCTACCGTATTTGTGTAAAAATATAAAAATTTAACTATTATTTTTACAACTTGCGATAATTGAGATTTTATTTAATATTTTATAAACAGAATATATTAAAAATTAACATTAGAACACTTTAAATCTTTCTTCACTAATTGTTGATGTGATTAAGTAACAATGCTTGTTTTTATATTGATGGCTGATACAAATAGTCCAAAAAGTATTTAATTAAGGCATTCAAGTTAAAACTATGGCATTAAAATATGTTTTGTTTTGGAAAAACCTATGTTTAAAAAGAAATAATAATTTATTATTCAATTTTTTTATTGTTAATTATTATAAATTTGTTTTATAATAATTAAAAAAATTAATAGTACTTTAAAAAATGAGCAATTTTATAGCGACTATAAACTTTTAGTATCATATTATAAAGTTACTCATTACAATAACAATTAATTAAAACTCATTATGAATTAATAATTCTATAAAATATTATTTGTGAATTATTAAATAATTTTTGATTAACTGAAAATTGTTACTGCTTATTGAAATATTTGAATAAAATTTTCACAAATCAATTCAAATAATTAAAGACACACCAGTAAGTGGTAATTACATTTGGATTGTATAATTTAAATAATTGATGAAATGTCTATTCTTCAAAAAGTATTTTAAATTTCATTTAAATTCATCTTAAAAGCTAAACAACATTTGAGGACTTCATTTCTTAATTACAGATTCTAAGTTTCAAAATATTTTTAATTTAATTTCTATTAAAGACAACTTGTAGAAGTAGATTCTATAAATTATATACTTCTAGAAGTAGTCTTGATTCAACTTAGCTTGTGAACAAAAATTTGGCCGTAAATAAGTCTCATTTTGATTTGTAATTAAATTAAAAATTAAATATAAAAGTTGAAAATTATTTTTTAACATTTTCTTAATTTTTAACAATATATGAAAAAAAGAGAAATATAAAATACATTTTTATTTAAATTTTTTAATAAATTTTAATAAATTTCTCATGGTTTTTAATTATTTCTTATTCATAAAAATGAATAAAAAATTATTAAAAATAATGGGAAATTTATTAAAAATCTTCTCAAATATTTTTTATTGCATGTATGTACTTTTGAAAATCCTACCATTTTTTAAAAAAAAGTCATCATTTTTACAAACTTCTAGTGTCGTCATCTGTATGTCAATTATTAAAATATGGATGAAAAATATTTACTAAAATTTTATATACTGTTAAATAATTATTGGTACATATCTGTTACATATAGGTTTGGGTCTTAGATAAGTCAGAATGAAAAAATGAACGTCGTGTTTTTTTTAATATATAAAATAATTTTTGGTGGCTAGATTAAAATTAATTTATAGTTAAACAAAATTATTAATACAATTATAATTTCACCAATACTAATAAAATTATTAGATATACTTATATAATTAATAATTAATTATATAAAAATTATGGAAATTATGGCTAAGGATCTTTCTTCAGAACTATACCTATTTTAACAATGTCATTTGTCGTCAAATTATAACTATTTTGTATTTTTAATATCAGCGTTGGTAACACTTATTCACGGCCGATCATTATTTACCATCAACAACACTTCTTGTTTTGTTTTTTACTCGTCAAAAAGAAGTCGAAGCTAAAATTTCTTTTTTTTTTTTTTTCATTTTTAACTTCATTTTATTTAATCATAATCACTTAAATATTTTTTATATTACATTAAAATTGTGATAAATTACAATTATTGTTGATAATATTATAATTCACGGAAATATAATTCTTCTTAATTTGGGGAAGTTATTATAGATATTTAGTTCGACTATTAGAATTTTTCTTTGTTTTGCTCTGATCAAATTAAAAATGAGTTAATACTTTATAAATAAAGTTTAGGATTACATTTTATTAAGTAGTTTGGAAATATACTCAAAAATAATTGGAAATATCTTTTTAATAGGTAAGTAGAAAATTAGGAAGGTGTAGTGAAATTTTTATTTAAAAAAATTTTCACTTTTCATTCAGTGTCAAGTTCTATTTATATTGTTTTTTTTTTTTTTTTTAATATAAAATCTGGTTTTCCAACACGCGTTGCTTACTTTTTCTTTATATTAACAATTTTAGTTGCTTGAATATTTTAAGTAAATATGCAAATATTGTTTAGTAAGCAAAATTTTTGATATAGCGGTCTTATGATGATCTAACACATAGTGGATAATATATTTTATATGCTAATGAATAATAATTTTCAGAATCATGAGTTTAAAAACAAGAGGATTAGTATTTGCAACATTTTTTGGAAGTTGTTTAGCTGTTGGATTACTTTTAGTGAGTTTAACTACAAATCATTGGGTAAGAGCATCAGCAAAACGTTGGAATTCAACGGTAATTAAATACAATATTAATTTTATTTACTTAAATATAAAATACTTGAAATTATTAATTTAAGGAATCTAATGGTGATATTTATTACGGACTTTTCTCAGGCACAAAAGATTTGAATGTTGGTTATGGACTTCGACCACATTCAGTAAATTGTAAGTGACTAATAATAGAGAAATATATAATTTAATATCATTATAAATTTTAGTGGTGTCATTTATAAGAAGTGAACCAAATGTTATGAATTATTGGCTCTGGTTATTAACAGCATTAGGAACAGGTAAATTTCCCTACTTCATAAATTTATTAATACAAAAATTCAATAGAAATTATTTTCTAGGCTTTGGACTTTTTAGTAGTGCTGTAGCTGCAGTAGCTTCAGTCTTAAAAGCAGCATCAGCTGCTAAAAAACATGGTACAATGGTGTTACTGCTTATATCAAATTCTTCGTCAGCAATAGCACAAATTATAGCATTTATTTGCTGGATTGTACAATTTTATATGCATTTAACACATAATGTGTTAGCTGTAGAAGATCGTAATAATTTGTGGTATTCAAATGGTTTAGCCTATTTGGGTTATAGTTTTTGGTTAGTCATATTATCAACAATAATTGTAATTGTCAATTTAATAATTTTACATATTGCACGAAAAAATGAATATCGAAATAGAAAAGGACGTATAGAACCACCATGTGAAGAAAAAAATCAAATTGCAATTATGCTTTATTAAATGAACCAAACAAAGAAAAATACTCAAAATAGTAAATTTTAAAATCTACTCTCTTTGATAATATTTTTTTTTATCAATTTTATATAAATATATTTTTTTGTCGATTTCATACTTCCTGCCTTCTATTTAAGCCATAATGAATTAATTTGAATTTTTTTTTAATGAAAATATGAATATCAATAAATTTTTATATACTCTCTTAGGATTAAAATTGAAATCGAATATGTATTTTTTTACTCATATTTTATAAATTATTTTATAAAAAAGCTCAAAAATAAAATAGTGTTTTATTTTACATAAATACTTTTGTCTAGTTTATTAGATGATTTATTAATTAACGCAAATTATGTATTTTAATAGCGGAAACAAAGATTTTTATACATTGAAAAATGAATCATCTAGTATCTAGTTAACACAGGAACAAAAAAATTTGGTTAAATTAATTGAAATTATTTGTTTTTATTTAAATTTTTCTATTAAGAGTTTCCCCATAATAATTTTAAATAATGGGAAACGGATACTCTGAATTTTGGTCTTTTTAATATTCATTGAAGATTTTCAAATTTAAAGTCCATAAATTTAGATTGTCTACAATGCAGAGTCAATATTATTATGAATATATTTAACATTTAAAGTCTCAGGATGTATATTTTTCAAAGACATTTTTCTCCAAGAATATCTGTCTATGATAATATTATTGTATGTATTTCACTGTAATACAATATCGTATATTATAATTAAATAATTAATAGACAAACCGGTGTTATGAACTCATGAGTACCTAAAAAAGAAATAATTTTAAAAAAAAAAAGCTTTTCAATTAATATTTTACTTAATGAGAAATTATAATTATATATGGGAATAGACACTAAAATAATTAAATATATTGTTTTAATATAGTATTTTCTCATTATTTTTATGTTGTGATCACTCAAGGATATAATTAAATATTAAGGATATGATTTAACTTAAATTGTAATTTAAGTATCAAGTTAATCGATAAAAATGTTTTCCCAAATTATTGCAGAAGCTTTACTTTAACCAAACAATTTAAATAAACTCGATGGAGAATTTTAAAAATGTTTAATTCAAAGTTGTAACCACGTGGTATTTAATACATTTACGTATACTAGAGAGTATAAACAGACTGAAAGAGCGGAAAATTAAAGTACTATTTACACTAAAAAAATATTAATTATAAAAGCTATAAAGTCAGTCAAGCCAATAATTCCCATATACTATACAGTAGTGTAAGTAAACTGTATATAGTAAAACCATAAACCAAAAAGATAAGTTTACTTGTTCAGTCATATATTTTAGTGTCAGGGGGAAGGTTGTTTACATAAACAAACAAAAGAGAATCACTTCAATAAAAAATTTATTAAATTTCTAGCTTATTATTTTCTTTTAACAAAGTTTTTTTTTCTACTTTTTCAAGTTAGTAACATACACGCTCGAAAGTTTCTCAGTTCACCTCCGTAAATCGTACACAGAGCATATAAAAAAAAAATAATTTATAATAAAATTTTTTATATACATATTTATGAATATTGACGAACGAAATAATGCAAAATTTTTGTAATTCAATTTAAAATGTTAAGCATTTTAATATAAACAAATGTGAAATTTTATATTTTTTTAAACGTGAACGGAAATAACTTCTTAAAATAATTTAAATATATAAAAAAAATTTTGACATTTTTGGTAAAAATATTCTAAAATTTTCTAAAATAAATTAATTTCGAAACAAATACAATTAAAATATCGAATACCACTGATTTTAAAAAATATATATTACATTTATTATAGTTTAAAGTTGTGACAAAGAACAACTATAAAATCGAAGGCTATTAACATTAAACAAGAAATTTACTGAAAAGGTAATTTTATTTAAATTTTTAATTATGAAAGATTTTATGATAATCCTTAATTATAATCTTTTACTTTTAAAAAAAATTTGGAGTTTTTTGTATAAAAACCTTGAATATAAGTTTTAATGTTGTTTTAAACAAGATATATGTTTTCTTATTCATTGATCATGTTTAGTAAAATTAAAAAATATAAAAAACTTTATTGTTAATTGTCTTGATGACCCAAAGAAGGTCAGTATTAAAAAAATATATATAACATAAAAAAGATTGATAAAATAAAATTAAAAAAATGTTATACGTGTTTCAATTATGAATTTATTTTTTTTTTAATAAATTATTCATTACAACGACAGAAATTTCCGAAACTAAAAAATGAAATAAAATAAAATAAAAAGTAGAATTTTAAATATACAAATCATTAATTAAAATATATCTGTAGAAACCGTGTAATTTATTTTACGCATTATATATGTATATTTAAAGTTATATCTCAAGTGGAATATCTTATAAATTAAATAATTGTACATATTAACACATAAAAATAACATAATCTAACATAATATTTATTTTTATATAAACAAAAAGTTTTTTTTTTTTCATTTTCAAAACTTTGATATTCGAATTTTCAAGGTTTTTACATATTAAAATACAAAACTGTTTTGTGTTCAATTTTTTTTATACATATTAATACATAAATATATGAAGTTTTCAAGTTCGTAGTTCGTGCACTTTTGGGAATTTTTTTTTTTTAAAATAAAATCAGTCGATATTAAGGTTTAACAAAATATACTTAACGAAGTCTATATAGAAAAAAAATCATAATTTACTCTATGAATAATTAAATATGAATAATTAATATTTTCTAATATATGAGCATATATGGAATTAGAGTGAATTTGATTGCTTCTAAAAGGATTAAATTACAAAACTGTTTTTTGTTCCATTTTGTACACATATTAACATATACAACACAACAGACTAGTGCATAGGATGACCAATTTCAAATAAAACGTATTTTTTAAAATTTAAAAAACATTTCATTCTTAAAACTATTTTATTAATTAAACGATCATTACTTCATTACACATTAATTGTTAATGATAATTATATAATTAATTTTTCGATCAGGAAAATTATACAATTAGTCGCTTCTCTAAATTAATGCTTCACTAGCAAAATTATTAAAATACATAAAAGATTTTTTTTTTATCTTAATTAATTTATAATAATATTACTAATTAAGTTCATAAAAAAAACCTGCTTTACATTATTGTTTATATTATAAAAATTCAATATTGTTGCTAAACAAGTACATTATATTTCTGATTGATTAACATAAATTTTTTGTGTAGTTAAAAGTATGCATATATACATATTTCGATTATAGTACAATCGGCAGTATTGTTAAATGTGAATGAACTAAATATATTCATTTAATTACAAAATTGATTAATAATAAATTAATATTATCTTTCTTTTTCATTACAATCTTATCCTTCATATTTTGTGAAGCTTCAAAAATATATACATTTTTATGTAAACAATAATTTTTTTTTATTATAGAGTCGCAATATGTCATATTTTGTTTTTTGATGATATCACATTATCTAAAAATAAATTGGTGAACTGTAGAAATTTTACAACAGGCTTTTATATCCGTATAAAATAAATAATGTCTGTTTTTCTTTTAAATATTTCCTTTGATTATCGATCTATTTATCTTTTTATAGCATATTTTTAATTCACTTTAAATATTATAAGGTCGCTTGGTATTACTACATTACAAATTATAAGTAAGGAGGATTATTTGATAGTATCTTTAGTACAATCTTTTAAAAGATTTAAAACATCAAAATTTGAAGTTATTTATTATTATTGAAATTAACTTAACTACAATTACCAAAATATTAGTATTTAAGTTTATAAAAGCATAAACGATAATAGTAGATTTTTCAGATTTTCTTTTTTTTTTGAAAATGGAATATCTTTCTTATAATTTAAGAATTTAGAGGTTGAAGATGTTAAGTGAAATTTACATTTTGGGTAATTCAAGTTTAAAGTTCACAGTTTGATACAATTTTGCTACAAGTACTTTACATATGTGAAATTTACTACAAGACAATGAAATATTTTGAAATATTTATTAATTTTCATATCTCACTGTACAATAATTTTCATTTAACACGTTTACGGCACTTCAATTCAAAAAACGTTGAAAATTTAATTTTTGATACTTTTTGATTAATTAATTCAAAATACTTACAACAAACTCTACTTTTTTAAAAAAAAGACTTTTCAATATTATAGGCGCAAACTCAAATTTTTATAATTGAATATTAAAGATTTATTTATAAGTAGTTCTATTTTCAATTTTATTGAAATATGTATTTAAAATTTAAATTATATTAATCCTTAATCATATGATTTAATAAAATTTCCCACTATTATTATTTATTCAGTATGAATTGAACTTTGAATAGAATTTTACAATATATTTTTTAATTAAATTTTTTAAATTATTTATGTATTAAAAAAGTATTAAGTTTTTACTTAAAAGAAATTTGTAAGTATAATTAGTTAACATAAAAAATTTTTTAAAATGTATTTGATTTCAAGTAAAACCCATGTTTACTATATATTATCAATTAACTTAGTGTCATTGTCAATTTTAATACTGATTATTTTTTAAATTAATATTATAACACTATTGATTTAAATATATAATATTTAATTTATTTAATCAATAAATTAGTAATAACATATAAATATTTAAAAGAATTTATTACATAAATATTTTCATTGGTCGATGGAATTTGTTATTTCCTTTTTTAGATTTCATATAAAAAAAATTAAAATTTTGTATTTAATTTCGATATCGTGTGAAATATCAATAAATTAGATTTTTTTTCCAATTAATTATTTATTTAATATCATTAATAAAATATTTTGGAAAATTTTCAAAATATTTAAAAAAAAAACAATTCATTAGAATTTTTGGTGAATGACTATTTATATGTTTTGTATTATTGACGTAATCTCAATTTAATTAAGTTTTTACGGTGACCAAAAACATAATTTTCCATTTGAAATTTTTATAGATACATCCATATTTATTACAATAATATTTGATTTAGTTGATAAAATTGAATATATTTGATATGTAAAGTATAATATGTTCGTTTGTAATTATTGAAAATATAGAGTTTATTTTTTTTAGATATTCATGATATCATTCATATAAATTGAATTTTTAGGATAGCAATATTTGATAATTTGTTTAAAAATATTTTAATAATTGCATTTCCATTTTATGCTATTTCAAATTTTTGAAAATACATTAACTAAGCTATAAAATATTATGAACTTAAATAAATTTATAAATTACATCAAATTCAATTATAAATTCATATTCATCGAGATTATAAAATTTTTGTTATTATACTTATCTGTTGTTTACCATTAAAGATTTATTTACAATTCTACATTTCTAGGTCAAAATATTGATTTATTTATTCCACTTTTCTTAATTAGTACGAAAAAAAAAATTGAAGCACACTTTTCATTGAAAATTAAAAATTAAATTAATTAATTAATTATATTGATTAATAATTTGTTATTTCATTTCTATTTATTAATTACGATTCAACAAAAGGTTGAAAAACTTCAATGATTTAATTCGAAAAATTTCAAAATATTATCTTGTCATGCTAACAATTTTCATTTTTCTAATTTGATTAAGGAAATTAGAGATATCTATTAACTACGTAATATAAAATTTAATTATGTATAACTAAATTGTGCAAAAATTTATATTACTACTATATATTTTTTTTATCATATATTTCATAAATCAAAATGATTTTATAAATAGATAAACTAAACCTGTTAAGACCATAATTTTCATCATCATATTTACAATATATTAATGTATGTAAATAATATTATTTTTTTTTCTATTTATAATTTTAATTTTAATACATAATAGATAAAATATCTAAAATGTTTTATTATTATAAATGTTGTATGTACATATTTATTATATTCTCTAGAAAATTAACGCGCAAAATTTTAAATTTAATATATTTTATTAGGAAATATTTTATATATTATATCATACAATTATTTTTCTTAACAATATTCTCACGAATTTATCGAAATCATAAAAGTAAATTGATACAATTTAAATAAATTACATAATCTAAAGTAATTTGTAATAAAAAATCATTATAACATACTATTGAGATTATATTTTATTTACGAAGATTTTATTTACAAATTGACATCATCAAGAAATGTTTTAAATTTATTTTATGTGTAATTCGAATTTTTATTTTCGAAGCGATTTCTTCATTGATGATATTAAAAATATTTAAATTATGTAATTTATTTATAAAAATAATTAAAAGTATTTAATATTTGAACTAAACTCTAAATTACTATGGCACTGCCTCAAAATTTGAAAAAAACTAGTCAATAATATACATACATATGTAGTTATAATAATCTGCTGACCTGACACAGTGGAATTTAAGAATATGAGAAAGAATTTAAGAATTTAACAAATACGCTATTAACAACTGGCTAAATACAGTCGAAAATACTGGAATGCACTTGCAGAATGAAAACATTCCACAAACTTTTTATCTCCCTCAGGCTCGTTAAAGAAAAACACAAGACCTGATCTGAACCTCAGCAGAAGTCAGATTTGATCCTTAATTATAATAAAACAAATTCTTCAGATCAGTTGCCGCGAAAGGTATAAGATATCAATATCTCAAGCCAGATATTGATTTCTAGGACAAATATTCGCTAAATCTATATCGCATTCTATTAATTCACAAGTTCTTTTTGATATATTATAAGTGAAGAAATAATTTTCAAAAATATCTCTCTGATGGCTTATTTTGCCAAAACAATTTTTATTTAAAGTTATTATTACACAAATTAATTATATTGTTATTTTTTACAAATATCTCACAAATAATAGCATGACATAAATTATAATCAGTATAATTTGTTCTAAATTCAATTTGTGTCAAATTTGCTTCAACAATTTTGTGGCAAATTCCACCGGAAGTGCTTTAAAAAAAAATTTAACTACTGTAAAAGAAAGTCGCGTGCTGACCAATCTTATTTTTTTATATTTATAATATTTTTCTCAATATTAAAATAAACTTTTTATAATAAATGAAATATACATAAATTATCAGTAAGAAATATGTAATTGATATAATTTTATTAACAATTCTTTGTACACTACATGATAATATTAATAGCGAATTTCTATACAAAATAAAAAGTGATGAACTAATTTTAATTTTTAGTTCATAAAGTTCAAATAGAATTCTAAAGTTCATCATTAATTAAAATCTTAAAGAAAAACATAAAATACTTTTAGCAAAAAAATTTTTTATTGGGGTTGAATGATATAAAATGGGTTATTTGGTAAAGATTTTTTGGTTAGGAAAAAAATCTAAACTTTTCAAATTTAAAAATTTTCAAATGAATGAGAATTACGTGGATCGTTTACAAACAATTTTGTTGTGGAAAAAAGGTGATGACTAAATTTTTCCTATCCAAAAAATTTAATTTAATCAAATAATTTTTAGTAATGCGTAGATTAGATAATTTACTTATTCTGAATACAGACAATTTTATTACTAGTGTAATATAAAACATAATAAAACACTATTTATGTATATAAAAAATATAAACTAATATAATTTTTATTTTATAGTTCAAGAAATAAAATTACATTGTAAAAGACGACCATAAAAATTATTTTATTTACCATGGTACATCAATTTTTTAGTTTATTATTTTCAATTAAATTTATTAATAATAATAGTAATAATAATAATATCCAAATGCATATACGCTTTTAACTAAATTAAATTAAATTAAACTTTATCATGTTATCATAAATTTGTATTTTTTCGTTTATCGCGTAAATGGACTTTGTGTTCTTTGATGAATATTTTTTATTCAAGTCGAGTAAAATGCTTACGCAAAAAGTACAAAATTAATCTCTTTGTTTATATATATTTTTTATAAATCAGTAATAAATGTAAATATATAAATAAAATTTTATAATTGAAATAGTAATTGAAATTGTTTACATAAAATACAGGAAGTGATATGCGAAATGAAGGGAAAAATATATATTTTAAATGTGTTTTAATTAATTATAAAGTAACTTATTACAATTTAATGTGAACTCTATCCTCGTTTACTTATCATTTCTTCCAGATAATGTAAACACTTCTCTATAACTTTTAATATTGGATATTCAGTTAATTAACCCTTAGTTTTCCTTAATTTTATGCTCTGCCATAAAACTTTAAATTTAGTTCATGTTTTACGTTATATTTTTTTTATATGGCTTGTGGATCTTAGGCGTAAGGCAATTCCAACATATAATTATTTCAACTCCTATTTTATTGCCTTGCCTATTTTATGATGTTTTATTTAGATTTTATGGTGTAAACATAATGTAGACCACGACAATCTATAATATAGATTGTAGTGGTCAACATTATATTTACACCATAAAATCTAAATAAAAAATCATAAAATAGGCAAGGCAATAAAATAGGAGTTGAAATAATTTTTTTTAAAAAGTTGCCTCTTTATAGAATAAAAATGTAGTCCTGATTGCTTTACAAACCTTAATAATTTTATAATGTGTATTGCAATATATACTAAAATTTGATTAATTTGAATTTTATATTTTTTTTTGCAGATATTACTTATCAACTACAATATTGTGCGATTCTTTTTGATTTCAACATGACAGGAACAGGTAAATTAATTATGTTAATTATTTGCACATTTTAAAATTAATATAATTATAAATTTGTAGATTGAATTATCAAATAATAAAATATTCAACTATTTATTTATAATTTAGGTTCAGTTGATATTATAATTTTTAACATGTGTTTTACTAATTTATTCATTTTTGTAATTTAATTGACATAAATGCAATTTTCCTATGAAACCTTTTACGTGATTACTAATATCATATTTGCAAAAAAAAAAATAGATTTAATAAATTAGTTTCAGTTGATATTAAATATTTGTTGGGTATAGATAGTTAATTTAGGAGTATAATTCAAAACGTATAAAGTTTTTTAATTAAATTAAAAAACCTCATAAATTTAAAATTAAAATAATTTGTATAATTCAAATATATCACTAAAATATTCGAAATTATACAAATAATTTAATGATTTAAATTTATATATTTTTTATTTATAATAAATAATTTTGACTAGAACCTTATTTATTAAAATTTATTAATAGTGAACTACGAATTTAGATTATTTAATAAATTTTAATATTATTCAACAGATATTAATGCATTTATAGTATCATAAAATTTTGGAAATCTATTGTAAATATCAATCAAGTTCAATAAAAAAAATATATAATAATAATAATAATAATAATAACTAAGAATTGGATTTTGGTATTGAAATAAATATTGACATAATTTTCACTAAAAAGTGTTTTTCTTTTGACTTTGTACAAATAAAAGATAAGGTAATATTCTGTTTACCTGAAAATAATAATATTGATTTTAATAAACATATTTATGACTGGCTTTAAATTAAGTCCATAATATATATAAGATAACAATTTATACAAAGGATAAATTTCAAAAGCAAGGTCATGGTAGATAATCATATTTTTGAAAATTCATTACATATATTTATTATGAGGAAAAGTATATTGTTACTTTTTATATTACATATATAGATATTGAACTTTTAGATAATAGATACTTAGATTATATCTAAAATATCATAAATTACATATTATTACCAATCGTTTTTATAGAAAATAAGAAATATTTAATAGGAAAAAGAATATTCAACAACTGAAAATTATTTAATAGTAATAATTGCAATGAATTATTTAAATTATATAAAGTAAACATGCACGAACCTAATTAGTTAATTAATTTTACTAAAATATTACCTTTATAATTGTTTGTATTGTACATGATTTTATAAATATGTAAATGAAATATCATAAAATTATCTAAACAAAAAAAAAATGTATTATTGTCAAATTATTGAAACAGCTGAAATATAAAAATCTGAAATCATTATCATTAATTTTATAATGTAAATTCAGATAAGATTTAATGTTTATTTCAATTATTTTATATTTTTACTAATCAATTATTTAATATTTTGTTGAAATATATATTTTTTATTCAAAAATAAACTTTCCTTTTGAGAGTACGTGTCAATTTCTTTTAAAACGATACCAATTATGAATTCACATTTAAATATGTGTATTTATTTAAATATATAAATAAATACTTTTAGAAATATATAAAAATTATTTTTAAAAAAATTTATGTTATTTAAATATATTTTGTTATTATTTTTATAGTACCTGACGAACCAACTTGGAATTTAGAACGACGACCATCATCTGGACATTTAGTATGGCGTCGTGAATCACCAAAAACTAAAGTACGTTTTCGTTTTGATGTTGAAGTTTTAGAATATGAAAAAAATCCAGATGAACATAAAATTACATATGAATATGATCATTATTCAATTACAAAATACCAAATATCAAATTCAATTATGGTTTGTGCTACATGTATTGCAGCTGTTGCAATGACATTATTTTTACCATGGTATTTAGTTGGTGCATCTAATTAAATTTATAATAAGATATTTTGTACAGTGCTATATTCTTATGTTTCTTGTTACTACAGGGATTTCATATAAATTTTAATAACATATATAAATATATTAATTAATATTAATGTTAAAATTAAGAAAATATGTATGTGTATCTGATAATTATTTGTTATTGTTTTAATTTTTTAATTTTTTTAAAAATGTAAATGTAAATGTTTTTGCAAGGAGTGTGATATGATGTGATTTTTAATGTTTTAGTATTTATGAAAATAATTTTAATAAAACGTATCGGTAAAATAATTATTCAAGATATTTTATAAAAAATATAAACTACAAAATTTTAATTCTATAAAAAAAAAAAATATGATTATTTTAATTTAGTAGTTTTAAGAAACGATAAAGTAATAAAAAAATTTGTGAAAATATTTTATAAGATATTAAATGTTAAAATTAATTGACAAAGAAATGATTCTAAAATAATTATTTAAATATTTGTACTACTAGTACGTAAATGAAACTAAACTATACGTAAATTGTATGTAAAATAATATTTCATAGTAAAATAGTACATTTATAAATAAACTTCAATCAATATTTTTGATTAAAAAAAAGTGGCCTTTAAGCAAATAAAAAATATATAAATAAATGATTGAACATTCTTATGAAATTATTTTTGTCATTATTAAAAATGATGCTATTTACACAACAAACTATTTACAAAATTAAATTGCAGAGATTTGATTAAAAATATTGCATCGTTTAATTAGGTAATTTGGCTACCAAAAAAATTATTAAAAATTTTAAGGAAAATGATTTTTCAAAAATATCTTAATTAAAAATTGTTGCATTTTATGGGAAAATTTCGGGAAATTTATAAATTTTTTTGTTATTTCAACATAAACTTTTTGTGAAGTGTTATATCAGAAAATCTAGGTAAAATCCTTGTATTAATCATTTCTGATATACCTAATATATATCGTAAAATATAGGTTTTAATTACTTTAATAAAGTATTAATTAGTTGCTACCTAAAATAGTAATAAATAAAGTTATAATAACAGATTAATTGTTGCGATAGGTAACAAATGAAATTATTAACCGGCTTATAAAATCGAATGAGCTGTCACGAACTCAAAATATAAACAAACATGTGTGTTACTGAGAGAAAATTCAATGTTGAGTCATTTAACGAACATAAACATTTCTCAATTTGTTTGCAGATACTTTGAGCTCAAATCAGCTGACGAATAATTATCTATGAAAGAAATTAAACAAAATAAACAAATGAACATGTCAGAACATGTCTGCAATTTTATCTCATTCGTTTCCCCTTTATATTTTGATCTTCAAAGACCAGGAATTGCAGGCAAACGTACTAAATTATAAAATATTTTTTGAGATTGGGGTGCTGATTCATACACAAAGTCACAACAAATTTTCTCTCACGAAAAGTAAAAGGATCACGCAGGCAATAATAAGGATAAAAACAAAATAGTATTTAAATAATAAGACCAAAAAACTTTTATTTTATTCTTTATTCAACTTTTAAAGTGAGCAGATCGTGAATATTGTAAAGTTTAAACTTTTTGATAAAATTGTGCATCAACATAAAAAATGAATCAAAATAGTGAAGAAAAAATTATTATTAAAATTAAATATGGTAGAATCCTTTACCATATTACATCAGATACCAAAAGAAAATTATCTTTTCATAAATTATTTCAGATTTGTAAGTATTAACTAATTTTAAAAACAATATTTAATTAATTAAAACTTCTAACAAATTGTGAATAATAATTAAATTTCTGGTATCATTTCAGTGGCAAAATCATTTAAAATTAAAAAACATTACATTAAATGTTTAGAATTAAGTGATGAATGTGGCACTGTATTTGAAAGAAAAACTTTCGAATTATACATTAAATTATTTCCAGCACCTAAACACATTTTCCATCTAAAAATAAATTTTAAAAAACTTGCAAAAGCAATAAGAAAAAATGATGAAAAATTGGAACCATTGATGACGTTAAGGGAAAGATGTGAAATAGGAACACCAGTTTTCCGGCAGAATTGTTTTATTGGAGCGTATCCAAAGTTTACTTCAGTTGAATCTATTAAAGTTGAGTCATTTGATGTACCAATTTTAAAACGGAACCGATTTAATGTTATACGACAAAAGTATCTTAGAATTTAAGTAATGAAATAAAAATATTATAATGTAAGAAAAATATATTAATTTTAATATGTATTAAATATATAATTTTGTAAATCAGTAAAAAAGTTTGTAATTATAAAATAAATAAAATGTTTCTTTGTGTTATTATTTTGTTTTTGAAAGATATTTTTAGTTCTTTGACTCAGGTGAGATACAAATGGGGTAGTCCTACGATAAAATATTTGTTTTCTTATATTTTACGTTATCGTAATATGAAAAAAATTAATGTTATCGTTTTCATATTCTGAAAGCGATAAACTTCTTCATTTATGTAATTACGGTGATTCAAATTATCAAATTACTTACTTGATTTTCATAGTGGTAATCAATTAATGTTTTGTTTGAATAATTAGAATAGCTCCATCTATGGTTCAGTAGAAGAAGAGACAGCGCTATCAAACTTAAATTATATATTTCGTATAATTAATTAATGGACTAAAACTTGGAATGGAAATCAAACAAGCATTATTAAGATCTTCAAATCAAACAAGAATTTTCTTTTATATTCAATATTTTTTCCTCAAAAAAATGTTACATATTTTCTGGTCATTACCTGGAGGTCTACTATAAACAAAATGCGTATTGCGTCCGCCTGAATTATGTTAATGTAGGCCTTTTTTAAAATTTTATCATTTATTATTATTATATATTTAAAGACCGAGAAAATTTTTGGTTTTCATGGCAATTTTCAGTTTCATTTAATTTATTCCTTTTCTTTTTTTACCTAAAAAAAGTGGTTTTTAATTAATTTGATTTATTTAAATATTGCTTTTTCAATTACCTTTCTTTTTTGTTCTATGGGTAATTAATATGCAATATACTTGATCACACTTTTAAAATTAATAAACTGTATTTAGACATATACAGCTACAATTTTATATTTACTCATTCGTTTCTCCTTTATATTTCGATGATAAAACAGCAACAATAGCAGGCAAAATTAAGGTACTGAATTATAACAAATTATAAAATATTAAGTGATGATTCATTAAAAGTCACAACAAATTTTGTCTCACGAAAGGTAAAAGGATCACGCAGGCAATAATAATGATAAATACAAAATAGTAAATAAATAATAAGATCCAAAAACTTTTATTTTATTCTATATTCAACTTTTAAAGTGTGCAGATCGTGAATATATTAAATTTTAAACCCTGGGATAAAATTGTGCATCAACATAAAAAATGAATCAAAATAGTGAAGAAAAAATTATTATTAAAATTAAATATGGTAGAATGCTTTACCATATTACATCAGATACCAAAAGAAAATTATCTTTTCATAAATTATTTCAGATTTGTAAGTATTAACTAATTTTAAAAACTATATTTATTTAATTAAAACTTCTAACAAATGTGAATAATAATTAAATTTCTGGTATCATTTCAGTGGCAAAATCATTTAAAATTAAAAAACATTTTATTAAATGTTTAGAATTAAGTGATGAATATGGCAATTTTTTCGAAAGAAAGACTTTCGAATTATACATTAAATTATATCCAGCACCTAATCATATTTTTCATCTAAAAATAAATTTTAAAAAATTTGCAAAAGCAATGAGGAAAAATGATGGGAAGATGGAACCATTGAAGACATTAAGAAAAAGATGTGAAATGGGAACACCAGTTTTCCGACAGAATTGTTTTCTAGGAGCGTATCCAAAGTTCACTACAGTTGAATCTATTAAAGTTGAGTCATTTGATATACCAATTTTAAAGCGACACCGATTTAATGTTATACGAGAAAAGTATCTTAGAATTTAAGTACTTAAATCAAAAAATATAATTTATCAATTTTAAAATGTAATTAATAAATATAAAATTTTGTAAGCCAGTAAAATTTTTTTGGAATATTTTATTAAATTTAATGCATAAAATTTCAAAATGCATTTAAAATTAAAATTTTTGTTTGATGGACATTTTAAGTTCTTTGACTTTGACTGAGGTAAAAGGATTATCAATTACGACTCATCTACCTTTAATAAAGGATTATCAAAATCAAAAAACGATTATTAATTATGATTATCTACCTACCTCTAATAACAGATTTATTGCAAATTAAAATGTGACGTCATATAATTACCGGAATCGTAATAATTACATAAGTGAGAATTAAATAGTAGACAATTTTTACCTCTTCGGCATTGAAGTAAATAAATAAATATTTATTTCTATGCCGTAGAGGTAAACCCAGTATTTGAATAAATTTATTATTTTGATAACTAAATAAATAAGTAGATAAATAATTATTCTTTCCGTCTAAAATTTTTAATTTTTTAATCAAAAATTCAAATAGCCCCATCTATCATTAAGTAATAGAAGGAACAATACCATGAATTTGAGAAATTATTACAGGATATAGACAGGACTAATGGAAATCAAACATGTTATTACATCAAAAAAGAATTTTCTTTTATATTTAGCATGTTTTGGATAAATTTCTAAAGAAATTGGTAAAATTATGAAACCTGTTAAATTGTTACATCATTGGTAAAAAAAACTGTAAGGTTTCTGTTAAGTAAGTGTTATGTTATTTTAATATTATTGTCTTGTTACCGTGGCAATTTTCAGTTTAATTTTATTTATTCTTTTTTCTAGCCAAACGTTTTTTTTAAATAATTTAAAAGGGTCTTAAAACTCTTTATTTAATTAAAAAAGTATTTTTGCAAACTTCTTAGTATACGAGTGTTTTTAATTTAATAGCATGTATTTTATAGAGTGTATTTTAATTTAATACAAAATTTTAATGTTTTAATCGAAATTATTAAGTGAAATTTGCACAAAAGTGAAAATTGAATTGAAAAATTAATAATTTATTGTATAATGTTAAACAAATAATAATGTTTTGTTTTATTTAAAGCTAAAAAATGCTCAATTGCATATTTAAAATTAATTAAATGAATCTTTTCATTATTTTTAAAACAAAAATTCAAAGTATTTTCTTTTATATTTATATTTCTTTATAGTAGAGACTAATAAATAATATATAAAAGTTTATGTTTTACAATGTCTTATGCAATAATATAAGATATTTACAATAATTAATTAATTCCTATATTGTTTTCTAGAATAAATATTTATTAATTTAAAATAAATTATTTTTTAGTGACACCTGAGATATCACGACATCTTAAAGTTGCAGCTTCAACAGCACCTGCCACAGAAGCTCTAAAAGCTATAATAACAAATATCTATAATTTATATTCTTTTATAATTTATCAAAAATAATCATATACCAGTTTTTTCTAGATAACATAATCCGGCAGCTGTTGAACCTGCTGGACTAGTTACATCATCTTTTAATTGTCCTGGATGTTTTCCTGATTCTTTAACTAATTGTCCTGCTCCTAAAACAGTTTGTGCTGCTAATCTATAAGCCAAATCACGTGGCAATCCCATTTGTACTCCACCATCTGCTAATGCTTCAATCATTACAAAAACATATGCTGGACCACTACCACTCAATGCAGTTATTGGATCCAATAATGATTCATCAACTTCTTCACAAGTTCCTATTGATTCTAATAGTTTTTGGGTTATTTGTGCATCATTATCAGATGCATTTGAACCTCTAACAAAAACTGAACATCCTTGTTGTATTAAAACTGGTGTATTCGGCATTATACGTATTACACGACTTTTGTTTGACACATTCTATTAACGAATAATTTAATTACATATTAGTGTTTTTTTTTTTTTAATATTTAAATGAATTTATAACAAACCTTTTCTAATTCACTTAATGTAACTCCCATGGCAACTGATATAAAGAGCTTTCCACTACTAATTGGTTTAATATCTTGTAATACTTTACTAACACAATTTGGTTTAACAGAAACAAAAATTATATCAGATTTTTCCACTATTGGTATATTTTCGGTAATTACTTCGGCACCAAGACCCTAAAAATTAATTAGAAATAAATATAAGTCAATAATTTAAGTATTTAAGAAATCTTACCTTAAACGATTCAAAGCTAATGGTATCAGCTGGATGAACACTTGCCCTAAGATTTTCTGGTTTCGTTAATCCTTTGAGTATACACAAAAACAATATAATTATAAGATATTTAATAAGAATTTGTGATAAAATATTTAAATATTTACAGAAAAATATATCTATAGTTGTTTTAATGAAGTAAGGACAGAAAGAAAATAAAAGAAAATTTAATAGCAAAAAAAAGAAATTATTGCAAAAATTTATCAGATTTAAATGTTCTTCATAATCAAATCTTTTTCCCTTATGTTTTCCAATTTATAAATATTTAAAATAAATAAAAGTATCCGTCTGTATCCTTTTAATTGCTTCGTAAGTGACATTTGTAAATTGAATTTTGAAAATAGGGTGTACATAGAATGTGGAGACTGGTGGTTATCTAAAGGGATCTTGGAGTTAAGATTTCATTTTCTTATAATGTACGACTAATATATTAAACTATAATTTTAAATTTTTAGTTCATTAAAAGGCTTGTTTATTAAATATTTATTGTAGTAAATATTAATTTGAATCTAGTTTCCTAAATTGGACAACTGGTGTACTCCTAGTTCGTATTTGTGCTGCTAGAATTTTAAGAAACAGGAAACTAGTGTCATAAATTATACTAGTTAAAAAGCTTTTTCCGCCTTGAATTTCGGCTTTTCCGGAAATTTTTTTTAAATAAGAAAATTTTGAACTAAATTTATTGCAAAATATAAATCATTTATTAAGTATTTTCATTTAGAAATATTATACATATTTGGAAACTCTTCATAGGGTAAATTAAACTAAAACTATATTGTCATATGTTAACTAAGCAAAACCAATGGTCCATTAATAATAATAAATTTTTAAAAAAGATTCTCATATTTTCAACCCAATATCACTGTGCTAATGATAAATAACTTAATTATTTTTGCACAAGGCTTATAAAATTTATAAATTTTCCATTAAAAAACAAAAAAAATTCCATTATCTAAAAACTAATATTCCATTAATTTATTATTATTTTATTTAAAAAAATAAATACTATAATAAAATAATACGAACTTAAAATTAACCTAAATCTACGTATATGTTTTTATGTTTGCATTTTCTAAATAACCTTGAACAAAATACCTAAATTTTAAAAATAATTATAAATAATAAATTAGGTTATCAATTTTATATAAATAGAATACACTGATATGCTTTTTGAAATATTATTTAATTTTATATAAATATTATAATACCTGCTGATATAAATCCTTTTGCCATTGCTTTTGCCATTTTACCACCACCTAAAAATCCAATTTGTCCAATTTTATTCATATTATAATTTTTTGTTCAAAATAAAAAACCAATCACAATAATTTAATTATTACAACATAAATAATTTAATAACATAAAATAAAATTAATAATAAAATTATAGTAAATATTATTTAATTTGTTTTTTTTTTTTTTTTTTTCAAAACGTTGTTTTATTTACAGCCGATAATTGATAACTGACGAATTCAGGCAGCGCATTTACAGAAAATTTCTTTATATATATATTTTTTTTCTGAATTTTCTTATCTAATAGCCGATGGACGTCAAGTATGTACATACATATAATTTTGATAAGGCTACATAAAATTTGATAAATAATGTTTTTTTGTTTTTCAAAAATATTAATAATATTAAGACATATTTTGATTATAAAACATTTATTAATCGTTGATTAAAGAAATGATTTTGGAATTATGTATATTTTGAAAAATTGTAAAATCTGAAATTAATTCAGAGATTTACAAACTTTTTTTTCGGTAAGTACCTACCTTTTTTTTACAAATTGTAAAAATGTGTATTATGAAGAAGATTATATTCTCTCATATATTTACATACGTGACTGCAATGTGTACGTCCATTGCTTCGAAAACTGATTATGACATTTAAATTACATACATTTTGTATACCATTTTATATTGGTTCAATGGAATCAATTTAATGATAAATTTCTAGATAATACACGTCATTTAACTGCAAACCTGCTAATATAATTTGCTAATAAGACTGATATATAAATTTTTTTTTCAATTATGCATTCTTCTAGTGATTATATTGCAAAAATATTTTATAAACAAAAATATAAAAAATGTTTATATGAATAATTTAATTGTAGGGCAGTTGCTCCTGCACAATTCATTGCGTAACAATTAATCCATAAAAATATCTTTGATGGAAACACCGCATTCATTTTCTCGACATAAGAGATATCGTCACTTTTAGATATCGGTTGCTTGAATATACATACTTTTTCGAAAATCACCAATTGTGGAATAATTTTTTTATTTATTTTTATACTTAGTGGAAATTTAATTCACAATTTAGTGTAAATAATTATCAAAGGATCGACATATTGTTAATATTTTCGTATATCTGCGAATATTACATAAATTTTCGTATATCTGCGAAATAGTAAATTAAGTACTGACTTGATATTAGATAAATATTGCGATTGATTTTCTGAATCAGATATTAGAGATATTAGATTACATTAGTTGTACATTAAAAATATGGAATAAATTGGAATTAATTACGATCTTGGAAAATATTCATATTTCAGTGCAGATCTTGGAAAATATTTATATTTGAATAATTTTTAAGTATAACATTTTTATAAAAATTATTCAAATATTATTTCAATAATAAATTTTAAATTTTGATAAAAATTTTCCAAACATTTATGCTTTAAGTAGCATATAAAATTTTAAAAATGATAAGCGGATTTTATTTTTGTTTGTGTAACAAGAATATTTTTATTTTGCCTTTTTTTTTTGCTTTTCAATTATTCAACATTTGTTATTGATTTTTAAGTTTATTTTCTTGTTGTCGTTGATACTGTAAAGTTCCTATCGAAAAGCATAAGATGAACATCCATAAAGAAAGTTTTTCGTATTTTTTTTTTCATTATTCTTATAATATATACCCTTGTGTCATCAGTATTTTACTTATTTTCCCATTTTTATTGTAATGTGTATCGTATATTTATTATTATATGAATATATTTTTTGATCCCTGAAGATAAAAAGTCGAAAATATTTGTCAGACTTGTTTATCATCCAGAGGGATGTAGTAAAAGAATTAGATTATGTTTGATTTTTATTAAATTTCCCTAAAATGTTGAAGATATATATATATATATATACCAGTAATGTGAATATTAGAAATACATAATAATACAATTTCGTGTTTTTTTTTTAACCAAATATTGATTTAGGTAATGAAAGTTGACAACCAAAATCATTTAAGACAAAAATCTTAATATCTGGATATTATAAATTATATTTAAGTGTTACTTATATTTTTATTTATTTCATATTTATGATTTTAATAATTCATTTGAATTCCTAAATTTTGTAAAAGAAATTTGTATTAATAATTTTTCCATTTGAAAGTTTACATTTTAAATTTTCCTGTGTTGTATGTTGAATAAGAAAACTTAAAGGATATTTGGAGAAAAAAATATTATAATATATTTTATATAAAATATAATTAATTGTCCATTTAAATAAAATTAAACAAAATTTATTTATATTCCATTTTTATGTCAAAAACAATTTTCTGATAATTAAAGGAATTAAGTTTTATTTAGGTTAAATATTCATTATTTGATGTAGATTAAAAGTTTCTATTTTTTTCGATAATCTAACTAACACAACTTTTATTTGATTAAAAATTTCTTTAAACATGAGGAATCATTGAAGTCTATTATTATGGTTATTGTCTTTTGGAGAGTAAAGATAAAATTCCAAGTTTTTCTGTACGTGACAGTATCAAACAAGAAAAATTATTTTATAGAAAAGAGATACAAATAAAAAATTTATCTGACAAAATATGTTTTCAATTAAATAATTTTCATGACAAAGCATTTAGAGCTTTTTTTTTGGTTTGATTTAAGATGAAAATATAATTTAAAGAAAGTTTTTAGATATAGTGATATTTGTTGGAAATCTATTTGAAACATCTGGAAAACAAAGAATAGAAAATCAACAGCAAAAGTAATAAGAAAAGAAACCAAAAACCAAAAACTTATCAATTTTCTGTCGTAACAAAAGCTAATAGAAAAGCAATTTGTGGTCCATAACACCACATATAGTATTAACACTATAAAAAGTAGAAATAATTTTTTATTTTTTTTTATTTTGAAAGTTATTAGTAGCTTGAATTGGCCAAAGAAGTATCTACTTTGTAATGTTTGTATATAGTTAACAAACAAATATATATACAGGGTGTTTTGTAGAATTTAATATTATCTTAATTTAAAATTTAAATAAATTTATTTATCTTTTGCTAATAAAAATTCTTAAATTGATTGTTATTTCTATATAATGAAGAAACTTTGAGTTGGATTATCTGCTGTCTTCTACGAAATTTGTTAAAATTTAGAATAGTTAATATTTTCGGTTAGTAGCAAATGTAAATTTGGCATACAAAATTGTTAACAGGTGGTTCTTTTCTTCTCCTTGGCGCTACAATTCGTGAAAAGGCTACAATAGTCTCCTAATATTCTATTTCGATTTGGACCTAATAATTTTATATAGAGTCCGAACTATAATCTTTTAAAGAAATTATAATTACAACAAGCTTTATTACTCAGACATTTGCTGTTTGCATATGGCCTTGATCGTTACGATTTTTCCCAGTCTTAATTTTCATTTTTATTGACATATTATTATTGGTACTGATTTAAAGCTGAGTAAACTTAGACCACCACTACTAAGCAACAGATGCTGTAGAAAAACTAAAGTGTTGTCTCTCTAGTTTTCCACCTGCTGTGGAAAAACTAGTGAGTAAAAAAACGACAAATAAGAAACCAGATTTTGTGATTATTGGGAAGATATATACAAATTCCTTATAATGGGAGTCACTTATAAATGTTTTTAAAATAATATGACAAATCTATATCTATGTATAAATGTATCTGTGCTATTACTATATCTCTCGTTCAACAAAAAAAAAGACATATTTTATTAGTTTACTAAAATTACTATATTTGTTGTGGAAAATAAATAAAACATCCTGTAATAAATTTATTCTTTTAATAATTTTTATTTATATAGAATTCAATTGCTAAGAAAACATTCGGTCAGGCAGAAAAATATAAAGGCAACAAAAAAAATACCATTTTCTATATTACAACTAAAGGGAATTTTCTGAAACGTGACAATTTTACGAACAAGAACCCCAATCAAAGAGTTTGTTTTTTTTTTCTTCTAAGTGTATAATAAAATATAGAATTTTCCTTATTACTGTAACATTGTACAACTAACATATAGTAGAAAAAAAAATCAACATTATTTACAAACTAATATTTACTCGTCTTTTTTTTTTCTGTTATTGCTCCAATCTGAAAATTATATATTTTTGTTGTTTTTTTTTTTTGCTATTGTGGATAGAAAGATAAAAATGAAGATGAGAAAACAAATAATAATTTTCTACGATATACAAAAATTGAAAGGAAAAATAAATATTAAAAGAATCATGGTGAACTATACTATAGTTTTTTTTTTTATTATGAAAGAAATTTTTCAAATCCAAAAAACTAAATACATATATTTATGGATATAAGCTCTAAGGGTATAAGACTATAAGCCTATAATAATTTATACGCTTTTGAGTATCACAAAATATTTAATTTGATATCAAAATATCTTCATAGATAGATAATGTGCATTGTATATGTGAATCATTTTGAAATTATTTTGGTTTTTCATTTAATATTTAATGTGACCGACGGTGGCTTAAGTGGTAGTGTGCTAAGCTGTGGTGCATTAGGTACTGGGTTCGACGCCCGTCCGAGACATCGATGTTGGTCTAAGTTTACTCAGCTTTAAATGAGTACCAGTAATAAAATTATAATAAAATGTAATTTAAGACTGGGAAAAATGCTAACGGCAGAGACCATTTGCTAACAACAAATGTCTCACTAATAAAAACCATTAGCTTGTTGCAATTAATAGTTTCTTCGCTATAAAGAAATTTATGGTTCGGAATCCATATAAAATTAGTAGGTCCAAATTGCAATAAAATGTTACAGAAACCCTTTAAGGGAGGCCCAGGCTCGCATCGAGCTGTGGCACCAAAGAGTATGTATGTATTTAATATTTAATAAAAAATTGATTCATTGCAATGGTTTTAAGTTTATTAATAGATTCTTGTCAATTTCCGATTCTTGTCAATTCAAATAATAAAATAAGTTCGATTCCTGTCAATTTCCAATAATAAAAAAAAATATAAATGTAGAAAATTAGATATTTATTATTTTCCAGTATATTTGTCAGCGTATTTAAATTTTGTTAACGTAATTCTAAAATAGAATTATTGCCCTAAATATTTGTAGTAATGTCTAATAGTTTGATATCGAATTCGATTGAGAATATAGAATTAACTTCATGTAAATTTTCCAAAAAAAAAACTGACTTGGAATCGTTTTCATGGTTTTTGTATTTGTATAAGATTAATGGTTACTAAAATTATTTCTACTAATTTTCAATACCAAAATTTTCTATCTATTGACTTTTATGTACTTATAATTGTAAAACTGGATGGGAAAAGATTGTAGCTGGAAATAAAACCAGTTTCAATTCTTTTAGACGACTCCATTTATAAAGAAGCAAATTTACACCAGATCTCTTTTTGGTCTATCCAAAATTTTAAAAGTTTTACCCAAACTGGCTCGTTATATGTTTATTTTGAAAATAGTTTATAGTTTAACAAAAATTTTGTGTAAAGTTTCATACAAAACAGTCAATATTTGCGCACTTAGCTTGTCAAATGACTAGGGGCCTGAATTACTAATTATATACCAATAGCTTTAAATAACTAAAATAGTTATAAAGTAAGTGTCGTTATTACATTTAAACTAATAGCACCTACTCTATAAAATTTGTCTAGTCTTATAGCGAAAATAATCTTTCCTCGAACCTCTTAGAAATTATATTTATTAAGTTCATTTAATTCACTTATCAAACGCCAGCTATAAAACATTTTTAATAAAAAATAATTTACCAAGAGAACAAAAAAAGTCAAAATTTTCTTTTTATTTTCAGTTCAATGATTTTTCATGTATAGAGTGGTCAAAAATCTTGCAGACCAAAGTCTTGTATTTTTTAGAATTTCTGTTGGAAAATCTGAACATAAATAAAATAGTCAAAAAAAAAAATCTATAAGAAAAACTTTCTTTTGTTCATAAGAATCTTAGAAAACTAAAATTGTTTTTTTTTTTTTTTTTCGTTATTTTTATCTTACCAGTTTTCGTTTCTTTTTTTTTTGTTGTTTTTGAAATTTTCCGTAGTAAATTGATTTTATTTTGACACAAGAGCGAGAAAATAACATAAATATTTTTGATCAAAGAAAGCAACAAAAGAAAAAAAAACAGGACCTCTTTTAACTCATTCTTATTTTTTTTTGTTTTTTTTTTTGTTTTCCAACAACAAGAAAAAATAAAGTACAAAGTTGAAAACATAATCTTTTTTCATTTTGTGTTACCAAAGTTATAACCTTATATATCTATTTTTATTCTGTTCACAAATAATATACTTTTCAGTCTTTATAAATCATATCTTTTAGATTCTGTTTACTGTCATTAGCTATTGTGTTATATGGAAGGAAAACTTTATAATAAATTTTCCGTCCTTTTTTTTTTTTTTTACTTTAAAAAAATATATTTTCAATTTTTTTTATAAAAAGTTTTCCGTTCATATTTTTGAAGATAGTATAAAAATGAATGCAACAATATATACATATACATATATAAAAAAATGAAAATGGAAAATTCATTTATTTGCTAGTGATGATAAGTTTTCTTATTGAATATTTTTATTTTTTTTATTTTTTGTATATGCAATTTTTGTGTCAATTTTTATGTTTGTTGTGTAAACTGTTTATGGAAAGTTTTGAAGGGTTGGTAATGATATTTTATGAGAAGAAAACTGAGTAAAAATAATTTTATGGGAGGAAATTTAAAATTATTACAAATGAGTTCATAAGTTAAAATTAATAGTATACTAAATATTTTTGTGAAAAGAATTGTTAGTTGCTTTTTAAAACATTTATGAACAATTTATAAACAAAGAGGAATAAAAAAATACTCGTGTTTTACTTTTATCTGGTTGACAGATTGTTGAAAAAATTAGACATGGTGCTGTTGACGGTGTGGTCATATTCTAAGTTCCCAATCTAGATATTTTCTCTCTAATTTCTAAAGCAAAATCATTTAATAGTATGCAAAAAAATATTAGATTATGTAAATGATTGTCGCTCTAAATTTGTATATTATATTAATTCCTAAATGGTATATCGTACTGTCTTCAAGCTCTAAAAAAACTATAGCTAACCAAATATTTGAAATGCGTAGCGCTATATTTAGCGACATTAAATCACTGATAATGTTGTTAAACTGTCGTCTTGTCATACTTTCAAAAAACTTCTCGAAGTTGTAACTGGACCAATGCAGAATGTTGGTTAAATAAAACTAATGATTGGAAAAGATTGGAAAATATCATGGAATATTTTTATTTCTTCGTCTTTTTCAAAAATAAATTATAATTATCCTACAAAATTAAAATTTTATTACAAGAACCAACCCTGGTTTTGTATGTATAAAAAGAACCTATTTGACTTCATATAAAATTGATCTAATTAATAATTGATGAACAATAAATTTTCGATTATTTATTTAAATTTTTCGGTAACGAACTGACAATATTATTTTGAAAATTTATTATTTATTCAAAAAATTATAAACTATATATGTTGACTTTTTATCAGAATTTTAATTAACAAATATGTTCAATTGTTAGTTCATAATAAAAACTTTATCTATGCTGAAATAAAAACCTAAAATTTTTATACAATTTTTTGTGATGCTTCTGTGTTTTTTTTTTGTATTATGTTTTGTTAATAAAAACAAAAAAACTGAATAAACAAAAGTTAATAAATTCATTTTCACAAAAATACTATTGTCTCATCATGAGAAAAACAGTATCCCACCAAAAAATAAAATTGAATTGAAACAATGAACTTGCATAGCGCATACATATAAAATATACAAAAAAAAGTTGTATCAAAATAAACTTAACATATGTATGTTTTGTTATTATAAACGATGGCAACACTAGAAAGAAGTTTCAGAAAATTATATTTGAAAAATTGTAATTAATATTAAAATAAAGTTCTTAAAATAAAATATTCAAAAAATAATATTTTATAACACCACAATTTTTAGAATTACCATAAAAAAATATAGGACAACTGAAATGTGTAGCAAATTATAGGACAACTGGAAGACGTATAATTTCGAACATAACATTTCGCAACTATACATACTCTAATTCATTTTTTTTTATACCTAGAACACTAACAACTAATTTTCTCAGTGTATTTTTATAAAATTTCTGTAATTTAGTAGGACAATGCTAGATTAAATCGTGAATTTTTTGCATGGTTAGTTTCAATTTTTATGGTCACTTATTGTGTGCCACCAAAAAGCAAAAATAACACAATTTGTGAAATGTGAAAAATTTAAATTATATTTGAAAACTGTATATACAAAAAAATATTCAAAATATATGTTTTTGTTAAAATAAAATTGTTTTAATTTAATGAAACAACAGAAAAAAATATTATTTGAATAGTAACATTCAACAAAAATTCCAAATTTGTTATAAAGGATCTTTAAATAAGTAAAAACTACAAAATTTTAAATGTACAGTGAAGAAAATGTAAATATTAGTAAGGTTTTACCGAAAAAATATTACATTTATGTTTTTGTTTTTAGATCCTTAATAGAATATCAAAACTTAACAGTTTTTATATGTACATATATATTTATGTATAATGAAAGGGAAAAAAGGATAAGTGAAAAACAGAATATATGTATAAAGTAAATATAACTAAAATAACGATTATTGTTAAATTTTTGTATATTCATGTATGTTGAATGAGAAAGGACGAATAGAGATATTTATATAAATATAATATAATCTCGTAAATATTGAACAGAACCTTTCATTATTCAGTGGTAAGGCACAAAAAAAAATTTGTGTAAAAGATCTTTCTTATATATACTATATACTATAGTAAACTTGATGGTATCCCAAGAAATACTATATATATTATAATATTATATAAACATTGTAATATTTTTTTTAACAATATGTATACAGATACCAAAAAAAAAAACAAAGTTATTTTTAGATTTATTTTTACCTAAAAAGAATTTTTCCATCAGATTTTTTTTTTGCAAAAATCTATAAAATATTGAATTAAATTTCTTTGTGTTTGCGTGTTTGAATTTTAGATATTTTGTTTTTTTATTTTTATAAATATTTATGTTCTTTCCATATACATCTCCTTCTACACATTGAAAATTGTATATTTGTTAGGTAAATATTTTTCCATTATCACATTATCCTGTCGTAGGTGATAAACTGCCAAATAATAAAACAAGTAAGATAAGAAAGTAATATGGAATATTGAATAATTCTTTTCTGAAAAAATTTGTGTTGGTGAAATCAATGTGGATTTGGAAAAAAATATAAGATAAATTATGTTATGAAATATAGTAAATAATTTTCAGAAAATATATTATGATAATTGTATATATTTTTGGTATATTTCAATTCAATTATATTATATCTTATAGACATTATTATTAATACATATTATATCTTATAGACATTATTATTAATCTTGAATACTAATTTACTAAAACAGGCAAAGAGAATATTGACATATCACTAAACCAGGCAAACAGAATATTGACATATCATCAGTAAATACTTAGAATCTAATTTGTTTCTTCACTAAAGCTTGATTAGTGAAACTAGAGCTTGATTAGTTATACTAAATTCTTTAAAACTATACTTAATTAAATCATAATTTCCATTCTATTCGGTGTTTTTAATTATATTATTTTCATTTATAAAAATTGTTGCTAAGAGTTACATACTACTAAATTTAAAATAATTAAGTATATATTATTGGTAAATTCTAAATAAAATTCAATTATTTCGTATAAAAGTTTGCTAATAATTTATCAATATTACTGCACATATGTGTTTTCTATTAGTCAATAAATTTTCGGAGAATTTTCTTAAAAATATATTGCAAATTAATATAAATCACATTGCAACATTCAACTCTCATTTACTATAAATTCTTTTTATCCTGATAATCATACATATATGAAATCTAGAAAAATAGATTGAATCAAACTGGTTCTTTGTCAAGAGAAGAAATTGTCAATAAATTACCATTTCCGGTTTGAAATTTTGAAAAAATAAAAATTGAAGACAATTTCCTTTGCAAATTTAATTTAAAATATTTCCGCAAAAATTAGTAAAACTGTAATTTTGAAAAAAATATGCTACTTCCGGTTTGGTTATCATAACTATATTATAGAAGATTTTTATACAAAGTTTAAATATAATAACTTTCTTCCGAAAACCATATGTAATGTAGAGTAGACTATAGAGTAAAATGTGGTCTGGTAAAGAAAAAGTAAACTAAATAGGTAAACAGTATTTCAAGATCAACTTCTTTAAACTAAAAAAACAGAATATATAATTGTTCATAAAAGAAAGCAAAAGTTAACTTAATTTTGTATAACACCAATTAAATTTTTGCTACTAATTATGGAAATAAATGAATCCCTAAATGTTTTATATTTAAATAACTTTTCGTACAAAAACAATAAACTTTTTCCAAATAAATTCAAAGTTCAACTTTTCAGAAAAAAAAATATACTAAATTTGTAGAAAACAAAAATTCATTTTTACTTTCCTACAAAAGTTTCCTCTTTCCGGTTTCCTCTAATTTGATATTCATAGCTCAGATTATAATTTATTATAAATACTCCGTAGACATGTACAGTACATATAAAATAAATTATTAGGTTATGTTCATACCAAAATTTTTTGGTTTCTTTAATAAACTAATTTATGATTTTATCCAAAGTTTTATTTTTATTTATAATTTTATAATAATTATTATTTTTGAAAAGTTTTAAGTGTCATTTTATTTTATATATATACTTAAACTTTCATCTCAACAAACTTTTCAATACAATGGTAACCACTTGTTGATAATTATTGTTGGAAAAAAGTTTTCCTTCATTCAATAATTTTACTCTTGTTCACTTTTTTTTTTTTTTTTAGTTTAGTTTATATATTTTGCATACAAATGAAATTATATTAAATTTTTCTTTTTATCAATTTTCATTTGAAAAATATTTAAATTATGAATTAAAAATGTTTTAAAAAAAAAAAAAATTAAAATCTTTTATTTAAAATATTCATAAAAACTATAAATAATTTAATTGTAAATTTTCATTGAAAATTTATTACTAAAAAAAAAAATGATAAATAAATGGAAAATAATTTGAATTTTATAAAACGACTTTAATATCCTAATACAAACCGGAAGTTTGCTTCGATAGATTTTTCAATTTTATAGTAGAAGGAAACCGGAAATTGAATACTACGATTTTCAATTGAGTTTTCCTTGTTCTTGTTAAATTATTGAATTTTATTTTGCTTTTATTTTATTTTTCCTTTTTCAATTTTTTTTTTTTTTTCGCTTTTATAATTTATGTTTTATTTGAGGTTGAGTAAATCTATTTAAATAATTAATAATGTATAGGTCGAAATTTGATTTTTTTTAATTGATTTAGTAGATTGATTTAGTAGAAAAAAAAAAATACATATTTTAATATTACATTTGAAAAATAAATATGGATAAAATTAGAATCATTAATTGAAACATTATAATAAGTTCAAAATTAAATTGTTATAATTTATCTTTTAAATATTCCAAATGTAAAGTTAAAAGGACAATTTCAAGAATTCTTCAATTTTTTTTTTCTTCAAAGAAAAATTACAAAGATATAATTGTAATAATTACATTACTAAAACTTATTAATTCTGTAATTTACAATCAACAAAGTTTATTTATATATTCTGTTAGGATTTTATACAAAATAAAATAATTTCATATAATCCTTTTATAAATTATTCAAGTATTATATATACTTTGTAAAAGATTTACCTGTAGCTTTTTTTTAAAAGTAAATTTATGCAAAAAATATATTCCTATGTAAAGTATATTTGAATATTATATTGTAGATTCTTATACAATTTTCATATATAATTTGATTCTGAATGAAAATCCTGTTGACTTGTTATGAATTATTAATGAAAATTTTCAAATATTACAATTTAATTTATACACTTAATATATATACGTGTATATTGTGGACACTAAAAAAGACTTAGTATATTAATGTCGAAAGGTTGTGGCTTAAGTGTTATATATGTACTATATAAAAAAAATATATTCATTCAAATTTTATTTTGTATTACTTCTAATTTCTGATAATTAATTCATATTTATTCATTATCTTATCACGATACATAAAAGCAACCCCTTTAATAATTATTTATTTTCAATTTTATTATCATTCACCACATTATTTTCATAATTATTACATAATTTTAATTTGTTAAATTCAGAAATTTCATCAGCTACATAAATAATAATATGTTTTTTGCAATTAATTATTAAGAATATTATTTAGATTTGAATAAATAGATTTATAAATTTCTGTTTATTTTAAGGATAATTTACAAAAAATCGATATTTTTCAGGAATATCAAGCTTTTTCAAAAAAAAAAAACAATATTAATATAGAGAGTAAATAAGTATTCAACCGACGAACTGTTGCAGATAATCTTAATAATCCTGTAGTCTTTTATATAGATGTGATATGAAACGATTTCATATTTTCATCAAATGCTTTACATGTACAGTGCGGTGAATATATAATGACATTTGTAGATATATCAAGTACTATATAAGAATTAAATTCGTTGTACGATGAGTTGGTTACATTTTTATACCTTATTGCCAGTTTATCAATTTTTCATTTTTTTTTTTCGTACAAAATATACAAAAAAAAAAAAAAAAAAGAATGAAAAGAAAAGCTTGTTATATTTGCTCATCTAGATATTCGGAAATAGTAACAATGTCAAAAAGGATATAACATTTTATCATTTTATTTGAAATTTAAATTTCTTTAGTGCAAAAAAAAATTATATAAAGGTTTATATAAGCAAATTGGTTTTTGGGGTTAAATTAGAGATTAAAATTTTTAAGGACAAAATGGAATAAGGTTACATGAAATGATATATACATATAACTAAATTTACATATATTTATAAATTCACTAAAGAAATAAATTGTTCAGAATTAAAGATAAAATATTTCTAAGTATTTATATTTTTTATGTTCTCATTATTTTTTTTTTTTTAAATTGAATAAAAATATTAAATACTTTTTTATTAAGAAAAAATATTTTTGAAATAAAGATAACTTTTATTATAAGTGAATAATATTTTGAAATTTAATTTCAATAAAGGCATATATAAGAAACATGTAATGTGAATCTGTTAGAAGTCTTTTAACATAACATTAAAAAAAATTGAATTTCGGAATTGAAATATCAAAAAAAAAAAATATATATATATAAAAATTTTTATGGAAAGACTAATGCTTTTATAATATTCTATTTTATAACATGTTAATCAACATAATGTACATATTTAGATTTCATTAAAAATTCGTTTTATAGTCTAAGGTTTTTGAAAGTTAAAATTTAATGTTGATTTTTCGAATTATAAAATAACATTTAATTTAATAGAAGTTGTTTTAAGTTTTTGAAAAGTATATATACCAGTACATTATTGTATGTTAATTGAATGCCATTTTAAACATGATTGAATCACAAAGTATTAAATTGATTTTAAAAGAAAGGAGAAATTATCTACAATATTTTCAATAAATTCTTTAGTATTAGTGTTATAAAAAATATATGTTGTAATTTCAAATTAATTATAAAAATGAGAAACTCGCAATTCAATAATAAAATACATACATGTAATATTTAATTATATATGTAATTAAAACTGAACAAATATTATTTTATCCATAAATTCTAAAATTTTCCAGAAAATTTTAATTAAAATTAAATTGAAAATTTTTTTCAATTTGATTCTACATAATTTTATGTTTAGATTTGCCCTTTTTTTTTTATTAAATCTAAATATAAATTAGTAAACAAAATTTATTTATTGAAATTACATTTACTAAATATTTACTTAAATTATGTACATTTAAATCAATATTTAATATATTATAAATTATTAATTTTAAAAATATTTTATTTTTGCCTTGTATATCCTTTTTTTTTTTATATATAATTTGAATAGCCCATCGATGTGGATAATAAAAATCAATATAAATATTCGTTAAAAGGATTCATGTAGTATGCTATATCCTAATAAATATTTAAATGAAAAATTACCTTACGAATATTTTGTTTATTTTTTTGACGAATCATTTTTTGTGACACATATTCAATGTTAAGGTTAAAAGTTATAAAAAAAAAATCATACATTGTTAATATGATAAATAATATGATAAAGACTTCGAAATATAATAATATTTATAAAGTTTATTGAGATACCAGTCATTTCAATCAGTTTTATGATATTTTCAAGAATAATAATGTCAATAAAATTATTCAATGAAATACGAGTTGTAAATATATTTATTTTAAAATCAATATTTTCCCTAATTTTTATTTTTCTAAATATATTACCATTAAGAATTAAATTTTTTATTTTGTTATTTTTCCATCCATGATTTAAAGTAATATAGTCAGTCTTCTGATTTCTGAAGAATATCAAATATTGTATCAGACGATAGTTTCTTTAAAAAAATAGTTATTTTTTGTTGCAATTCACATTGATTTGCATTCCTTTGAGAATTTTAATAAACTAAAAGTGACTTTATATATATTTTTTATAATCAATATCTGCATAAAATTTAGTATAACTTTCCTCATAAATAAAGCTGTTATCCATTTCCATATGGAAATAAATAGTCTTATAAAAATAAGTGAATATATTAACACTAAGTCTACCGAGATGTTATGTATACTATACCTATTCGTACTGAAAGAGGTCAAATAACCGCTTTGCACTAAATAACACTAAATAACTTCCATGTAATAAGTAGAAAAATCTATTTTTGGGGCTTTATACACATTTTTCAATTCTTAGATCTAAATTTTCAGAACTAAAAAATTAATTTAGATTAATTTCATTCAAATTAAAATAAAATTTATTATAAAATGCATTCTAAGTAAGAGCAGAGCAAAAATTGCTCTTTTTGTTCGGTTTAAAGAGCAATATTTGTTCGGTTTAATTTTACAAATAGTTATCAAAGTGGCAGTTGTGAATAAGGGGTTATTTATGAAGAAAAGAGGTACTTCGGTGTAAGCATGAAAAAGGTAAATCAATTTTAATTTTAAAGAATTAAATTTCGAATTTTCTAATTTGGAATTTTCGAATTTTCAAACTTGCAATTTGAATTTAAAATTTTCAAATTTCATATTTTCAAATTTCTTATTGAATTTCGGATTTTCGAATTTCGAATTTTTGAATTATCGAATTTCGAATTTTCCAATTTCAAATTTTCGAATTTCGAAATATCGAATTTTGATTTTCGAATTACTAATTTCGAATTTTCGAATTTCGAAATATCGAATTTCGAAATATCGAATTTCGAATTTTCGAATTTCCAATTTTCAAATTTCGAATCTTCTAATTTTCGAAATTCGAATTTGAATTTCGAATTTTTTATATTTATATTTATGGCAGTTACAAAATATTAAATTTTAAAATATTGTTTTATTCTTAGATATAAATATAGTTTGAATAATTTAATTATTAAACTTCAATACAGTATTACATTATTTAATTCATTTTAATTTTTATAAATATGTATATACCAAATAATCATATACCAATTAAATTTCGAATTTGTGATGATGTATGGATAGTGAAAGTGCTAATTTGTATAATTTTCCTTATTTAATTTTCTTTAAATAAAATTTTTAAATTATTACGTAAGAATTCATAAATATTCTCATTATTTCTAAGAAAAAATATTTAGATTTTTTTGTAGTTAAAAAGGAAAACATATATATATATATGTTCAAAAATATTTTTAAAGAATGTTACAAAAAAATAATCTAATATATAAATAAATTTTATGTTTTCATGTTCAAATATTAAAAAACATTGTAGTAAAAATAAAAAATTAAGATAAATTACAATATATATTTTATTTACTTTTATAACATAAAAGTAAATAACTTAAAAAAAAAAGGAAATGTTTCTTTTTTACGAACGAAATAATAATAAAACTGACAAAAATCAATTTTCTTTTTAGTGTATAAGCTTTTTACCGTACTGCCAAATTTTTTTATTTTATATAAATATTCTTTTGTAGAACGTATAGAGAAATGACCAAATGATTCATTTTCCGGAAGCACCATAAAATATATATCCTTTTTTAACTGCTAAATTCGCAAAAAAATTGGTTAAATAAAAAGAATCAAAAATATACAACTATACTAAATAAAATATAATACTACTATAACTTAGTAATGTGCAGACAACAGAATAAATAGATAACAAACAAAAAAAACGTATAGTACGTAGTATAATATAGCAAAGTTTATTATATCTAATAATTTTATTTATATACACAAACATTTATATTCTGTAATATAAAATAATTTTGAATGATTTATGGAATGTAATATTTCTATTATGAATGTTTAAGGTGAATTTATCTTTCTTGAATTAAGTACATTAAAATCCTATTTACTTTTACTTTTACGATTTTTCTCTTTATTTATATTTTGTTTGGTTTTCATTATTACCCGTAGATCTAGATATATGTAGTAATGTAGTATAGCTAAAGATAGCTATGTAACTGTTGCTGTTATCTTGTTCAAGGGTGTCGCAGATAAAGCGTGGAGCATTGGTCTTCTCTCTCCAAAAATATTATAATTTGAAAGAACTAGATTAATATAGCTGGATGTCAGAAGAGTATAGAGTATAGAGTATTAACCAGATATTTGCTTCTGTGAAAATGATACCTAGTTAAGATTTATCCCAGTTTTCGAAACTGGCTTACTAAAAGTGCCTCTACCCTGTGATACATTAGGATACATCAAATATCATCTGATATATTAATACGGTATCATCCGATATATTAATGCTGCACTTAAAAGCAGTACCTATTCAGTATAAAATGTTACTGTATTGCTGGCATTTACAACTCCATAGATATGTTTGTTCACAAATATAAAATCGAATGTACGACAGCACAGAGGAAGTACGATTACTTGATCGCCGCTCTTGTTATTCCGATATATTATTTTGATATATGTAAATATATATATATTTTTTAAAGAATTGAATAAAATTTAGAATTATCTTGCCATGTTACAGCATAATGTGCCACTCAGCATGGCAAAAAAAAAAAAACAGAGAAAACCATTTAGATATTATGGTTAAAGATAATTTTTTTTACTGTTGGAATTAATCTATTTCTACAAATAAGTTTTTACATATATGAATAGAATAGGTTATGAATTTAAAATAGAAAAAATTACAAAACTTTATTACATAAAGAAATATTTTCATAAATTCATAATTATCTTTAAGATTCTTGAAATTTTAACTAAGATCTTTTTACTCGTAAAATATTTTAATTGAAAAACATAAATTTTACTATATTTAATAAATGCAAAAATAAAAAAAACAATTCATGAATTCTTACGATGGTACATTTCATATTTTATGAAATATCAGCATGACCTTTTGTCTATATCAGACAAAAACCATATGATAGCAACATACAGAAATCGAATATAATTTTTTTTTTCTCTTAGAAGCAACAGTCACAAGTTTTACTTTTTTAATATAAAAATAAGAATTTAAACATATATCCGCAAAAGCATATAAGAAATAAAATGTATAAATGATGAAACAAAGCACAGTAGGAGAATAAGAATTTATTGCACATAAAGTGGTCGATTAGCGTACATTTCATTTGAAATGAATTTTTCTCTGATACATACGAATACATAGTCTAACTCTAACAAAAGGGATATAAATGAATATAAAGATTTTTCTATATTTTATGATATATCATCATTAACAAAGTAATTTATTTTTTTAAAAAAATATTATATATGATACTTTGCTTAATATTTTAGCACCACCCTTAACTTTTTTATGACGATTAATCAGATTTTTGATGGCAATTCTCTGTGAATTTTCTATACATATAATGTTTATATTTGCGGTAACAAAACTAAAACAGGATAATAATTGTTTTTTTCGGATTTAAGTTAAATAAGTTAATGATAAAGTAAAAATCATTTAGTACATCATCATTATGCTAAGTTAATGATTATTTAAAGCTCGTTTAAGGATAAAAAAAAATGTATGTTATGCATAAATCAAATAATAATGTAAAAAATCAGTTCTAGATAAATACTGAAAATGTTATAAAATATTAAGATAATTTAAGTCGAAGATAACAAGATTTATTTGTGACTCTGAAATGAACTCATTTGTTAAATTTTTTTTAAGGAATACGAAAATAATTGACAAATATAGTTCTTTTCATTATTCAATACCAAAGATTTGAATACATTAGTATCATTCATGTATCATTAAACTAGTTTAAGTGATTTTTGGCACTTTCAGAAGTTGACTATTGATGATTATTAGTCAACTTTGGATTCGTATATGTAATTTCAAATAATTTACTTATGATTTTCAAATTGAGTTTTTTAAATGAATTAGCAAATTGATTTAAATTAATAAACAGATTTACATGATTTCTGAGTTTTCCCTAGATTTACAATATTTTGAATTTACGAGATTATTAATTATGAGATTTTCAGTAACAAGATTTTTAATTATAAGATTTAAATAAAAATAGTTTTTTTTTGTTATACAGTTTTTTGAGTCTACAACTTACGATTTTCTGAAAGGATAAGTGATAGTCAGTATTTTTATGTTGTCTATATATTTTAATAAAATTGTGAATTAATTAATAAATTAGTTAATTTGTAAATTGGTTATTTAAAAATTTCGCAATATATCAGACAATATTTTCAGTATGCTTTTTAATGATAATCCATATGACCTGAAAACAGAAAATGGAGTCCATAATATATAAATTATATAATGGTTTTTTTTTTTTTTTGGATTATATTTTAGTAAAATATTCACTATTAAAAAAAACACATCCTCAGAATGTGACCATTATAAAATGAAATATTTGCGGTTGGTTAACCTGAATATGAAAAATTTATTGTATATATTTATAGTACATAATAATATAAAAAAAAATTTTATACGAAAGTTCAATTAATTAGTTTTTATGGTTAAATAAATTTATATATAGATAAATTTTAATTTAAAATATTGAAATTTTAATTGAAATAGTTAATGAAAATGCATAGAATTTTTAACAAAATTTTTTAGATTATGATAAAAGATATTTTATGTGTTGAAAAATTATAATTAAAAATTGTATGTAATATTTTGTTTATATTCTAGCAATAATTAAGTTTTTTCATGAAATTAGTTAAATAAATTAATTTTTCTTCTTGAATGAAGAAATAAAATATGTAAATTAATATTTAATTCTAATTTGTTTAAAAAGTTTGGCTATTCAAATAAAATTCGTTACATATTTGCTTGTTTGAAAAATATTAAACATAATCTCCCAAAAAAGAAAAGGAAATTTATTCATTATCAACTATAACAACATGAGCCAATTTCTGTTTTTTTTTTTTTAAATGTAAAATCATATAAATTTGTTATAACGAGAAGGAAAAAAAATACCCAAATATAATAATATTTTTTTTTACAAAAAAAAAAAATGGAAAATTTTTGTATGTTCGATCATAAAAGGGAAAAACCATTCAACCCAAAATATAATCTTTTTCTATAGATTTGTCAATTGACGACGATTTTTATTTTTTTCTTCTGTCATTTCTGCCGGTTCATTTGATTTCAGCATACAATTTTTTATTTTATTATTATTTTTTTATATATGCTGCATATATGAATTACCTTAAAGCTTAGACCAAATATTCTTTTGTTATACTTTTAGGTAATTTAAACATATTGTAACCAAACAAATAAAAATACAACAAAAAAAATATTGAAAACATTTATAACTTTTCAAAAAAAACAAAAAAAACAAGACGGGAAAAATATAAGAAAATGTATTATTTTTTTTTTCATCCTTTTTTTTATTGTGATAAGGAAAACATATTAATATCTTTTCATATTGGAATGTCCAATCCAATACATATAGTTTTCTGGTACATCCTTTTATATGTTATGTGGGCTATTTTACTTTTCTATTTTTTTTTTTTAAATAATTTTTTTTTGCTTAACTTTGAAAAAGGATAAACATATGGGCTTTATTATCAAGTTTTGTATTTTTTTGGGGTTAAGCCAATATTATTATATATAGAAATATTATAAGATCCCCAAATCGATATTTATTAGCTTGGATATAATTTTTAATAATAGTTTGGGAATGGTTCCAGAACATAAAATTATACCGTTTATATATGAAAATTTATTACGATTATATTTGAAATTATTTATTTTACTTTACATTTTACAAAAAAAAAAAAGTAAATTTCTTTTTTTTGATTATTTATACAATAAATTATTTATCTTATTGATAACATTTATTACTATTTTATTTAGATAATTAAATGATTTATTTTATTGCGATTTTCTATAATCTTTATATTCTTTTTATTAGGTTAAAAAATCGTAAGAAAAAATTTAGTTCCTTATTAAAACATTCAATATAATAATTAAATAAAATAAAATTGAAATGTAATCTTCAAATGATTTTTTGTTAATGAATTATGTAAATTACATTGTCAAGACAAAAAATAAATTGTTGATTTTATAGAAGCATATAAAATTTTAAATACGTTTTAAATTCTATTTTTATATAATGATAACAACAGATAAAACATAATCTAATCTGTTATCTGTAAGAAAACAGGATCAAATTATGTTCTAATTAGGTTAGCCAAAAGATACTCAAAATCCGTAATATTATGAAACTGATTAAACATCTCCAACACGTAAAACATTAAATATGTCGAAAAAAACAGAAATTTCCTTAAATTCGACGCAAACGGCTCAATGTCTATATTAATCGGGAAGGTTTTTGTTGCCTTAAATTCGACGCAAACGGCGCAATGTCTATATTAATCCGGAACTAATTTATGTAGACATTTTAATATAAATTTTCATATCGGAGAACTAGTACATATACGTATTGACACCACTTTTAAAATTAATTTTTAAAACTCCGAATACATCAAAACAAATATTGACACAAATATCTAAAAATGTGGAGTTTTTAAAAAATAAATAAGTACCATGATCTATGATAGTACCAATAATCATAAAGCTATAATATTAATTTTTAATCGTCTTCAATTTATTTTATTTATGGAATATGATTCCAATACACATATAATATCCAGAAAGTATAGAAATAATTTACTAAAAAGGCTTATCTGTTTAATAATACATTAATTTGCCAAAAAAATTACTTCAGAATAATATAAGATAAAACATACCAAAAGACCAAGTCTTCATTTTATCACATTTTCAGCTCAAAATCTAAATTTTCTAAAGGAAAAGATTAAAATTTCATAAGTAGATTTAAATCTTTTAGATAGCAAAATTGTAATATTAAAATTTTCTCCACATAATTTCAAAATATTAAACTTCATAAAAATAGATTTATTTTATATTCCTACTTTTAATAATAATTAAGAATTTTATTTATATAATTCTATAAAATAGACTTCTATCATTTTAAGTTTTTATTTTTATGTTAAATTTGCTCAGCAAAATTTCTATTAAATTAAAATAAAATATTTTATGATACGTATACTAAAGATATTAAAATTACTCACATAATATTTAATGTATAAATGAAAATTTATATTCTTTTAAATAAGATTATTATCATTAATATTATTATTATTAGTATAATGTATAAAATGTTTTCGTTTCGGTAGCATATATAAAAAAAAAAGCTTTCAAATAATAACCAATTTTTTATATTCATCTTTTTTTTTGTACGTAAAAAGTTAATATTTTTTATAAAAATTGAATAAAAAAAAAATTTCTCTATTTATGGCAAAATATATATTTTTTGATATAAAATCTTTTTCAATTTAAAGTATAGTCTATAAAAATTTATTTCGATTTATATAGCTTTTTATAATTCCATTATTTCAATGACGTGTTATTGTATATTTTATGCTAGATCTTGGAAATATAAATTTAATATAAGGCTGCTTGTACTCATATATTTCCAATAGAAAGCAAGATAAAAATATATTTTTTTTTATAAATATGTAGTTAAATTGAAATTGCTATTAGTGTAGTTTAATAATTTAAAGAAATTTTTAAAGTTTTTTTGTTGGAAATTGGTCAATAAACTATATTTTTTGGGGTAAAGGTTAGTATGCAGTCGGCCGGGAATGAAATTTAAAAATATCGTGACAAAGTTGTGAAAAGTATTATGGAGGAAACAACATTAAGTATATTATAATACATATTAAAAAAAAGTATTTTTGAAAAAACCAACCAAACAAAATAATCAAAAGTTCTGCCGCGAAATAATGTGAACATTATTGCAGCAGCGAAATATTAATATACTCTGAACATTTTTAAAAGTGCAAAATTCGTGAATTATTTCAGGATAGAAGTGCCTAAGTGACATCGCAAGCTTAAAATTTCGTTAAATTTGTATGAAATATTCATTTCACAGTCGACTGCATACTAAGCTTAAGGTATTTAGAAAATTTATTTAGCAATTTTGTTCATTTAGGAAAGGCACTTAAAGATGATTTGGTACAAACCCGAATCGAAACTAAAGAAACTGTTAACGATAAAATTTTATAATGATGTTAAATTAAAGGTTTATAATGATGTTAAATTATCAGTAACTACAGATAGAGTTATTCTTTACTTTTCCAATCAATTTTTATAATGTGAATAAACTAATTCAACTAAAAAGATATTACTAAAAGGATATAATTAATATTTATTTATTCAAGTCAATGCAAATATAAAATTCAATTAAATTTTAGCTATAAAATTAATAGCTTTTAGGCATAATCTTTTACGAATATTGTTTATCGGATTTGAAATTAAAAAATAATATTTTTTTAGTTGGAGTTTTATAGGTCGTACAAAAAAATAATAATGTATAAGTGCTATTCTATTATCTAAAATGAAAAAATTCCAATAACAAAATATACTGAAATATATTTTTAGATAGTAGTAGAATACATAAATTATATTAGTTTTAAAGATTTTTTTTTAATGAATTGCATTAATCCTCTAATACTAAAAATGAATACTGAAAATTCTCATATTTTATTTTAATTGTGCAACATTTAAAACTTAATCATTAAGTTTGTAATGGAAAAGCGTTTCTTAACATACTTTTCTAATATTAAATATCTTCTAATGCACTATTATGCCACTAATTTTAAAATACTTTATAGTGTATGCCACTTCTCTATTAATCATCCCTAAAAAATAACAAATTTTATGCAGAAAATTTTGTATAGCGTTAAAACAATTTTGATAATGATTTTTTATATAAAATTTGTATACAAATTCATTTTAAAAAAATTATTTAAATAATTTCTTAATATTTAATATTACAGGTGGTAAATAGCAAAAAACTTTTCAAGTGAATAATTAAATTAAATCATAACCGAAAGTGTTTTAATATATAAAACAGATACATATTTGAAAACTTTTTTTTTTTTAACAAATTAAAGTGTGTTTCTTGTAAAGGTCGTTTGTGGTACATAAATTTTTTTAAGTTATTTAATAAGGAATCTTAAGGATATTTAAAAATACGAGTATAAGATCTCATTAGTCTTTTTATACACGTATAATATTTTCAACAGGTAAATTTTAATTAGAAAAAGAAAATACCTTATAGAAAAGTTTATAAGTTGTTAATAACTTAATTTTGGTTTACGTGGTTAGAAATTTAATTTATATATAAATACCAATTATATTGTTAACATTTAATATTAACACTACGTAGATACGTAGACATTTTACAGATAATTACATTCTTGATTGACACATATTTGACTCGTATTTTGATTTATGAAATATACTTTAAAATAATTATAATTAAATTTTAAGTAACTGGATGTAGAAAATATTATGTATAATATGGCTAATTGCATGTCGATGTCATAGATTCAATTTTACTTTAAGCTTATTTTGCAAATTGCAAATTTTCTATCTTTGCCTTTAAGGCATGGTAAAAATATAATTACAGAAATATTAATTCATTAATTTTATAAATACAAAATTTCTGTTTTCATTGTAATTGACAACATTGTGTAGAATTTAATTAATCATTTAATTTAAAATAGTATCTGCTTTAAATAGTTTTATCAGGAAGCATTTTTTTAATCTTTAATTCAGAATATTAGAACAATTTTTATAATGAATATAAAATTGAAAATTTAAACCCTATAAAGTTAACTTTGAATAAGTCTTGAAGAAAATTATTTACTTTTATAATTCTTTATTTTATAATTAATCGCATATCCAATTGCAATTTATTTCTTTTTACCTTATTTGAAAATCTAGTTTCTCAAAAGTACTAACAAAGTTTATTTTTTCACTGTCTTACACTTTTGTGTCATCAGTAATTAATATTTAATTACTTTACCCCCATTTTTTTTTGTAGCTTCGTTATAATAGTTCGTATTTTGTTAGACATTTAAGTTTTCTACAAAATATAGAAGAATTATTAATGTTTTATATATGAAGAAACTAATTTAGTAAGAGATTTTTCACAAAAAGTGAGAAAAAAGTATTCTTGTATAAAAAAATATATTTTTTTTTCCTAATTAATAAAAATTCTGAAAAAATATCTTAAAGTTTATGCACCTAGAAAATTTGTATATCCAAATTTTTTATCCAAATTTGTATATCCAAATGTGTTTTTTTTAATAGTGAAAATATTCACTATTAAAAAAAACACATCCTCAGAATGTGACCATTATAAAATGAAATATTTGCGGTTGGTTAACCTGAATATGAAAAATTTATTGTATATATTTATAGTACATAATAATATAAAAAAAAATTTTATACGAAAGTTCAATTAATTAGTTTTTATGGTTAAATAAATTTATATATAGATAAATTTTAATTTAAAATATTGAAATTTTAATTGAAATAGTTAATGAAAATGCATAGAATTTTTAACAAAATTTTTTAGATTATGATAAAAGATATTTTATGTGTTGAAAAATTATAATTAAAAATTGTATGTAATATTTTGTTTATATTCTAGCAATAATTAAGTTTTTTCATGAAATTAGTTAAATAAATTAATTTTTCTTCTTGAATGAAGAAATAAAATATGTAAATTAATATTTAATTCTAATTTGTTTAAAAAGTTTGGCTATTCAAATAAAATTCGTTACATATTTGCTTGTTTGAAAAATATTAAACATAATCTCCCAAAAAAGAAAAGGAAATTTATTCATTATCAACTATAACAACATGAGCCAATTTCTGTTTTTTTTTTTTTAAATGTAAAATCATATAAATTTGTTATAACGAGAAGGAAAAAAAATACCCAAATATAATAATATTTTTTTTTACAAAAAAAAAAAATGGAAAATTTTTGTATGTTCGATCATAAAAGGGAAAAACCATTCAACCCAAAATATAATCTTTTTCTATAGATTTGTCAATTGACGACGATTTTTATTTTTTTCTTCTGTCATTTCTGCCGGTTCATTTGATTTCAGCATACAATTTTTTATTTTATTATTATTTTTTTATATATGCTGCATATATGAATTACCTTAAAGCTTAGACCAAATATTCTTTTGTTATACTTTTAGGTAATTTAAACATATTGTAACCAAACAAATAAAAATACAACAAAAAAAATATTGAAAACATTTATAACTTTTCAAAAAAAACAAAAAAAACAAGACGGGAAAAATATAAGAAAATGTATTATTTTTTTTTTCATCCTTTTTTTTATTGTGATAAGGAAAACATATTAATATCTTTTCATATTGGAATGTCCAATCCAATACATATAGTTTTCTGGTACATCCTTTTATATGTTATGTGGGCTATTTTACTTTTCTATTTTTTTTTTTTAAATAATTTTTTTTTGCTTAACTTTGAAAAAGGATAAACATATGGGCTTTATTATCAAGTTTTGTATTTTTTTGGGGTTAAGCCAATATTATTATATATAGAAATATTATAAGATCCCCAAATCGATATTTATTAGCTTGGATATAATTTTTAATAATAGTTTGGGAATGGTTCCAGAACATAAAATTATACCGTTTATATATGAAAATTTATTACGATTATATTTGAAATTATTTATTTTACTTTACATTTTACAAAAAAAAAAAAGTAAATTTCTTTTTTTTGATTATTTATACAATAAATTATTTATCTTATTGATAACATTTATTACTATTTTATTTAGATAATTAAATGATTTATTTTATTGCGATTTTCTATAATCTTTATATTCTTTTTATTAGGTTAAAAAATCGTAAGAAAAAATTTAGTTCCTTATTAAAACATTCAATATAATAATTAAATAAAATAAAATTGAAATGTAATCTTCAAATGATTTTTTGTTAATGAATTATGTAAATTACATTGTCAAGACAAAAAATAAATTGTTGATTTTATAGAAGCATATAAAATTTTAAATACGTTTTAAATTCTATTTTTATATAATGATAACAACAGATAAAACATAATCTAATCTGTTATCTGTAAGAAAACAGGATCAAATTATGTTCTAATTAGGTTAGCCAAAAGATACTCAAAATCCGTAATATTATGAAACTGATTAAACATCTCCAACACGTAAAACATTAAATATGTCGAAAAAAACAGAAATTTCCTTAAATTCGACGCAAACGGCTCAATGTCTATATTAATCGGGAAGGTTTTTGTTGCCTTAAATTCGACGCAAACGGCGCAATGTCTATATTAATCCGGAACTAATTTATGTAGACATTTTAATATAAATTTTCATATCGGAGAACTAGTACATATACGTATTGACACCACTTTTAAAATTAATTTTTAAAACTCCGAATACATCAAAACAAATATTGACACAAATATCTAAAAATGTGGAGTTTTTAAAAAATAAATAAGTACCATGATCTATGATAGTACCAATAATCATAAAGCTATAATATTAATTTTTAATCGTCTTCAATTTATTTTATTTATGGAATATGATTCCAATACACATATAATATCCAGAAAGTATAGAAATAATTTACTAAAAAGGCTTATCTGTTTAATAATACATTAATTTGCCAAAAAAATTACTTCAGAATAATATAAGATAAAACATACCAAAAGACCAAGTCTTCATTTTATCACATTTTCAGCTCAAAATCTAAATTTTCTAAAGGAAAAGATTAAAATTTCATAAGTAGATTTAAATCTTTTAGATAGCAAAATTGTAATATTAAAATTTTCTCCACATAATTTCAAAATATTAAACTTCATAAAAATAGATTTATTTTATATTCCTACTTTTAATAATAATTAAGAATTTTATTTATATAATTCTATAAAATAGACTTCTATCATTTTAAGTTTTTATTTTTATGTTAAATTTGCTCAGCAAAATTTCTATTAAATTAAAATAAAATATTTTATGATACGTATACTAAAGATATTAAAATTACTCACATAATATTTAATGTATAAATGAAAATTTATATTCTTTTAAATAAGATTATTATCATTAATATTATTATTATTAGTATAATGTATAAAATGTTTTCGTTTCGGTAGCATATATAAAAAAAAAAGCTTTCAAATAATAACCAATTTTTTATATTCATCTTTTTTTTTGTACGTAAAAAGTTAATATTTTTTATAAAAATTGAATAAAAAAAAAATTTCTCTATTTATGGCAAAATATATATTTTTTGATATAAAATCTTTTTCAATTTAAAGTATAGTCTATAAAAATTTATTTCGATTTATATAGCTTTTTATAATTCCATTATTTCAATGACGTGTTATTGTATATTTTATGCTAGATCTTGGAAATATAAATTTAATATAAGGCTGCTTGTACTCATATATTTCCAATAGAAAGCAAGATAAAAATATATTTTTTTTTATAAATATGTAGTTAAATTGAAATTGCTATTAGTGTAGTTTAATAATTTAAAGAAATTTTTAAAGTTTTTTTGTTGGAAATTGGTCAATAAACTATATTTTTTGGGGTAAAGGTTAGTATGCAGTCGGCCGGGAATGAAATTTAAAAATATCGTGACAAAGTTGTGAAAAGTATTATGGAGGAAACAACATTAAGTATATTATAATACATATTAAAAAAAAGTATTTTTGAAAAAACCAACCAAACAAAATAATCAAAAGTTCTGCCGCGAAATAATGTGAACATTATTGCAGCAGCGAAATATTAATATACTCTGAACATTTTTAAAAGTGCAAAATTCGTGAATTATTTCAGGATAGAAGTGCCTAAGTGACATCGCAAGCTTAAAATTTCGTTAAATTTGTATGAAATATTCATTTCACAGTCGACTGCATACTAAGCTTAAGGTATTTAGAAAATTTATTTAGCAATTTTGTTCATTTAGGAAAGGCACTTAAAGATGATTTGGTACAAACCCGAATCGAAACTAAAGAAACTGTTAACGATAAAATTTTATAATGATGTTAAATTAAAGGTTTATAATGATGTTAAATTATCAGTAACTACAGATAGAGTTATTCTTTACTTTTCCAATCAATTTTTATAATGTGAATAAACTAATTCAACTAAAAAGATATTACTAAAAGGATATAATTAATATTTATTTATTCAAGTCAATGCAAATATAAAATTCAATTAAATTTTAGCTATAAAATTAATAGCTTTTAGGCATAATCTTTTACGAATATTGTTTATCGGATTTGAAATTAAAAAATAATATTTTTTTAGTTGGAGTTTTATAGGTCGTACAAAAAAATAATAATGTATAAGTGCTATTCTATTATCTAAAATGAAAAAATTCCAATAACAAAATATACTGAAATATATTTTTAGATAGTAGTAGAATACATAAATTATATTAGTTTTAAAGATTTTTTTTTAATGAATTGCATTAATCCTCTAATACTAAAAATGAATACTGAAAATTCTCATATTTTATTTTAATTGTGCAACATTTAAAACTTAATCATTAAGTTTGTAATGGAAAAGCGTTTCTTAACATACTTTTCTAATATTAAATATCTTCTAATGCACTATTATGCCACTAATTTTAAAATACTTTATAGTGTATGCCACTTCTCTATTAATCATCCCTAAAAAATAACAAATTTTATGCAGAAAATTTTGTATAGCGTTAAAACAATTTTGATAATGATTTTTTATATAAAATTTGTATACAAATTCATTTTAAAAAAATTATTTAAATAATTTCTTAATATTTAATATTACAGGTGGTAAATAGCAAAAAACTTTTCAAGTGAATAATTAAATTAAATCATAACCGAAAGTGTTTTAATATATAAAACAGATACATATTTGAAAACTTTTTTTTTTTTAACAAATTAAAGTGTGTTTCTTGTAAAGGTCGTTTGTGGTACATAAATTTTTTTAAGTTATTTAATAAGGAATCTTAAGGATATTTAAAAATACGAGTATAAGATCTCATTAGTCTTTTTATACACGTATAATATTTTCAACAGGTAAATTTTAATTAGAAAAAGAAAATACCTTATAGAAAAGTTTATAAGTTGTTAATAACTTAATTTTGGTTTACGTGGTTAGAAATTTAATTTATATATAAATACCAATTATATTGTTAACATTTAATATTAACACTACGTAGATACGTAGACATTTTACAGATAATTACATTCTTGATTGACACATATTTGACTCGTATTTTGATTTATGAAATATACTTTAAAATAATTATAATTAAATTTTAAGTAACTGGATGTAGAAAATATTATGTATAATATGGCTAATTGCATGTCGATGTCATAGATTCAATTTTACTTTAAGCTTATTTTGCAAATTGCAAATTTTCTATCTTTGCCTTTAAGGCATGGTAAAAATATAATTACAGAAATATTAATTCATTAATTTTATAAATACAAAATTTCTGTTTTCATTGTAATTGACAACATTGTGTAGAATTTAATTAATCATTTAATTTAAAATAGTATCTGCTTTAAATAGTTTTATCAGGAAGCATTTTTTTAATCTTTAATTCAGAATATTAGAACAATTTTTATAATGAATATAAAATTGAAAATTTAAACCCTATAAAGTTAACTTTGAATAAGTCTTGAAGAAAATTATTTACTTTTATAATTCTTTATTTTATAATTAATCGCATATCCAATTGCAATTTATTTCTTTTTACCTTATTTGAAAATCTAGTTTCTCAAAAGTACTAACAAAGTTTATTTTTTCACTGTCTTACACTTTTGTGTCATCAGTAATTAATATTTAATTACTTTACCCCCATTTTTTTTTGTAGCTTCGTTATAATAGTTCGTATTTTGTTAGACATTTAAGTTTTCTACAAAATATAGAAGAATTATTAATGTTTTATATATGAAGAAACTAATTTAGTAAGAGATTTTTCACAAAAAGTGAGAAAAAAGTATTCTTGTATAAAAAAATATATTTTTTTTTCCTAATTAATAAAAATTCTGAAAAAATATCTTAAAGTTTATGCACCTAGAAAATTTGTATATCCAAATTTTTTATAACTGAGTATAATTAATAGAATTTGTTAAAAAAATTTTATACAAAACGTAATAATACTTAATTATAATTAAAGAATATGTAGAATTAATTTTAACACTAAATTCCTTAATGCTCTTGTTTTTTAAAAGAAATGTTTGCATATTAAACATAAACAGATCTAAAATAATTTAAATATAAAACAATATCTAATAGCAAATACATTAAAATATTATGTATGGTATACGTATCCTAATAGTTTTAATGAAAACAAAACTAATATTTTTATTCCCCAATGGCCAGAACCACAAAAGGTATTTTATATAAGGTAATAGTACGAGCTCATTTTTCTTTTAATTAATATTACAGATTTATTATTAAAATTTACAAAAGTTTAATTTTCAAATTCAAATTCTGTTAGTATTTTGCAGAGTGTTTACAAGCATTAATTCCAGTTATTGAAACGTTACTTGATATTTAACTTCATCAAAAAATTGACTGATGATTGTACTTTAATTTTTATGGTAACAAATTCTAGTGATTTGGCTTAAGACAATAAATATCTTATTTGACTAAATGGAGTAAAATTGTCTCGTAATATTCGGTTCCTATTATTGTGTAACCTTAACACAAGTAAATAAATCATTTATACTAAGTACTAAGGATGGGTTATCCTTACCCGTATAATTTTATGCTAAGCATAAAATAATGTTATTGACAATTACTAATATTTTGAATAATGAGTTCGTACAATTTTTATCATTTATCTAATTTTGTAAACTATTTAGTTATTCAACTCAATGAATATCTTAAATTAAAATTGAATATTTAAATTCATTTAGATAGATAATCACCTATCGTAAAATACTTTTTATTTTTCCAGTTCTACGAATTCTAAAATGGCTATTTTATTATCAATTTTACCATACAACACACACAGAAAACAAGAAAAAAAAAAATTTAAATATTCCAACTTGAATTACCGAAAAAATATCCTAAAATTTGAATAAAATCCAATAAAAAGAAATAAAATACTCAGAAAAAAAAGAATTATATAAAATAGATTAGTGATGACAAAGGAATTTAAAATATAACTGACAAGGAACAGAAATAAAAAAAAAAATTTGGAATAGTTGCAATAATCATCATCACTTCACTAAACCATTTCCAACTAATCTTACCCAAAGTTCCTTCCTATTTCTCACAAAAAAAAAAAAATAATAGAAAATATCCTTTCACAAAACATTATATCCTTATTCTATATATAAAAGACAAAGGAATATTTCATTTCGATGAATAAGTGGCAATAACATAGATTAAAAAAAGAAATATACATATATATATAATAATAAAAAAAATTGAGAAATAGAAATAGTAAAAGGAAAAAGAAATATTTTATATTAAAAAGGATATAGCGAAAAAAAAAAATATATCCATCGTTTTCTTCTTTTTATATATATATACATGCATATTATTAACCACAAAATTGGATTCGGAGACTTGAAAGGATACAAAATTTATATATGTATAATATATATATTGTAAAGAAAAAATTCTACAATTCTACTATAAAATTGATGTAGTATTCTTTTATGTTAAGAAATAACCATATGATATTTTATATTTAAGTAAAATGAAAAGGATATATATATATATATATATATACAAGTCCGGAAGGATACAAGAGCTTGGCATAAAGTTTTATCATTATTTATACTATATAGTAAAAACTATAACCAGTTTGGGGTAACAACGCGCAACAGGAAGGAAGTTTTAAATAAAAAACTCATAACCATAAGGATACAAAGTTTTTATTTCATAAGAATAAGATTGATAAAAAAAAATAATAATAATATAAAACCGTATATAAATTATTGGTGATATTTTATTTGAAATTTATATGAAATATTATTTATTTTGATTTTTATCAGTGCATTGTTATAAAGATTGTACTACTATAACATAATAGAAAATATGATTATTATAAGAAAATTTACTTAATTTAAGTTTTATATTTTTTATAAGGAAATAGATTCACAAAACAACATTATTTTTCAAGTTATTTTCAACTTTTCAATAAGTTTTAGTATGAAAAGTTTTAAAAACAACGACAGGTAATTTTAGATAGTAATTTGATTTTCAGATATTATTATTTACAATTCAGTGAATTGTTCAGAAAAATCATAATAAATTTTTAAAAAAAAATTAATCGAAATGTAATTCTTAGGGTCAGTTCATAGTTGGAATTTTCAAATTAAACTCATTCGGTTTCACAGTAGCACATTTTTCACAGTTTACTTAAACCGTACCTAATTTTAATTTAAATTTGACATGAAATATAGGTTTTATTTATTTAAACTGAACTCACTAGACCCGCTTAAATTAAACTAAGTTTAAACAGAAGATAACATTTAAATTTAAACTGAGAAATAGTGTAATAATTAAATCTGAAGTTGGAACTCTGGCGAAAGATTAAAGTCGCACTGTGAAACTGTTGAATTTCCATAAATTATGAATATGATTGTCAGAAATATTATTTATAATACTAATTGTTGAATAGCTAGAAAATTAGCGATCAATTTGTTTAAATTAATTAGATTATAATTATTATTTACTATGATTTTCTTATAATGTTCATCGGAAAACATAAAGAAAATATACTTTAATCAAATCACAGAAAAAGAATTTTCTCTTATACACATTTTCATTCATTATTTTCAACAATTTCATTAATTTATAATTCAAAAAATATATTCAAAGATGATTAATTAAAATTGATTATAAAAGTAAAAATTCAAGATTAAAATTAATTAGTTGGAAATAATAATAAAATTATCTTTGATTTATAATAACGAAAATGATTCATTGCACATAGTATACGGATAATCTTTGAAACATACAAAAAAAAATTAATTATGATTAGAAAATATTTTGACACTTTAGCAATAAATAAACATATTTGTAGTCAATAAAAATTTTTTTAGTCCTGAATTTTTATACTTAATCATTTATGATAGTAAATTTAATATTTTAATAAATCTTTAAAAAAAAAAAATTAAATATTTTAAGAATAGTTTTTTTTAACATTAAATTATTTTATTTTTATGTTTTGTTAACACAATGTCATATTCTTGGAAAATAATAATGTCATATTATTATAGTCTCCCCTCAAATTTAATACTCTTAACATATTTTTATATTCGTACATAATAATGTTTTTTTTTTTTTTTTTTTAGTTAAAACAAAAAATTATACAATAAAATAAAAGGATATAGAAACTTGAAAATGAAGCCAAGAACCTTATGAATAGAAAGATTTTCAACATATTATAGATATGAATAGATTTCCTTGGTTCTAATATAAAATGCGGGTATTACATTTTTGGTTTTATTTCTTCAATGTATATAAATATATTTTTATGTATATATACAGATATATCTTCTGTACATATTTAGCGTGTAAAGCTTTCAATTCAAAAATACATACATATATCTAAAGAATAACCAAGCACCGTGAATTAATACAATGTTATGAGGCTCTGAATTATGTTATATATTCAGTATATTAGAGTGTTATATTCTTATATCAGGATGAATGAAATCCAAAAAAAAAAAAAAAAAAAACGCATTGTATAAAATTTTTCTGTTTTATAAAAGATAACCACTATTCAAGAAAAAAAAAAAAAAAAGATGATTTTTGTCTATACATATAATAAAAATGAAGAATAAAAGATATAAGTATTACATATAGAACCGACACTCTTCAACATAAAAAAAAAAAAAAAAAGATGAAAAATATTTCATATTTGATGACAGCAGATATTATAATTTTTTTCCTTTAAGATAAATGCTATTATCTTTGTATTAATGCACTTCTGGTATATCAACGATGAATCAAATTTTTATACTATTAATATATAAAAAATATGTATATACATATATGTAATACAAAAAAAAATTTATAATAAATACATAGAAATTTTTCATGTAACACAGAAAAAAATATAGATAAATATTTCAATGTCTACTATAAGATAGAAAGGATTAAAATATTCATATGTTAAAAGTATTATTGTAGAAAATTTTCTGAAAGAAATAAAATTTTAGATTCTGTATAAAACTTCGATTTCACAAAATAACTAGAAAAAAAATTTCTGCAACAATTCCATCTGTTTTCTATTTTTTTTACTACGCGAAGAAAGAAGTCGACAAAAATTTGGTAAGATAATTGAAAAGTCATAGAATTACAACTGGAGTATCTAATTCCCACTTGGACCTAAACATAGAGTCAAAAAGAAGATTCATTAAGTTTTTTTTTAAAGTTGGATTATTTCCTTCAAACAAAAAATTTAAAATTCCCAAACTGGATCGTTTTTTCGCAGCGACAACGAAACAAGTTCTTTGTTGCGAATTATTCATTGAAAATATCAAACAACATTTTGAAACTCTTAGTACTGAAACTGTCAGTAAAACAAAAGAAAGTAGTTTCAAAAAAATTTAATAATTTTTCCAAATTTTAAATTATTTTTGGAATGTCAAAAATAATTTCAAAAAAATTACAAGATTCGCCCTAAATTCTATAAGGTAATGTCGCTTCGAAAAAAATTGCATTGGTTTGGGAAGTACATAAGAAAGCTTCTGTTTTACATTCTCCGAAATTGATTTATCGAAATTTTGGTTCGTACATTTTTTTTTAAAGTACCCTCAATCTGTATTATACACTTCATCAGAATGTTTTTCTTTTTTATCCTTTTCTTAATATGAATGTCAGAATAACATCAACACTTCAGTCCATTAACAAATTACAATTACTTAGTTTTAACCAATATAACATATATGAAATATTTTGACTTTAAAAAGAATTGAAAATAATAAATTATATACATTCACTTTTAACAATTATTAATTATAGTATAATATTAATTTTAATTTAATTTTGTATTTAAATTATTGTAGCTTTGTAGATAGTAACTTACGAGTATATAAAGAAATTACAAAACACATTTTAAATTTGTAAGAATTAAATTTTGAAAAAATGTTTGGTAAAAATATATTTTAAATTTAAATATTTTAAAGAAGTCTCATTATTATTTATGAAGAAGATCAAAGGTACATCAATATTGTTCTAAATTATGCTAAATTGAATACATTTTCAAGTATTTACAGATCTTAATATACTCAAACATTTATAATTATTGCACATAATGATACTTGAAAAATATAAAAATATGTTTGGAAAGGAAATATAATTATTAATCACGCAAATATATTATATAATATTTTATGGGAAACCTTAAACATGAATTTTGATTTGTAAAATTAAATATCTTTTTCAATATAACGTCTTTATAGGTCTACAGATACTCAACATATTTACTTGAATAAAAGAAAAAAAGAACCTCAAAAGGAAATATATTTTTAATGAAATTTGAAAGGCAGTAATATAATTAATTTGATGAACATAAATAGATTGAAAGATATCTTTCGAACGTCACATCTGACAACATTAAAAAAAAATACTTAATATAATAAAAAGAAAATATATTTTCAAAACTAAAGTTAATTAAATATATTATTTATTATTGATATTTTTTTAGAGGCAATCTATTATGTATTCCCAAGAAGTCTTTTATAAAACTATTAAAATATTAAGCCCCTATAGTAATCATGTCAATTTTTTTTTTTTTTTGATTTTTGTTTTTATCCTTTATTAAATAATATTTTAGATATTGTCCATCATTTTTCCTTTAAGCTATAATTTACTTGTATATTTACTTATAAAGCTTAAAATCTGATATGTCTTTATCATAAATAATTATATCAAAAATATGAACCTGGTTGGGACATATTAAACTAAAGTAATCTCATAGTCAGATATGTTACATATATCCATATATTATATAAAATATCAAAAGCTAACTTTATGTATAGGCTTATCAAGTGGCACTTAACTGCACTTGATATCTTCAATTCTATATATCTATTTAAATCTACAGTATAGGATAGATATATATATATATGGTGGATAGATAATATATCCTTTCTATTGCTTTTATTCATGTAAAATTTCACAAATAATTCGTAATCTGTTATGTTCATCATTTTGTGTAGTATTTGTGTTTAATATTGTGCAAGTTTTCTATATACTTTGATGATGAATATTCACTGAAACAAATTATAATTGAAATAAAAATACTGTATATAAAATATTAAAATTAATTTAAAATTTTAAATCTATAATTTTTATTAATATTAAATTTTATTTAGAATTTAATTTAGATAATAATGAAACATGTATAATAAAAATATTTATTAGTATAACAAGAAACTTTATCACGAAATGGGGAAATTCTACATAATACAAAATCTCAAAATTTTAGTTAATGTTGGAATATTACCATTAATTGATCAAATCAAAAATTTTCAACGGCTATTTTCTAGCTATTTAATTAGTTTTTTATCTGTTACAACTCAACATTATAAACTTGATCAAAATATTTAATAATAATCTCATTAAATAAAACTGAATTTTATTAATTAATGTTTTCAGTGTATTAAAAATTTTTTCTGCAACAAAAATTTTTTGAAGTAAGATAAATGGAACGACATAATAGAAAATCATATACAACATATAAAATATATATATTCTTTTGTCTTTTGTAAGTATATATACATCAAATAAATCTCAGTTATATATACGTAATGTATATGGAATTTCAAGTCAAGTATAGGATTTAAATTTTTTTTTTTTTTGAGTAAACTTAAAAATATAAAAAGGAATAACATATCCTTTTTTTATATGTGTATTAAAGGTCACTATTAATATACAAGCGTAGATGAATGTGATTTATGAAAAATTTTAAAAAAATACACAATTTCCAAGCTGACATAAAATATAAAATGTGCACTGCAACATTACTTCTTTTTTATTTTTAACCAGTTTATATACCAAGTATTTAATATTATGTAGTATTATTTAGTTTTTTTTTGTTTTCAGTATATTCATCAGACCATTAAACCACTTCAATTGGATTGCAACACTTTTTTTTTTTTGTTATTATATTTATTATTGGGTAAATGTATATAAAATATGCAATTAAAGGAATGCATTTTCTCCGTTCACACCCGATTCATTAAAACATTTATAGTACATAATAAAATGTTGTTGTTTTTTGTTTTCATTTTGGTATATATTTTTTATGCTTTTTTACGAATTTATTTATGCATTAAGGGAAAAAGTTTAAATGTGTTAAAAAGATATAAAACTACATATATATTATTTATATTTTCTTTTAAATACTCTGGATATTATTTGGATTTTTCTAACTTAAATAATTTTTATTAACTGAAATATATGTAGAGATTGTTTTATGCTTTTTCCTAAAAAACAAAAAAAAAATTCTCATTTTTTTTCTGTATAAAATTTATTTATTATTCCAAAAATTCTTTTCATAATATTATTGCCAAATGAAATTAAGTATAAAGTTTAATTTAGATAATTTACAAAATTAATGTTGTGTTATTTTGGCATATATAATATTTTATTAAAACAATATATGTACATATTAATTTGTTGATGTACGATAAAAAATATTAATATTATTAAGTTCACTGCACTAATTACTAAAATAAAGCAAAAACGAATAATTTATTATTTGTATTTAATTTTCAAATTAATATTATTAATATAATTCAACACTTAATTTTGTAGTTGAATAAATAAATTAAATGAATATTTCCTATAAAATTAATCAGTTTAATAATGATAATCATAATTAAAATGGTTATTTTAATAAAATATATTTTATAAATAGACTAATATAGAAAAATTGACTTATTTTTATTTGCTATAGCTGAAAAAAAAGATCTATGTTTTAGAGTTGCAGAGAAATTTCGATTGTTTCGAAAATAATAAGAATTTGTAAAATTTGTCTATAAATATTAATGTATCTAAACAGAATACTGTTTTTTTTAGAACAAAACATCCCTTAAGTCTGTCCGTCCGTCTGTATACTTTTTCAAGTTATTATTTAATATGGTAAATGTAAACATAATTTGAAGCTACACAATTCGTTTAAAAAGTTTATAACTTTTCTATCTGAAAAGAAAATCATTCAGTAGCCATTCACATTTCACGAAAAAGTGTTTTCTAACGAAGAATTAAATTTAACAAAATTAAAATTAATAATCACATTCAGTATAGCTAATAATTGGTCACTGGTTATTGATTTTAACTTTGAATAAAACAGATCTGGATTTATAATATGTACATTTTAATGAATGGTAAATAAATATATTTTTCCGGTATTAAGAATTTTCATAAAAGTGCATATCTATGGAGCTTTGTCAAAACACGATATCTATATTATTTGACATTTTGTGAGAAGTTCTGATTTCGATTGATAAATATTTAATTTTAAAACTAACCAATACATGACAAATCTTTAGTTGGCATAAACCAGAGAAAAATTGGTAAATTCTAAAACCGATGTTTTTATTTCTACGAAATAGCTGATTCGTAAACAAATTTTGGTTTATGAATTAGCTAAAAAACAAAAACTACCAAGAAATTAAAAAAACATAATACTCAATAGTTGAGAATGCACAAGAATTTAATTATCATCCTGTTTGGCAAAGTTCCATAGATAATAAAACAAAGTTCCATAGATCATAAAGTGAATAAAAATACTGTAAGTTCTAAAAAAAAGTCCATTTATATGAACTGAATAGTAGTAGCACTGCGCGGAATTTCTTGAAAATATATACTTATAATTATTAAATTGATTATTAAGAAAAAATTTATTATTTCTCAAAGATTAGTATAATAATGTAAAATTTAAATTAGAATAACAATGATATAAGTAAACGAACTAGTTTTAAATATAAATCCAATTAAATCAAAACAATGTATGTAAATTAAGTATAAAATTCAAAAAGGATATTTTATGTCTTTAAAAGTAGTTCTAATTAACTAAATACTTTTAATCTAAATTTGCCTACTAAAATATTACCTAATATAATAGTGATAAACAATAATATTAATATTTTCATAGCGAATATCATAATTGGATTTATTTCATAATAATTAATTATGTATTTATGTATACATTATTTATTTCTACTTAATTAAATTCCAAGTAATGTTTCCATTAGACATTTCTAATCTTTGTTAATGGTAAAAGATATTCTTTCTAAAACCAAAAGATACATTATGTAATCAAATGTTAAATAAAACCTTATTCCATACATATAAAGAAATTGAAATATTTAATTAGAATTGAAAATTGATTATTTTGAAGAATAAAAGCAAATAAATAAACATTCCCATGGTAAATTCAAATTAATAATAAATATAAGAAAAGTCAATCATTGTCTATATTTGTAAAAGTTCAGTAAAAAAATAGAATTTAGAATAATAATAGTAAATATATATTTAATGTTTTCGAAGTAAAACCTTTCAAATGTATTAATTGTTAAGAATTGGTCAAAACAATTTCTCTCTATTACAAAATTTTTGTAAACTTAATATACAATTTGAGTATTTGTAATCTACAAATTACAATCTACAAATTCGACTATCTATGTATATTAGACTATTACTATTAAAATAATATTTACATACTCTTGCAAGCCAAAGTATTCAATTAAATAAATTACAAAACATTTCAAATCAAACCAATAACTATAATGTAAAAAAAAAATCGTAAACATATAAATTTATTCATGGAAATTGATATTCAATTTAATTAATTTAATCAGATAATCAATTTTATACCAATCAGTAAAACATTAATCACAAAATTATATACATATGTATATGTATTTTTGTAAATATTAATTATACTTAGAAATTCATATTATTTTGCATATTTCATAAATTCCAGTTATTATAAAATCATGACAATTTTATTTATTCAACCATGTTATGTAAAATTCTAGTAACATTCTATAGTTATAAGTATATATAAACCTTCTACATAATTTTCACATACATATATTTATATAATTTGAAATTACTTTGCATATTCTCAAAAAAGCTAGTTTGCTATTTTTCCATAAAAGATACTAATTTTTTTTAAAATTTTTCTCATTAAAACAATATTATTTTTTATTAAATTTGAATTCAAAACTGTTTATTATCAAAACAATTTCAATTTACCTACATCAGTTCAGTTTCTGTAGCAACATTATTATAATTATTAATAACTTTTTACTACAAAATTTTGTTCTATGGAAGAAAGTAATCATTTTGAAAAGCATAATAAAATTAACTGGAACTGAAATTTATTCCTTACTGCTATGTCAACTAAAAAATTTATATTATGTTGAATACATGACAAAATTTTAATGTATAGATACGAATATGCCTAAAAAATATTTAAATTTGTTTAAGAGATTGTTCGGGATAGTTTGTTTTATGATTATTATGGTTTATGATTCGAAAACTGTAACTGTAACATATATCTTACTATACATATATATTTAAAAAATATATTCATAAATAATATAATATACATGTACCAAAAATTAAATAAATTCTGATTGGACTTGAATAGTGAACAGTTTTGTATCTGCAAAATAATATTAACATAGACCAAAAAAAAAAAATCGACAACATTCTTTATACACAAAAAAAAAAAGATATTCAATTTAATTTTCTTTTTATGCTCTTAAGGCAAATAATAATGCAATAACAATTGAGTGCTTCTGATGTTCATCAAATATTATGTAAATTTTAATTTTCTGAACTATATACAAACTAAAAAAACAAAGAGGATGTTTTTTAACACGATATTATATCATCGAATAAGATGATACACTATAAAAATCAATAAATATAAAACTTGATATAATAAATTTTATTAACTTGAAAGTTGAGAATTTCATTCGATTAAGATAATTGAATTAAACTTCAAAAGTTAATTTTAAGGAGAAAAAGTATATTTTTCAAAAAAACAAAAAAAAAAAGGGAAAAGATCAATCGAATTTTATAGTAAATAAATATATTAATGAGAAAATTAAAATAATAAAACTTATGCTTGTCTATATTCTAAAAATTCAAAAAGTTAAACATTTAATTGAAACATTGATCAAAGAATATTTATATAAAAAATTTAAATGTGTCCAATTGCCATTAATTGATCATCATTAATTAAATTTTTGTGAGATGAAACGTCATATGTATCTTGTTAATTTAATGTTTTTTATACTGATTAGTTTTTATATAAATATAGCGCATTGTAATAGAAACGATGCAGATAAACAGACGTATACCAAAAACCAAATTTTCCAAATCAGAAGTCACCACTAATGTGACCGTAAAAATTTTAATTTCGAAAATTACTATTCTTTATTTTGTTACATACATAAATTGTAATTAAAGTAAAAATTATAAAATTATTTGAGATAACAAAAATGAATTCAAATTTTATAGATCAAATAAATAATCAATATTAAAATATGTAAAACATAAGATTAATTTATAGATATACATACATTACATATATATGTATTCAATAACAATTTACAGAACAATATGATTTTACATTAAATTAAATTAAATATTATTAACACAAAACATAATATCCTTTGGTTATTATATAAATGTTTTATATTATCATTATAATGAGATTCCATCATCTATTCAATTATTATAAATAACAATCTTGTAGGCATTATAATAATTTTCATATTCTATTTGACCACACATCTAATAACTATATACATAAATTATGTTATCTATTATATACTTATATATTCATTATACAATATTATACAAAAGAAGCTTATTTCACAAATACAATAATGATAAAATATCTAGGAAAAAAAATATATATATTTCATTTCTTTTGTTAAGCCTTTTATATTCTTAAAATGCATAACTTACCCTTATATTCATCTTATATTCAATTTTCAATGTTTGTATTAAAGGTACAAAAAAAAAAAAAAGAAGATATATTTTATTAGATAACATTCACGTTTCATTCAAATATATCATACTCACTCAAAATATTCAAATTTAATTTATCTATAATGTTTATTTTTTATTCGTTATATCCTTTTATGTATATACTGTATATATAATAATAAAAAATTTGACAAACAACGATTATTAAGACTAAATTGTTTCGTGTATATCATTTTTTATCCCATTTACTATATATGTATATTAAAATATCTAAAAGGATATTTTAAAAGGATTTTCTCCCAAAACAAAAAAAAAAAATAACAATTTTCAAATATAAATAGGATAACCAATTTCTATAAATAAAAAAACTATTTTAATAAACTAATTTCTCTTTAAAAATTTTCCATTCTCTTCAGGAAAATTTCACAATTTTTCTCTTTTGATCCTGTTTTACTCTTTTATAAAAATTGTAAATAAAAAAATACAATTTGTTTTTTTTAAAAAAAAAAAAAAACAACATAAAGATATAAATATTTTCCAGACGAAAAGCACGTGGAATTTGAATTTTTAATAGAAGTTAAATTGCTGTTTATTTTTTTTTTTTTTTTGTTAAAATAAAAATTTCTTTCACATCCTTTTTGGTATTAATGAATTTTTTAAAAAAAAAAAAAATTTTCTCTATATTATAAAATTTTCTCTTGAGAGCGCAATACTTTTATTTACCACCCTATTATTCTCAACCCCCAAAAGAAAGAAAATTCTCTCCGCAAAAAAAAAAAACACTCAAAAAATTTCTATTCAAAACAAGGATCAATGTAAAACCCCCTGTTGATATATTGTAAAAAAAAAGTATTTCTATTTACTAGTTTATTTTCTTGTACACCCCAGTCAGACAGGTTAGGCAATCCAATCCATAAAATATTGTAAAATAAAACTTTTTTTTTTTAACAAGGTGTCCTGTTTTCGTACATACTATATTGAGTTAAATGTACTAACTCAAGTATTTTTCTGTTAGTTTATCAATTTTCAAAAATCAAAAAGGAATTGTTGATTAAATAATATTTCTCTGTACTATTTCTGTTAAATTTTTTTTAGAGTTTGGGTCGGAAAGGTGGTGGTTATAAAAGGCTATTTTTTTTTTTAAAAAAAAGGATATATTTTATGTACATATTCCAAGTCAGACATTGACTGTTATTATATAATAGATTTGTACATTGACAAAAATATGTGTACATAATGTATGTAAGGAAAATCTGAAAATATACTAAAATTCAGACAGAAGATACATTTTTGAGTTCAGTCACTGCCGGCATTTCAAACTCATTGGACGTTCCTCGGAAAGGAAAAATTCAAAGAAAATATAAAATTTTCTTTTATTGGGCAATTTAATTTTTTTTTTTTATCTATCCATGTATATGTAGTTTTAAGGATGCTTTTTGTTTAGACATCTAAATTTTAAGAGTGTATTTGTTATTTGTATTTTAACATCTGATTTTTTTTTTGTTTTTGGGAATTTTGTGTGTTTTTTTGTTATTTTCAAAAAAAAAAAATTTTCCTTATTTTATTTTTCTGATCCCATATCATGATATCAAAAAAAAAAGGATTAACAGAAACAGGATATCATCATGTTAGACTATTAAAATCGTAAATATTGTAAAATTTATTGAAAAAATTAAAATAAAAATTTAATATAATGAAAATAAGTGTAGCGTAAAAGTGATATAAAAAAAATATTATTTATAAAGGAAGAAACGGAAAAAAAAAAAATTATCACAAAAAAATTATATATTTATTAAGTGTAAAAAACGGTTTTATTTTTTATGAAGGATATGAAAAAGTGTTAATAATTTTAAATGTACAAATTTTTTGTCAGTTTTTTCATTTTATTTTATTATCTGTTAAAAGAATGTTAAATAAAAAAAAAATAATTAAAATTTTATAAAATATTTAATTTTTGTCCTGTGATGTTAGAATAAATGATCTGTAAGATAAGAAAAGTTTATTAAGGATAATACATAAAAAAAAAATAAAATGTTATCTTGGTTTATATTTTTTTACAAGTGTTTTATTTGAAAATATTTCTTTCGGAAAATTAAAATTTTTTAAAATTATTATTGATGTTTATTTAGTGTCATTTATTCGTGTTAAAAATATTATTTCACGTTAAAAAGGATTTTCATTTATTTATTAATTTTTTTAAAATTTGGATTAATTAATGTGTAAAATTAAATATTTTAAATTTAAAAATAAAAGATAATTTAAAAAGAAAATTTTATTAAAAAAAAATAGAAATTTCGAAATTAATTAAATTGTTAAATCAAAATTAATATGTTTAATATATGTTAAATAAAACACGGATTAACACGTAATTTAGATTTTTTTTGTTTAAATTAACGCTAAAAAACTAATTTGACTAAAAATAATTCACGGTAAGTAATTTTTTTTTTAAATAACATAAACTAATTTATAAGATTTTTATTTAAATTTTCTTAAAAATTATGCAATTTTTTGTATTAACAAATACATAAGATTAACAAACAAATAAATTTATCCTTTTGGCCCACAAATTTAACCTTTTTGCCTATATAATTTTTAAAAGTAATTATATTTAAAATAATTTTAAATACTAATTACATAAAATTCAATTATAGATAATTTTGAAAAATTACGATGTACTAAAAGTTATGCTTAAAAAATTTCATATACAAATTTCATTTTTTTTGTGTGTTTATTATAATTTATTTTTTATTTTGAAATTTGAAATATATTTGCATTAAATTTGGCATTAATTGCCTGACATTAACACAAAAATTTTATTTCATTGTCATTTGTACGTGAAAATGCACTTTAAATTAATGGAAAATTAAATTTTTTTCTAACTTGAAAATGAAAATGTCATATAAAAATTTCAAAGATTTTTGTGTCTGTAATTATACTTTGAATTTTTCAATTATAAAATCTGCTCAGTACAATTTTAATTGGATAAACAAATTGCTAAGATTTTTATTTAAATTTATATCTTGTCACTTGTTTTGTGATTTTTTTGTTTAGATAAATACGATTTGAATATTATATTTGAAGATAATTTTGAAATGTTGATAAAATGCTTTTAAAACATTTGATATTATGAGTATTTGCACTTTAATTTCTAAATTTAAATAAAATATCAAATACGTAAATGTTAATAATATTACATTAGAATTTGAAATTTTCAAATTACAAAAACACTTAAAATTTTTAGTAATTCTAGAATATATTTGTTGATATTTCTATAAACACTCACAGTGTAATATTACTAATTTAATCAATTCTACCATAATTTTCATAAATTTTTAGTATTTTCTTTAAAAAAAAATATAATTATTTAAGTATTTCATTATATCACCAATTAAAATGGCAAATTGTAATAAATTAAAATTTAAATTAGGAATAAGAAAAGACCAAATCTGACAAAAAAACAAAATTATAATATCCCTCATTTTTTCTTACTAATCTCAGAACAACAAATAAACTCAAAGAAAACTTCTTATTCGACAAATAAATTTATTATTTATGTCACAAGTCATACACTTGAAAACAACAATTTCTATTTTTTTAACAATATTTATTTTGTATCAAATATCGCACTTTAAAGTGTGAAGTTAAAGCAATTCAAAAATATTTGCTATTTATTATTATATATTTTTATTTCGTTCATTCTTCAAGTGTTTCAATAAACATTAAACACCATTAATATCGCCTCGCCAGTCACTTACCAAACATCCTGGGTAATAGAGGAAAAATATATATATACATATATATATATATATAATATTATTCGTTCATACTTATGTTGGGTTATGCTAACATTTTATTGAAGTATGTTTTCAAAAGTTTATGAACAAAAGAATAACGAACATTAGCAAAAAAAAAAAATAATAAATACATATGATGAACATGTTATATTTTTTTATAACTTCCGTGCAAAAAAAAAATAATAAAAAAAGGAATAATTTTAATGGTAATGTAGATATTTCAAAACCAACAACATATACATTAATATTTTTTACATTTATCCAGTAAAATTACCTATTTATGATTTGAATTATTTGTAAAACAAAAAAAAAAAATTCTGCACAAGTTTTTAATATTACACAAATGCTCTTTATCCTGTATGCTGATCATTAACTGTCAGAAGTGTTAAAACAACTTTCCGTTTAGACTTTTGAAATGATGAAAGGGGTTAATCTATGCAATTTTTCTTCTATGCACTTTTTTTTTTGCTTCAATGGTTCTATGCCTTTTTCTTATAGAATTCAATTTATGGATATAGTAGAATCGAGGTGAAAATATTTCATGTTTATAGCACATATTTTAATTTTAATTAAGTTATTGATGGCGATGATAAGAATTATATGAAAGCTTAACTTTCTATGAGTAAAACATTTAATTCGTTCATTTGCTCGCTATTGGACGACTTTTCTGATTCTCTATTTCGAGAGTTATAGTAGTTTTCTTCAGAATCTCTGGCGACAAACTTAAATTTCACTAACGTTTTCGAAATATCCCAATTTGGACTTTATCATTTTCTGTGGAATCGGAACGATAAGTCGCTGTATAATGAAGAAACTTTAATTGCAACAAACCAGTAAGAAATGGCATTATTGTAGTTTAAATTAATTCGTCTATGCTACCCTACCGTCTTTTAACAAATGTTCTAGAAAACTCCGGATGTTTCTACAAGCTATAGTATTTTCCACTTTCTATATTAGGGACTTGTGAACAGTCCCCGTTTAATATATGCTGATAATTAATAATTATAATTATATTAAAAGAACACAAATTCATACAAAGCTTACTTTTGCTGCGGATCAATTAACACTAAAGAATATGACTAATTTCTTTGTGTTTGGAATTAATTTGTTTCATCTGACTAATTTTATAAAAACTTTTCATAAAAAATCTAAATAATCAGAATGTAAACCTTAGTCGATGACCTTAAACTTTCTATATTTATAAAAAATTGAGTAGCAAGCATAACTTTTCTAGTATTATTCCTTCATATTCCTACAATATTATTTTTTCTAAATCTTTAAATTTTCATTTTTACATAATCTAACATAAATATCCTTTAATATATTGTACTTTATGTCATATTGAATAACCCCTTATATTAATTTTTTCTCTATTTCTGTTCATATTGGTATGTTTCAAAAAAAAAAAACAAGTAGAATTTTTTACCATAAATGTCCACATCATAATGAATACATAAAGTTTGGTTAGTATAATCAGTAAAATATTTAGACTTAACCTTTTCAACATCCACAAGAAAATAAAATATAATGAAAGCTTATAAGCAATTCATAAAAAGTTTTTTTTTTATATATACGTATTACTAATTGAAAATAAACTCAAAACTTCCTATCTAAATATTATGAAACTAATTTGTACCACTTAGAAATTTTTCAAAAAAAAAAAAACATAAAAATTAAAAAGAAAAATATAAACAAAAATTTCCCTCGTTAAGAAATATCAAAAAAATAAAAAAATCTTGACACTTTGGTATTTGAGTTTCACACAACAAAAAAAAAAATAAAAAGGATCTCTAAGTATATGAGCGGTGAACTTTGTTGATGGATAAAACATTATTTCTGATTGAATACCAAATGATTTAGATTTTTCTTTCCTTTTTTTTTATATATACATATTTATATATTTTTTTATTATATAATAAAAGTTGAACAGAATTTTTCTATACATAAACATTTTTACAATGATAGATATTTTTTAATAGAATAGCAGGTGTTTTGTGCAAACATCTTTAGGCTTAAACGACCAGGAGGATAATATAGCATAAAAAAAAAAGGAGCACAATATAATTTTAATATGTCCTTACTGATAAATATATATATATATAGTGTATATACATATCTTATAAGATCTAAAAGTTTATTTATCTTGTAGACATTTCGCACAATGACCTGTTTTAATGAGTTCTGCTTTTTGGGTAAAAAATTGTTTTATGAATTTTCAATTTTTTTTTTTTTTCTTTCTAACGTTATGAATATGCAAACAAAAAGAAAGGGAAGCCTTACGGATAAGATATGTTTTTTTATGTAAAGATATATGTGTAGGTAAAAGATACAAAAAAAAAATATTTTCTTATAAATATAATTGAAGGTATCATAACAACAACAACAACAACAACAAAAGTAATTCTTTCACTCATTCCAATTTTATGTATTTTTTTCAAAGGCATAGAAGTGGAATGAGTAAAAGAAATTTTGAATAAATCATTATTGCTTGTTTTTAATGTTTAATGTTGTTATTGTGAAACAAGGCCAATGATTTTTGCTTTTTTGTTTTTGGTTGTACATTATTTTATAATCACAGAGTATTTAAATATTTAACAGAATTAAAAGAATTTTCAAAAAAAAAAAAAAAACAAAGATTTTTCGTTAAAATTATTTTTTTTTTTTTTCGTTTTTGAAAAGATAATTAATCATTTTTGAAGATATTTCAAAAAAATTATTAACAAGAAATTTTCAAATTATCAAAAAGTTTAATGGTGTAATAGATAAGTTTTTGATTTATGTTTCTTTAAAAAAAAATAATTTCATAAAAGTTTATTTTTTATAATTCAATTTAAGGAAAATTATTAAACTTTTCTTATATATATATAGTATTGTTTTTTTTACAACTCATTATTTTGGATTATAAATTTTATTTTTATTGAAAATTATGAAATTTAATTAATGTTAAATTTAAAAAATAAATGTCATAAGTTATTATAACATAATTATTGATTTAAAAAATTATATTTAATTACTGAAAATAAATATACTGAAAATCAATAATAATTAATTACATTTTTATTGATATTGATACCATAATAAATAATAATATCCTCATCATAATTATTTATATTTGTACAAGTTTTTATATACATACTACATACTATATTTATGTATAGTTCAATCAAATTGAGGTTGAATGAAAAATATAAATAATTTTATTGATATTATTTTATTATATGTACATATATATAAAATACGATAAAATTAATATAGTAAATTTATGAACTAACTAATTGGTTAAATAAATTTACTAAGTTTTAGCAAACTTTTAAATAATTAATCCTTATTGAAAACTAGAGATATTTTCACTTTATTAAATTTTGAAATTTAAACTTATTAATATTATTTAATAAAGCTGTACTAATTAAGCTTCTGGTTAAATATTATATCTTCTTTCAAACATTTTTACTTACACTAATAATATCATTTAATACTTTGATCAAACTTTTTTTAAGTAACAATTATTGCAGACTTCTAAGAAATAATTGAAATTAAAGATTAAATAAGAAATGGTTAACTAACTGAAAAAAGCTACATGACCTTCCACTAAAATATGATAAATTTTATATTTATAGATAAATATTGAAATTTAAAATAATTGAAATAATATTTTCTAGATATATGTAATTAATTAAATTCAAAGAACAAACGCGTTTTTCTCAAAGTAAATGAATCGTAAAGTTTCACTGTGAAATAAGCCAGGATAATTTAAATTAGCTAGGATAAACCATTAAATAATTAATAATACATATTTAAAATAATATAAACTTTCCATTTACATAAATTTTTAAAAATTTATTATTTAATATACTATTTTCATTAATTACAGGCACAACGATAGCTGGTATATAATTTTAAATTTAGAAACAATCAGAAATGATTTCAAATGTGATATATAAATCAACATGTAAGTAATTATATTTAAAATATATTTTCTATATAAAATATTTATTATTATTATCATAATTATAAATAAAATTATTATATATTTTTTCAATAAAATTAAATATTACAAATTGTGCAATAACTTTATATTAATATTAATAAATGTAAATTTTTTTAATAATAATTATTTATATTTATTTAAAATTTAAAATATTATTTGTTAACTATAGGTGTAGTAGCGTTTATATTATTAGTATTAATATCAAAAACAAATGCCACAAATGGACTTCGTGTTCCAACATTTATACAAGAACCACCGCCACAATTATTATTTAGTAATGATACTGGTACACAAGTATCATGTTCAGGTAATTAAAAATTCAAATTTCAACAAAATTCATATTTTCTGACCTCAAATATGCAAACCAATATAAAAAAAAAAAAATTTTGTAAAACACATGGCTTTTGAAAATTTTTATTTTTTCATGTTCAGCACATGGTAATCCACCACCAATTGTTACATGGATTATGAAAGATGGTACAATGGCAACACCAGTACCAGGCCTTAGGTAATTTAAATAAAATAGAATATATAAATAATTTTAAATCCATTAGAATTAGAATCATTTTAAATTTTATTTAAAAGACTTTAATGATGTTTTTTTAGAAAATAGTTAAATTTTTAGAAAGATTTAATAATTTTAACAAAGTATCTTTTTAGTTAAATGTTTTAATATAAATATAAAATATTAAGTTTATTCCTAAGAATGATTGGAATTTGTTATCCTTATCAATTTTGCCATTTCTGTAATCAATTCTTTATTTGAGAGTGGAATAAATTGATGTATTTCGTATTTTTTTTAATCAATAAGTAACGATCAAAGTCAAAGATTATAATCATAAATTATTTTTATTCTACTTTTAATATTGAAAATTTATATAAGAGTTCATTCATCTCTAGACCTCTTATCATAAAAGTTTGACATAAAAAAAGAAATATTAATTTAATAAAAACATTTTATTACAAAATTCAAAGAAAATGTACTAAATCTAGAGAAAGGCTGCTCCATAGATTCAACATTAAAATAAATCTATAACAATATATATATAGAAGCAATCTTTTTTCATTATCAAAGACAGATTTTTCATCGTTATGGTGCTTTTATATTAAAATCAAAATGCATTGTGTAAAGAAGCATAGAATGCTATGCTCATATATTTGATTGTTTGTTGCTTTCCCCATGGGCTTTGTTTGAGGCACAATAATAATACTGAAAGAATTTTTTTAAACCCATTTTTTTTTAAATTTAAAATAATTCAAGATTACTTTTTACAAGTTAATTCAATGTTATATATTTTTTTTTCATAAATCTTAAAATATTCATAATATAAATTTTTAAAAACATCTGAGATAGAAGTTAAATCTTTACATTTTAAACATTGCGTTAGAGGACAGCATTGAGGACTATCAATACATATTTTTTATTAACTAAAAAAAACATGTTAATACATATTATAATTTTAAATAATCCATTAGATTAATAAAATCTATTCAAATCATCGTGAATAATCATGAATTATGACTACATCTCAAATAAAATCTTGAATAAACAATTTTTAAATAAAATAATAATTTTTTACTTTTAAATATTTCAATATCAAAATGTCATTTTATTATGTGAATAATCCTTAATTATTATATCCTTTGTTAGAATTAAACATTTTGTTGAAAAATTTGTTAAAATTCTACTTTATAATTTTAATAATATCTACGATCCCTATTATTCATGTAAAACGTATTTTATCTGAATAATGAGTAATTTTCGTAAATATAGACAATAGAATTACTCTTGGATGAATTCAAATTTCGTAACTATAATAATTGTTTAAGTAATTAACTAGCTGAACCACATTAGAATGTATTGTTTATGTATGTTCAGAATTTATTATTTTCTACAGAATCATCTGTTTTTCAATTTGAAATATGATTTTTGTTAACCAAAAAAAAGGTGAAATTTAATTTTCATCATGAAACTTTATCATTACATTTAAATTTATAATAGATCTGTATTTTACTTCAAAATTTTTCAAATATAGTTTTCCTACATTCGTGTCTATTCTAATAAATGATCCGATCAAAATTTTCGCATTCTGACGAAAATTTCTAGTCCAGCAGCCGCTTACGTTACGTAGGTTTACTGAATAATATTTTGTTCTATTCTGGTAAACATTACGGCGAATAAATCATAAATATATTTTCCGTAACAAACTAACTGCCTGAAAAGTTTATTTAAAATATTTTCAAATTAAATTTTATGGAAATATTTTTCAATTTCAATTTTTAAGTAATTTACTAAAAATCAGCTCATTAGTATAAAAATTCAGCATGGGGGCAAATGTTAAGTTTACTAAATTATGAAATTATTCCGCTGTGACACATTCTGCTGGACTACTGGAAAAAGTATGATTGACTTTAAAAACATATACTATTACAAAAATTAAGTTTTATCTTAATTTTAAATCCATCAAAAACTTATCAACAGTAAAGTAATTATATTTTTATTTTATTTTTTACTCTCATTAATAATTTTAACACTCTGTTCACTTACATGATTTCCGCTTTTCTTTTTCATTAAATACAAAAAATGTTCATTAACAAAAAAATGAAAATCACTTATTTTTTTTTCATTTTATATATATATTTCCTTTACGTAGATTTCCATCTATAAAATAAAATAATAAAAATTCCTGAAATATATTTATTCTCTTTCCTAAAAACAGACAAACACCCGGAAACGGAACTTTATATTTTCCACCGTTTCTCGCACAATACTTTAGAGCGGATGTACATGAAACAACTTATAGATGCAGAGCAAGTAATGAAGCTGGAGTTATATTGAGTCGAAATGTTAGAATACAAGCGGGTAAAATTATTATTTATTGTATATACAAAACAAAATACTTTTCTTCTATAATAATATTTATAATTGAATCCTTTTACCCATACTTCTATACAAATAATATCATTAAATTAACAGAGTAATAGTAACATGAAAAAAAAAAAATTATTTCAATTTTCTTTTTTATTAAACAAATAATTTTTTTATAATGTACGAGGAAAATTCAATATTTTCCCCTCCCGCCATATTGAAAACAATTTTCCTTTATAACCTATAAAATTAATCAATTTTATTTTTTTTTTCTTGCAAATAGTTGTTTTCCTTTAAGTCTATTTTCCACGTACATACCCCCATAGATACTAGCTAAAAAAAAAATTATATACATTTTCAATAAAATTTCAATATATATGTATATGCAGGTATATTCATCTGCCATTACACAATATTTTTTTTTTTTATCCTGTTCAGCTCAATTGCGCTTTTTTTTTTTTTTACAAAAAGCTTTTCAATTCTGTTTCGTTGTCTGTTTATTTTGTTTTTTATGTGAAACATAAAATAGTAAATTTTTATATTTGTCTTTTTACAAAAATAAAAATCCTTTTTTCTATTTCTTTATGTTATTATTTTGTTAGTTGTTCGGAGAAATTTTCATGTACGAGTTGAAAATACAGAAGTTTATATGGGAAATTCAGCACTTCTAAGATGTATAGTACCGGAATATGTACGACAATATGTCACTGTGTCAAGCTGGTATAAAGGAGATGAAGTTTTACTACCCGATTTATCAGATATTGGTAAATAAAAAAACTATATACTTAATTAAAATAGAAAATTGTAATTTTCAAAAAATAATTAAAAAAAAAATGAATTTTACAATAATTGTAATTTTGTATAATAATTATAGATTTTATTTTATTATATTTTATTTATTTAGCTGGAAGATATGTTGTATTATCATCATCTGGTGATTTATATATTAGAGCAATTCGTTCAGAAGATTCTTTAATAAAATTTTCTTGCCTTACAACGAATACATTAAATGGTGAAAGACATAAAAGTGATTTGGTTTCATTAACTTTTAAAGGTAAATTATTCTAATAATGATAAATGAATTTTTAGAATTATTTTTATTATATAAATTTTCAGTATTTTGTATAATAAACATTAAAAAAAAAGCATTTTGTATCATTAAAAAAGAAAAAATAATATAAAAATTACAATAAAAAAATATAAGATAGTAGACAATCTTTGTAAAAATGTGAATAATTATATTTTTTTTGATAAATTTACAAAAGAACTGTTTCGAATTAGTATCGAATTAATATTTTTAATACAGATAAATAATTAGAGTAAACTTTAGTTAATAAAACTTAAAAGGTAAACTGCCACAATATGACAGATTTGCCCGAAGCCAATATCGACTTTATAAATTTGACCAAGTTAAAAAAGTATAACAGATGTTACTACATTTACCTAAAGAAAATTAAGAAATTGTAATTTTATGATATTTTTATTTTATTTTCTGAATAAAACGATTAATAATTCGAATCTGTTTAATCACTAATTTTTTGTCACTTTCGATGAAAAACAAATTTGTGTTTTTTGGAAAAAGTTATTAAAGAACCTCAGCAATAGAACTATATTTATGGACTAACTTTCTGTAATGTGTAGTCACTGACCAAGTTATTAGCAAAAAACTATATGTACACAGTTTAATTTTAAAATTGCTGAAAAACAAAATTTAATAAGTTTTACATAATCAAATTAAAGTTCACTATTTACTGAATAAACATCTTTAAAAACTTTTGACTGTATCAGAAGAAATCTGGGTTTCCAAAATGAAAGACTATGCATCTCCACAGCTTATATATTTTTGGAAAATGATTTTTCCACAAATTTATTTTAATCCAAATTAATTGATTTCAATTTTCCCTTTGCTGAAAATTTACACTTATAATAAAAAATATTTACAATTTTCGTAAAATAAAACCACTGATTGTTACTATACATTTTTGCTGATCTTTGACAAAAAACGAACCATAATCATATTGACTATGTCTTTTTAAAGATACAAGTTAGTTATATGGCATGGTATACTCATTTTAATTTAAAATAATCTAATCAATACACAAATCTAAATTTAATTATAATACCTAAATCCAAATGAAACTTATTCTGTTTATAAAATCGTGAGTCAAATAGTTTATTATCTGAAATAATATTAAAAATAATCTTTAATATTTTAAACTATTTATATACTTAAATACCGATTTTAATTTTAGAATTAACAAAAAATATGGCACCACGTACTAGTCAAAAGCCCCTAATTGAAATTAATGTTGAACGTGGAAATGATGTACATCTTCCATGTAATATTCAAGGAAATCCTTTACCAATTTTTACGTAAGTTAAAATTCATTAATAAAAGTGTAAAATTTGAATTATTATTTAATATAATTATTATTTGAAATTTGTTGGAATTCTTAAAGCTGGTTTTACACATCGAACCGTCGAAAAACCGGGCAAATTCCGACATGTCGAAGAAACTAGGAAATTTCTTTTGACAACTAACAATTAATTTTTTAGTTTTTATTTATGATTTTACATTCCACGAACTGTCAAAAAAAAATTAATTTAGTGTCACAAGTCACTAAAATAAAAATTCCTTAATAAAAACAGTCGTAGAGTTTGTCGAAACTTATGGTTTTTCGGCAGATGTGTAAATCCACGTTTAATAATATTTATAAGCTATATTATCGAATAGATTTAATTTTATATAATATGTATTTATTAAAAATTCTATGAATAATTTTTTTAAAATTCTTTTAGATATTTTTTTTTCTCACTTTTTTTTTTTGGAAATTATGCTCTAAAAAACTTAACTTTTCAATTATACATTATTACTTTTGACAAATATTTGCTATAACTAACTAAAAAAAGTTATATGATCAAAATTGAATATAAACATTTGCATTAAAAGCTAAAAAAAAACTCTTCTTTTTATGATTATTATTTTTTTATTATATTTTCTCTGCAATGTTTTATCTTTTTGAATGAAAACTGTTTAACTTCCGCTTCACAAATAACAGAAGTACAGAAAAAAAAAAGTTGGAAATGATTTTTATTTTATTTCTAAATATGTACTAGCAATGCTGATGATGATATATTTATGTATAAATATTTTCGTTACTCGAAAGATACATAAGTTTTATAGAAAAATGGAAATAGATAGACATAATACATATAAATATATTATTATCATTTTTTTTTTCATTCCCCAGATGGTATCGTATTTCTGATTCTGGTGCATTATATCCCATTCCATCATCACAACGTATAATTGTATCAAGGACTTTACTTCTTATAAAAAATGCTGACGATCGAGATACTGGAAAATGGGTAATATTCATATTTATTTATTTTTTTTTTGTCATATATTTACTGTAGGAAAATAAAAAGATCCTTTTTTTCTTTTCTACTACTACATAATATATTTTAAATCAACTTTTTATACTAAATTAGAAATTCAAAAATAAATTTTTGTCATATTATAAAAAAAAATAGAAAAGTGGTTGTGTTTTTTTTTTTATTATTATTATTGAGGAAAATAAAATCGGATAATAACTTTTTTTTTTTTTGGAAAATTTTGTTTTACTGATAAGAAAATGTCATAAAGGAATGATTGGGAATTCAATTCCAGTCACATTATTTTTTTTTTTTTTGAAAAGAAAGAAAGATAATAATATCTTAGGAAAAATTGTGAATAAAAAATTTATGCAGTAGTTTCATAGTTATGAGAATACTGTGTGCATAATTGTGCAGTAGTTTTATCCTAAAAGCCTTTTTTGAACGCCGACGGTTGTATACTAAATTCTTGAGAGTACTGATTGAAAGTGTTAATCTTTTATCCGTAGTATTATATTTGGTAAGCATTAGAATTTAGAAATTAATATGAATAGATTTGACCATCTCCACTGTCTACAGATAGGAACTATTATATTTTTGTACTCTTCATGACATCCCAGAGATAAATGTTCTATTTGTAGGAACTATTATATTATTGTACTCTTCATGACATCCCAGAGATAAATGTTCTATTAATGTTGTTTAATTAGCAATATTTTAACAAATATTAGGCAAAAAATCTTTAAATTATAAATCTTTATATATAAGAATTTAAAAAAAATTTAACAGACAGACAGATAAGAAGAAAGATAACATAAAAGATTTTTTTTAACTCAAAATATCCTTAAAATTTTTTTTAAAAATTAATGAAATTTTATGTCTGTCTGTATGACAATCTTTAATATAGTAAAGTTATAACCAACCAAAGTTATATATATTTCAAATTTAATAGAAATTTGTGGTCTACCAAAAATACTGCTGACAGCTGCATACCATAATAAATTCAACAGTACTCACTAAAATGACAATTATAAATAAAAAAATATGCTATAATATATCACCCAACAAAAAAGATAATATGAAAACCATAAACTTTTTTTCTTAATATTAGTTTAATTGATTTTGGTCAAATCTACCAGACATTATTCTAAATTAAATTTTCAAGAAACATTTTAACAATATTTTAAAGTTATTTAAAAATTCTTATTTATAGTTTTTTTAAAAAAAAATATATTTCTACATAAAAATTTATCTACATATTACGTATAACATTTTCAATACATAAATATGAACACATTTGTCTGTTTTAGAGATAACTTTCAATCAAATTTAAAAAAGTAATTTTCTTTTTAATAATATTTTTCGTTTATATTTTTTTATATTTTTATTTTTATATATTTTTTTACAGATATGCCAAGCATCGAATCAATTTGGTGAACAAAGAATTGAGATACGTTTGATTGTAAATTCATATATATCTGTTCATATTTTACCACAAGTACAAATTGTTAATTCAGGCGGAATAGGAATTTTCAATTGTTCTACAACTGGTACATCAGTTGAGAATATTGAATGGTTACATAATGGTAAACCAATAATTGGTGATAATGCAGTGAGCATTGAAAAAGACAAGTATGTTAACAATTTATCAGATAATTTTTTCTTTTTGTTCTGATATAAAAGAATAATTGGATAGTAGTAGTGGTTCATTATTATTATATGTATAGTAAAATATATATATTTTTTCCAAATTAAAGATTTAGTTAGAATATAATAAAATTATAGATTATTGCTAGTAATTTAGATTTAAATGAAAAAGAGATTATATCAATTTTTGTAAAATAATGAAGCTGTTTTTCATTTTATCATAAAAATTAGTAGTTACCATAAAATTATAATTTTTACTATAAAATTAAATGAATCATTAACTTTAAATTCTATAATAAAGTTAAATTAATTAGTAATATGTATTATATGTTTGAATGAAAATTATAATTTCTATAAAATATCTAAAATTTAAATAAATATACTAATTATTGTTGTGTATCTTTCCAGTATTCGTCTGTTATCTCAAACATCATTAATGATAAATAGTGTAACACGTAAAGATAAAGGAGTTTATCAATGTTTAGTTAGCAATCAAAAAGCTAGTGGTCAAGCAATGTCAGAATTAAAATTAGGTGGTCAGTATAAATTACATATATCCTTAATCTTCAATTATTAAAATTTAATATTCATATATACAAAATTTTTAAATTATTTATATTAGATACAGTTCCTGAACTAATTTATACATTTATTGAACAAAATGTACGTCCTGGACCACATATATCATTAAAATGTTCTTCTAGTGGTTCACCACCACCACAAGTATAATATATGAAATTTAATCTAATATCTACATATAAAAATAAAATAATTATGTTATCCATATTTTTTTATATTTTTTTTTTTTATCAAGTTTGCTTGGCGTTTAGATTCCCAACCAATTATAGATATATCATTACATCATCGTTTTGCAATTGGACAATTTGTTGATATGTCAGGAGATGTAATAAGTCATTTAAATATATCACATGTCCGACCAGATGATGGTGGACTATATAAATGTATTGCATCAAATATAATGGGCAGTATTGAACATTCAGCTAGATTAAATGTTTATGGTAAGATTAATATATCTTTATATATATCTAAAAATTTATAAAATATAATTAAAAGTTAACATATAAAATTTTAAACTAAATTATAAAAAAATAAAGATTTATTTTGATTTTTAATTTATATTATTAAATATATACAAGATTTTATCAAGGACAATATTGTTTTTTTTTTTTCAAGTATATACCAATATTGCTTTTCACCCTAAACAATAAATTGTCCTTTCGATATCGATTCAATTCATTATGTCCAGTAAAGCACAAAAAGCAAAATACAAAAAAAAAAAATTAAAATTAAAAAAGAAGACATAGTTTTGTATGTTCAATTGATTGGACTTCTGTTGCCAATTTACATTTCAGTTTTTTTGTATATTTTTTTTATTTTGTAAATTCAGGATAAAATTGACACCAAAAAAAAAAAAAAAGGACGAAAAAAAAAAGTTTTGAAAATAAATTCTTGTTTTCCAATTTTACAATTTCACATAAAATTTTATTTTATTTTTGTCTTTTGATTGCCTATGATGAAATTACTGAAATTGTTAAGCTATTTTCATTTTAGATTATAAATGTTTTTTTTTGTAACTATTTTTTTACGGTATCCTTTTTTCTTTTTAAACTAGAAAGTATATCCAGTCAACCATAATTTTGATCCAAAATATTTGTTTTTTTTTTTGTGTTATGTAATAATATTGGCAATAATTGAAAAAATAAATAAAACTTTTAATACGAATATTTTTTAGTTTCGTTGTTGAAAAAAACTCTTTGTGAAATTTAATGTTCTGGTATAATAACTCAATACGCATAATAATTCATTTCCGAAAAACGTATTATATACAACAAAAAATATTTAGTAAATCATATTTCTTCAATTATAAATTATGTTAAATGTAATTTTACTGAAATATTATTAATAATCCTTATGGTATTATAATCATATAATAAAAATAATATTAATTTTTTTTTCTTTTCTAATTTCCTTTACAGGACCACCATACATCCGTGCTGTAGGTCCAATAAAAGCAGTTGCCGGAGAGGATATTATCATTCATTGTCCATTTTCTGGTTATCCAATAGAAAGAATACGATGGGAAAAAGGACATCAGGATTTGACATCAAGTAAATGAAATGAATTACCGGAAAATAATTACAATTTTTTTTTCCTTTTTTTTTATGTCCTTTTTCCATGTCAATATCCAATTAAATATTTTTTTTTTTTTGTTTGATAATAACTAATTTTTCACTATTTCTATACATTTCTATGTTTAGATTCTAATTACATTGTGTCAAGTGTACAACAGGGTGGTTATTTACTTGTAAAACATGTTGATTCAGTTAGAGATGCTGGTTTATATACATGTATAGTAAGAAGTCGAGCTGGTGAAGAGACTCGTCGTGATATGCAATTAACTGTTAACAGTAAAAAAAAAAATATGATTTCTTTTAAATTGTATATAAAGTATTAATTGACTAATTTTTTTTTGGTTTTTTTTAAAAGGTCCACCTGTTATTGAGCCATTTAAATTTCCAAAAAATTTACAAGAAGGTGGTAGGGCACAAATAACATGTGCTGTATCTTCAGGTGATATGCCAATATATTTTAGTTGGAAAAAGGATGATATGCCAATACCAATTAGCCTTCAGGTATATATTTATTTTAAGGATATATATATGGAAAAAAATTGTTTCTTTGATGCATATTGATTACCCAATTTGTTTTTTAGAAATATATATTATTTTTAATGAAGTAACTGATGAATATATTTATAGTTGTAACTAGATTTTTTTACTTTTACCATTTTTTTTTTTAAAAATTATTTAAATTCTATCTCAGTAGATATTTATAAAAATCATCAATCATTTTATAGGTTACCGAAAAAAAAGATGAATTCTTTTCTCTGCTTATATTCAAGGATATTACCTCGGCACATAGTGGTAAATATTCATGTTTTGCTGCAAATGCAGCTGCTAAAGTAAATTATACTGCAGATTTACAAGTTAGAGGTATTTTGATATTAAATTAATTATATTTAAAAAATAATTATATTAAATTTTACTAATTAGTTGCACCACGTTGGACATTTGAACCAATGGATACAGCTATTATGTTAGGTAATATAATATCAATAAATTGTGAAGCTGATGGATATCCAATACCAACAGTATCATGGTATAAGGGACAAGGTTTGTCAATTCAAAGTTAACTTTTTTTTTTAATTACAAAATTTTCTAACTCTACTATATAATTTTTTCATTGCCACAACAAAAAGATAAAACATCAAAAGATTTTCGACAAATTTCTATGAAAAATAATTCATTAATATTGAATTTTGCTACACAAGCAGATGAAGGATATTATATGTGTCAGGCAACGAATAACATTGGAACTGGATTAAAAAAAATAATAAAGATCAATGTAAATGGTAAGCAAAGAAAAAAAAAACAACAACCAAAAACATATCATTTATTACAAATTTAGATGAAATTTTACTCTACTCTGCTATTTAGATATATATATATATATATACTTAAAACTATAGTTATCTTAAAATTTTATGCTACGAATATTTACAAAATACCTTTTTATGATTATGCATGAAATAAAGTTGGGTCTATAATTTTTTTATTATTCCTTTTTCAAATATTTAATTTAGAACCAGCACGTTTTGAACAATCAGCACAAAATATCTCATCACGACGTAATGATCCAGTTACATTACAATGTCATGCTAAAGGTGATGAACCAATTACAATTGCCTGGACACAAAATAATGGTCGAATTGATTTAAATAATTATCGATTTAGTATTGCTGAAATGAAAACAGAAAAAGGTGTTGATTCCCAATTATCAATAAGTCGTTCAGATCGTCATGATTCGGGAATGTATAAATGTATAACTGAAAATCCATATGGTCGTTCAGAACAATTAATATATTTAGCTGTACAAGAACGTCCCGATACACCATCAAATTTAGAAGTATTTGAAGTTGGTAGTCGTACAGTTAAATTATCATGGCGTCGACCATTTGATGGTAATTCACCAGTACTAAGCTATTTAGTACAATATCAACCATTAAAATTTTTACAACAAAGTACAGCTATTATGATGGGTCCAAAAACTGATTGGAATACACCAAATGCAATGAATGTATCATTAGCATCAACAAGTATTAGTAAAAGGTACAATAATACTATAATTCAATTTTTTCTATTCAAAATTTTTTAACTTTTCATTTACAACAATTTTTTCTATCTCAAAAATCACACATACAAAAGTTATGACAATGATTTACGTGAAAATGCTATTGTAACTGGACTAAATCCGGCTACAACATACCTAATACGAATGCAAGCAATTAATGAAATTGAACGTAGTCAATTTACAGATTCGATTGTATTAAAAACACAAGAAGAAGCACCAACAGAAGCACCATCAAATGTCCAAGTACAAACGGGTGGTGAACGTGAATTAATTGTTACATGGCAGGTAAAAAATGAAAATATTTTATAACATACATTTAATGTGTCGTTATGTAAATTTAAAATAGTCATGTTTTAATTTCAATTATTTTTCATAAAACATCGATAAAAAATATTTAAAATTTGAAAGGAAACGAAAATTCTTTTATAATATTTTCCAAAAAAATTTATTATTCATTTATAGATACCACCACGTGAATCATGGAATGGTGAATTAATTGGTTATACTGTAAATTGTTCAGAAGAAAAACTAAATATTAATTATATTAGTTTATTAAATAATTCAATGAAATCAATTACGGTTAATGGTTGGGCAACATCAAAAGCTACTTTAAAAATTTTACGAAAATATACTAGATATGCGATTACAGTAAGAGCATTAAATAGTTTTGGTCCAGGACCATGGAGTTCAGCTGTATTTGGTACAACATTAGAAGGAGGTAAATCAATATTTTTATGTTATTTTATTCTTTTTTTTTTGTATTTTTATGTTTTTGGTGCTCTGCTGCTGTTATTTTTATAGAAAATTTTCAGAATATTATTATAAAAAATGCATGAATATTAAAGGAATTTTTCACAGTTTTTTCCTCCCTTTTTTTAGTTCAGTTTTTTTTTTTTTAGATTTTTTTCTGTTTTCTGTTAGCTTAAAAACTTTGTAGATTGTATATCATTTAAAATGTATATGAAATTATATTATGTAGTAATAAATTTTTTTTCTACATATTTCATTCCATTATAAAAGTACCTGAAGCACCACCACAAAATGTAAGCTGTTCAGCATTATCATCACAAAGTTTAAAGATAACTTGGCAGGAACCACTTTTACAATATCATGGTGGAATTATTCAAGGATATAAAATTTTATATCGACCAATCGTTAAACGAAGTAAGTACTTACTTTCTACTTTATAAATATTTTAAATATTTTTCTTCTAAATTAGTGGTCGGTGTATTAAAGTTTTCATCTATATATATATTTTTCTTCTGTCTTTTTTTTTTATGTCTACTATTAACATTATCTTTTCAAAAAATTTATGATTATTATCCGTGTTATCTTTAATTTTTATATTTTTTTTTTGTTTCCAAACATTATTTTTATGTAAACAGTTGATTTTCCATCAAAATTGGAAATTAAAAGAACTTCAAATTTAGAAACATATTTACATACACTTCATAAAGCTACTAATTATTCAATAAGAATATTAGCATATACATCAACTGGTGATGGTATTTCTAGTTCAACATTATATTGTTTAACTGAAGATGATGTACCAGATGCACCAGCTGCTATTAAAGCTGCTGCTTTAACAGCTGATTCAATATTAGTATCATGGTTATCACCACAAAATCGTAATGGTATTATAACACATTATACAGTTTATCATCGTGAATCTGGACGTAAAGGACAACCAAAATGTAATAAATAAATTGTTTAAGAAAATAAAATAGTTTTTTTTTGGTAATTTTTTTTTTTCTTTTTTTTTTTACAGCTCATATTGTACGTGTTGATGAAGAAGGTTATCCAGTTAGTTATGAAGCTCGTGGTCTTGTAGAGAATCAAATGTATGAATTTTGGGTATCAGCTTCGACATCAGTTGGTGAAGGTGAACCAACCTCTGTTGTATCACAAGCAACAAATACCAGAGGTTTGTTCTAAAAATTTGATATAGTTTGATTAATCAGAACAGGGGTAGTATTCTGTAAAGTGATTCGTGACTTCAAAAATCAAAATTTAGCTTTAAGGGCCATGATTATCACATAGGAAAATAAAGTATAAATTTTAATAAACGCAGACATAAAAATTCTTTCATATTGGTACTTTAAGACTAGGCACATTTAAATCAAAATTGACCCTTAAGGTTTAGTAGCAGCCTGTAAAACCTATGAAAGCATAAATTCCTTTAACATGTTTGTTTTATTTCCAGATTATTATCAAATCTGTAAAGATTAAATTTTACTAAAAATTATTGTTCACAAAGTCTATATTTAAATACTTCTGTACAATTATTTTTTATTTACTCTAAGTATACTATATTTCCATTGCTTTTAGTCTATATTAAAAAAAAGTCACATAATTTTCTAATTTACACAAATGTGGAGATTTTCTAGTAAATTAAAATTTATTACTAATATATATTCATACGTATATTTTTTTCTCATCCTTTTATTATACAGCACCAGCAAGAATAGCATCATTTTCACAAATATTACGTAAAGCAGCTGGTACTAGTTTAATATTAGAATGTATAGCTGTTGGTAATCCTACACCTAGAGCACGATGGTTAACAAGAGATCGACCAGTTACATTTAGTCCACATTATGAAGTTACAACTGAAGGAAATTTAAAAATTCATAGTATGTTTTATTGCTAACATAAAATTTAATTTGGAGAATAAAAAAAAACCATTTTTTTTTTTGCTTAAATCCTTTTTGTGTTTTTTTTTTTTTAACCACATACATATATTCATATAAAATTTTATTATTATTATTATTATTATGGCTAAAATAGGTGTTGAAAGTAGCCTATCTGGAAATTATACATGTACAGCAAATAATTTATTTGGTAAAGATGAAATCGTTTATCAAGTAATTGCAATGAGAACACCAAATCCTCCACAAATAATTGTTAAATATGCATCATCAGATGGTATACGTATTAGTTGGGATAGTCCAGATGATGGTGGTGCACCAATACAAGGTTATACAATATCATATAGAATAATGGGTGATGCATGGTCACAAATCGAATTAACACCTGAAAATACAGCATATACAATTGTTAATTTGAAATGTGGTAGCCAGTATATAATTAAAATGTTAGCACATAATTTAGTTGGTGATGGTCAATCATGTGATGAAATTAGTGTTTGGACAAAGGGTAAAGGTAAGTTAATTATCTTTGTTTTTAGTTATAAATACGTTAATTTACATTGTAATTAAAATATTGCGTAAAAAAATATTCAAAATTTTTTTTTAATTATAAATCCGTTTTTTAAATTAGTTTCTCAAGCACCGGACGAAGCTGATTTAATTTCTGTAAATTCAACTTGTTTAAATCTACGATTAGCTGCATGGATAAATGGTGGTTGTCCAATTAATCATTTTTCCATTGAACATCGACTCTTAGGTAATTTAAAAATTAATTAAATTTCTAAAAATCAAATTTTAAATTTTAATTGAATTTAATTTAAAAAATTTCTGTTGCCAAAAAGAAAATAAATTGAATTAAATGTGTATGTTCCAGGTGATGTACGTTGGACTGTTGTTACATCAGATATATCGAATGCCGAAGAGAATCGTGAAAATTTAATGTTTTGTGATTTTTTGCCAGCTAAATGGTATCAATTACGTATATCAGCAATTAATGATGCTGGCAAAACAACAGAACATTATAATTTTGCTACAACAAATTTAGATGGTGTTACAATAACACCACCAGCAATATTACCATCTGAATATGATATGAATAATAATATTGTTATGTCAAGTTCACAAAATGATTGGTTTTCAACATTAATTATTGGAATTATATTAACAATTGTTATATTATTGGTGTAAGTTTAAATAATTTCTTCATTAAAATAAATAATTGGAAAAGTATTTTTAATATTTTTTTTAAAAATTATTATTTTAATGTTAGTGGACTTATAATTAAACATCGTCGTACATTATGCGGACCAATATCCGAAGGATATGAATCACGTACTTTACCAAGTGATTATAAAGAAGATCATGATAATAGACGTAATCAACAAGTATATAGTGCTTCACCAGTTAAAACTGTCGACAAGGGAAATGAATCAGGTAAATAAAGAAAATGAAAAAATAAATAAATAGATAGAATATTAAAATTATTAGATATTTTCTCTCTTGGCTTAAAATAATTCTAATTTACATTTTAAATATAATTTTTTGTTTTTTTGGTTCTTTTCCCTTTTTATGTGATATGTAAAATACAGAAATGTATGAAATTTCACCATATGCAACATTCAGTGTTACTGGTGGTCGAACAAATTCATCTGGGCAAGTAAAAACACCAACACGTGGTGTATCAACAGCTACACTTGATTATACAATGCAATTTAAAACATTTGGTCATCCAGAAGGTGATAATTTAAATGCAACAGCATATCCTGTATTACAGAATTCTGGTTTCGGTCATGTCAAGTCAAAATCAAGTTGGCACAAACAAAGATATTATAATACAGATGGTAAAAAAAATAATAATTTTGTATTAATAATTAAAAATTGAAAATTTTAAATTAAAATATTTAATTTTTATGGTATTTTTTTTTTTGTTATTGTAAAGATGAATCAACTTTAAGTAAAACAATGACAATGGTAGCTGGTGCATCACAAATTCAAGGACATCATAAGAAATCATCACGTGATACATCTGGTCATATTAGTGGTGGTAATCGATCAAAAGTAAAAAATAATAGATTAAGTGATCCAAGTCATGGTGAATCAGAATCAGATACTAGTGCTAGTCCAACAAATGAATTTTCAAATATGCCTACTTATAGAGTTCCTGTAAAATCATCAAGAGGTTTGTTCAAACACAAAAAAAAAAAAAAAAAACATAATTGAATTTAATTTAATGCTATTTTTATAAAAAAAAAAAATGTATAGATATGTTTCGTCCAGACTCAAGTACTGAATCAAATAATGATCAATCATCACCAATTGATCGACGTGGTAATACACCACGACATATAACACCAGAAATGCGTGCTAATCGTGCAAATAGAAATCAACATCATCAACAAATTTTACATTCAACAAAAGAATCGATTGAATTGATTCATCCTGGAAGTAACAACAGGTAGTTCAGGTACCTAAACCCCTAAACAGAATAAAATAAATTCAATTTATTACAAAAAAAAAAAAAAAAAAAAAATTTATGAAATTTTAATTAAATTTATATTTGGAATAGACAGTAAAATATATATAAAAAAAAATATTGATTTTATTTTATAAATTATTAAATAAATTACCTTTATGTTATAAATCCTTGATTTATTATTTTAAATCAATTTCTGTCCATTACTTAAATCCAAAATAATTTTCTTCAATTCCCTAAATACCCTTATCTTTATTCTTAATGATCCACTTATCAATTAAATAATTGAATTTAATTTGATAACAGTGACAGTATTACAATTTTATAAGAATAATGATTTTAAGTTGAATTTTATTTCTTCAACAATTCATCATTGGTATTAAATAAAAAAATTTTTATAATAGGGTACCACAACGAGGATTATTGTATACTTGAAAACTTATCTACTTTTCTCCTATTTAGAAATTTTTATGTTTTTCAATTGAAAATTGTCATCAAAACATTATGCAAAGTATCCTACTTAACTTCAATCAGAAAATTATTTTTAACAATTCAGATAAAATTCACATTCATTAAAATTGTCTACCAGTACTAATAATAATAATACCACTTTAAAACATAAATTTTCATGATGAAAAAACAGAATATTTTAGTCTTCTTTATTTCAAAAGTTTTCTCTTAAGTGGAAAACTAATATTATAATTTTCAATTTTTTTTTTTCCAACTTTTCCGCTACTAACTATCAAAATAAAAATAAAAATTTTATATTTTTATTTTTCACTTTAATACAAAAAAAATTTCCTGTTGTGATTTTTCTATAATTTTTGTTTTTTGTTTTTGTTGTTGTTGTTGTTGTTAGTTTGGACAGTGAGGTTAATATGGATGCAACTGATGTTACAACAGCTGCTGTTGATGGTTTAGGTTTTCGTCCACCATCAAGTTTTAATGATTCAAGAGAATTTAGTGATGCTGAATGCGATAGAGAACGTGCATTAGACTTGGAAGTACAACGTGTAATGGAAAATAATGATAGTCAAGGACAAAAAATATTATTAGCCAGAGATAGGGAGGAATTAACCTCACTGCTAGCTAGGTAAAATATAATATATAATATGTTGTTAAAATAAAAATAAAAGCATAAATTTATCTTATAATATATGAGATGAGAATATATATATTTTTTTTTATGCCATCTTTTATTTATTATATCGACTAAATGGAAATTTGATATAGAAGAAAATTTATCTAATAAAAATTAATGGTTAAAAATACCGAAAAAAAAAAGGAAAAACTTAGGAAATTTATATAAACATCTAGTTTATTATTAATGTAGACCAATTTTTCTTTTATATCTTAATTATATATATATGTACATATATTTATAAAAAATATATATATATATATTATTTTTTTTGGTAACAGAAAAGTTAATATTAATGTGATAGAAGCACGAAAACTTTGAAAAATAATGAATTATAATTAAAAATAATTACAATTTAAATAATTAATTTTAATTACGTTGAAAGTTATTAATCAAATATTATTTTGATCTTAAGGTAAATTAAAGATACTTAAAGTATTAATTCATCAAATAGAATATCTATTAATTACTTTTCGACAAAAAAATTTTGAATCAAAAAGGAAATTATTTTGGTAGTTTTTTAATTATAAAATTAAAAAAGTCTAAATTTAGATCATGAAATAAAATATAAATTTTAAAAATAATCTAAGTAGATATTAATATTAATTATTTTTATGTATATATTTCAAAGATAAAAGATTCTTTTTAATATTAAATTTTGTATATTTCAGATATCAAGAAAAAAAGGAACAAGAACGTCAGGAATATACTATACATGTTTAATAAATAAGTTAATATTAATGTTATTATATACGTAATAAATTCATTACGCATAAACCGATATATACAGATAACAGATAGGTAGTAACATAAAATTGAATAAACAAAAAAAACAATATAAAGGCAAAAAATATACAAAATTTAATAAAAAAAAAAATAAAGCATTGTACCCAATCAGGTATGTAAATGGAAAACATGATTAAATTAAAGCAAACTTTCAAAACTTTAATTTTATTCTGTAAAGAAATAACTTTACCAATTATTTCTCTGCCCATCCAATATTCCAATAAAAATAAACTACTATATTTAAAAACTAAATTTAATATTGAATCGAAAATAATCAAAAAAAAAAACAAATACATATTTATATCTAAAACACCAAATTTAAAGAAATTCGAATATGTATTTACAATAAAAGACCAAATTGCATAATTTTGTTCCTCTGAAAAGTATTAAAAAAATTTCATTAAAGTTGTGTGCCAAAATTTATTAAAAGACAGTTTCACATATGTTTTTAAACAAACAAATTTCAAATGGTTTACTTTTTAAGAAAGTTTATTTCAAAATTTTGGTAACTTTTTTTTTTTTTGTTAACTTTACAGATATATTTTTTTTTTAGATTTCCATTGCAAACGAAAAACGTAATAATAATTTTTTCATTTCGTAGATGCATCAGGATATAATTTTATTTTATTTACAAATTTCTTTAACATATAGTTTCAAACGGCCTGAACCTATGAAATTACGAATTTATTTTTCTAACTTCCTTTTGATGATCCGTTTTGACGAGAAAACATTTAAAATTATTTTGTGACCTCCTGCAAAATTTTCTAAATATGGCTTGCGGCCGTTTGAATTTAAGATTTCGATTTGCTTGAATTAAAATCATAATTATAATAAGAAGATTATTTTTAAAATTTCAACTCATAATTTCCAAAACTCAAAAATTATATAAAGGATGAAATTTAAGGAATTAACTTTACTCCATAAATATTGAATATTTATTTGTTATTATTAAAATTTATGGTTATTTCAATTCAAAAATTTAAAATTATCTTATAAATTTCAAGAAATTCATATTTAATTTAAATTAACTACAATCAGATTATTTATAAAAATTTATTTTAAATATTATTAAAATAATTAATTAATAATTATATTTATTAAATTTTTGTGATAATCCTAAAGGAGTTTATTATTAAATATACAATAATACATATATATAATATATTGTAAAGTTATAAATAATTATTGAGAATATTTAATAATATTTTTTAAAATAAAAAATTTGTATAATATTTTTATGATTGCTGAAAATATTTAATCATATTTCTACAAAATTAGTTTTAATAAAGAAAATTAATTTTATTTTTATTTTTTATTTAGAAAGATATTTATAAACATATCAATAATTTTATTTATTAAATAATTTATTTATATTATATTATTTACAATATTGTTTATCTGAAAAAAAAATCTAAATATCTTGTAGAAAAATGATTTTATATAATTTTTTTTTATGATACCAAAAAATACACTGCCTAAAGATACTCTTTTTTTTTTTTAAGAAAAAAATAAAATAAATACATAAATAAAAAAAATAGTAATTTGATTTTTTTTAAAAAAAAAATATTCACTAAAATTTAATTAAATAAATTTTCATTTTATTAAAAATCTACATTAAATAAATATAAATAAATTATTAATTATACAAAAATTAGAAATGAAATACAAAATAAAAATATAAAATAAAATAATTATTAAAAAAATATTATAGAGAAAAATTTGTTGATTTAATTTAAAAATATATAATATATATATATTATTAATTATATATATGTATATGTATATAAAAAATAAATTATAAATAAATATACAAATTAATATTAATTTTTCCCCTTTTTTATAAATAATTTTCCAATTTTTTTTATATTATTATAAATTATTATTAACATAAAAATTCAAAATAACTAAAAATTGTCATGATAATAAAATTAAAATATGGAAAAGTATGATTATATGTATTATGGAAAAAAAAAACAAATAAAATATATATATAAACGAAATAGATAATAAATTATTAAAATTTAAAAATCAAAATTTTTTATTTATATTTCAAACCCCAAAAGACACATCTCAATATTACATAGTCCTGACTCACACATTCAATATTTATAGTTTTGCGAAAATCGAATATGTATATAGAAAAAAAAGCATATCTTCGAATTACATAATTTAAAATTAAAACATAATTAATAAAAAAAATATTTAGTTTAAAATTGTAAGGGTACGCCGCTACTTAATACTATTACTGGTTATACTTGCACCGAAAAACCTTAGGAATTAAAGTTTTAATTTTGACGCCTGAATTAAAAGTAGTTTTTCTTTGCCAGATAAAGTAGATATTTATCAACTTATTTACCGGAGCTAAATAAGTAAAAATTTAATTTTTTAAAGATAGGGTGGTCTTCTGCTAGAAGTGCGATTATATACATTTTTTTTTTCTTGCAATACAGCTTACAATCCTTTAATTTAATTTTACAAACGTCCAGCTAATAATTTTGCGCAATTTGTTAAAACAACAGGAATCTTTGACTTCTGTTGGTATTCACAGCTCAACGATTATTCACTTTCATATATTTTTCCTAATTCATCTTACAAATTTCCTTTCTCTAAAGTGGTGTGGTTATGAAGAATCTGCTATCACTAAAAGCTGAGTTATAATTCATTTTAGTTTTAGATTTTGTGAACCATTTTGTATTAAACTAAATAAATTATTTCATCAATTTACTGAATCTTTAATAACTTTTAGTTTTATTTAAATTTTATTAATATTCGATATTTGTCACCGATTGAAAAACACAAATTCTAATCTGATTTTACTTTATCTTCCCCCAAACGACAAAATTTAATTTAGTTATTCGACTAATTCCATTTCGCAAGATAAATTTTTTTTTTTAATATAAAACATTATTCACTATTACTACTACTAAAAAAATATTCAGATATATATATTTTTTAAAAAATATTATTTGATTAATTTATCCGGACATTTTGTCCTACATATTCATAGATGTGAAATTTTCGAAATTAATTTTATTGATTAGTTACGTTCGTTATGTTTTTTATTTTTCGTTACATTTACATAAACCCATTTTTTTTTTTTTGCTTCATGTTGGTAGAAAAAATAAATGAAAATATGAAAAATAAATTAAAATTCTGTGATTAAATTATAAAAATGCTTCAGATAAATTTATGATTACACACGATTCATATCGACAATAATACAGAACATGTGAATAATTTCAAACCATGAAAATACTGGTTTACATTATTTTTTTTTTGTAAATTTTACATAATAATATTTTATTTAATTTTTGAATAATTGTCTATAGATTAATTTGCACAGACTGAAATATTCTTATTTGTTTTTTGGTTTTGTTGGAAATGTTATATAATCACTCATAAATATGACATTACATATTTGTATTAATAATTTTTAATAAATTAGTAATTAAAATATAAATTTATGTTAAACAGTAATTGGAAATTGCAAAAAAAGAAAGGAATTTATAATATTAATTTTATTTAAGGTTTATAACAATTTTTAAATACTTGTAATAAAAATAAATTAGGATTCCAAATATTCCTAATTTGATTAGATTCTTCATTATCGAAAGTGCACAAAACGAAATGAAGTTATAACAAACTTGATAATATTAAAATCATTATTACAGACTCAAAAACAGTTTGTATTTTTAAGAAAACTCTTAAAAAAATGAACAGAAATATAAAATAGAATCGAATTTTTAATGATTTTTAATCAATTCGTTTTACGATAAATAATAAATATGTTATCTAAAAATTCATCTGATTATATTTTTTTTTTATATTTACTGAGTATAAAATCAATTTCAATAAAATTTTATGTTTAGACAAGTTCATCAATATATAATGAGAGAAATTTGGAAACTTAATACCGACTAAAAAAAATGAAAATTTTGTCTATATTATTTCACAACATACAATACTGGTCATTAGTATTTAACTGCTAATAACAGATCGCATTATCTCAAAAATCTTAATTTTTTAATGATATTTCAATTGACTAATTAAACTAAGAATTCTCTACATTTTACTCAGGCACATATTGCAAATGTTAAAATCTGGCCAACAAATTGAGGTTTTAATACCAATTTTAAGCCTTAAGTAGCAATGTAGCCCTATAAACAAACGCTTGAGCATCATAATTTATATGGATATTTTTAAAAAATTGGAGAATTATAAGCATTTAAGCTTAATTTCAAAAAAACGGTTTTTGACTTTTACAAAATAGTATTGTTTCCCAAAAAAAAAAAAATTAAAAGAAAACTGCCACATTTCCAAATAAAACCAAATTCTTTCATCATAAAAAGGTTAAAATAGATACATAAAGAAATAGGTATTGAATTATTCCCATACATTTCTCCAAACTATAGATTTACAACTGTGAAAAATAGTGATTTTCAATCTTCAAACGTAATCTAAAGTCAAATAATGGATTTACACCCATTAGAATATTTCTGTTTGAAATAAATAGAATAACGTACAGTAATTTTATTATTTAAATATTTACTTACTAGCACACAATTTAATGATCTCTACTGTACGAAATTTACGTAAAACTAGCAAAATACATAAAAAATAAAATAGTAATGAACATATATATATATAGATAAATACTCTGCATAGTATATTATAGTTTTTGTATCAGTATATATTATATAAATATATTAAACCACTCAACCATTCAAAATAATGACCACAGCACATCAATTTATTATCTTCATATATCCAGCTTGAAAATGTATATAGTAAAAAGGAATGAACCGGACCAATTCATGGACACCAAAATAAGATTCATAAATCCATATGAACATTTTCAGCACTTAAAATCATCTGAACCGCACAGTATAGTAAAGATTTAAACTTAAAATATAATTTATGAAATGTTATTTTAATTAAAAATTGGACAAAAATTTCATAAAAATTTTCATTGTCATACAGATAGAAAATCTACTATAATCAAGTACAAGAAAAACTTATGATTCAAAACATATAAATGGAAAACCACATACTGTTCAAGTATGTAACAGAAATTAAAATCTAACAGAAAAATTTCGGAAAATTTATATTATAGTAAAACTAATAAAAAATTATGTTCATTGCACTAAATATAAAAACTATTTAATTATCTTCTTCTTCATTTTTTTTTTGTGACTAAAAAATTTACAATAAATTTTCTCGTTTTGTTTATTAGTTTTCTGAATTTTCAGGAAACTAAAAATAAGTACATAAAATATTTTCAACTCTTCTATGAAAACATATATTACTATATACAAATATGTATAAAATTCGATGAGTTATCGATTTCTATTTTGATGAGGTTTTTCGTTATTCAAGTGCATAAAATAGAGAGTATTTTTTTGGAAATCTACTCTATGGTCATAAAACATCAATTGAAATTTTGGTAAACCTTATATGACGTATATATGGTACATATATACATATAAAAATGTATTATATTATTTTTCAGAACTATAGATAATAATGCTGATGATGATGATTAAAAAAAAAATAAAAATAAAAGGAAATAGAAGCAGATACATGAAATTCAGATGCATATACTGATGGACAATGGATATTTGATCTACTTAACCAATATATATATATGCATTTTTCAAAAAAAAAAAAAAATTTAATTTTTTTAGTACTAAATATCTGTATTATTATTATTTGTATGCTATGTACATTAAAATAGTTATGTAGAGTAATGAATATTATATTTACATACAGTAGTAGGGAATTATAAAATTTACTTGTCCGACATTCCAATTTTTATTTTTGAAATTATATTTTTTTTTATGCTTTTTAAATAGATTATTTAAGGATCAAATTTTTGGAAGCAAATATGTACTATAAAATAATTTAGTACAAAGCAAATATTTAAGTATTTAAATTTAGACATAAATATTATTGCTAATTCATTATATTAATAATAAAAAAAAATAGTTTATGGTTATAGAAAATTATATTTTATTTTTAATAATATAAGATATTTTATTAATTTAAAAAAGCCACACTTTTTAAATTCTTATTAAAAAATAATCATTCAAGCTCAGCATATCAGAAATATTATCTTATGTGTAAAAATAAAATAATGTAATTAATTAAATGTATGTACATAATTTTAAATATTCCATAATAATTGCAATTACATTAATGTTTTTTTGTTGTTGTTTAAAATGTACATCAAATTATTTTTTAACGTGTCAACAGAAATTTTCAATGATTTTTAACTCCTAAAAAGATTGTATCAAGAGAATTTCGTTTAAATTAAATTGAAAAATAAAAATTTACATTTTATGAAATTTAATTTAAAAATTTAAGATTTATTTTATAAATTTTTCAGTATAATTTAAAAAGAAATACATAATAAATCATAGTTTCATAAATATAATTTCAGTTGGGATAATAAAAAATTTAATTAGTGTTTATTGAAGTATATTCTAAATATTGTTCTATTTTGCAATACAAATTCTGATAAGACGAATTATTAATATAAAATTTTTACTCATCAATCAATTTCTTTTAATAGAAAAATTCAGCATAAAATTCACTTAAGACTCTTGATTGGAAAAAAAACTTGTTTCAAATATTAAACTGGTTGTTGTTTTGAACAAAATTAACTTCAAGTGCAAAAATCATTTCTACAAAAAATTTTAACTTCATATTTTGTCATATTTTCATTTTCCAAAAAAAAAGGAAACCCCCTAAAGGATATTTTTTTTTAAATCCCTTTATCTAGGTAAACATAATTAATTTTTCTACTTCTATTTTTTTTTTTTTTTTGTTTTTTTTTTTTGAGAACTTAATATGTTCAAAAAAATATCCTTTAAATACAAAATCCTTAATTGAATTGAAAATAAATATACTATGAATTTAATTATTAAAAAGATTAAACTAATCGTAATAATGTAATGAAGCATAAAATCATAATATCAAATAACATAAACTCATTATTATGAAACCCTTTTTAACTAATTGTCCCGAAGCGACTTTAAATATGTGCTAAATAAGAGAGTAATACACAGAAGAGAATATTTTTATATTTACATATACATATGTATATTTTTTATTTTGTATTTAAATTGAAATTTCCTTTCCATAAACTTTTGAAATTTTATTTTGTTTTTATACAAACATTGTTTTTTGTTGTATAAATGTTTCCTTTACTTATTTATTTTCTCCCACATTTATTGTTACGTTGAAAATGAAAAAAAAAAAATTAAAAGGAATCAAAATAGAAAAATCTACTTATGTATAATATAAAGTGTTAAGTTCGTCCTTTTTTCCCATAATTAATTATATTTCTTGTCTATATATAAATATATGTATATATATATAGTAATTAAATAATTTATGTACAAAATAGTCTATGTGTCTGTATTATACATAAAATAAAAATCTTGATAAAAAATAGAATAAATATTTTATTTAAATTTTTTTTAATTTTTATATATTTTTCATAATTTTTCATAAAAAATATTTACTTATCTCTTTATCTTTCTCTTTTTCTCTCTCATACTCTCTCTGGAGAATATTATTATTATTTTTTTTTTTTGCTATATTATTTTATATCCCTGTTGAATGAACAATTAGAAATTATGAGAAATGAAACGAAATAGAATATTATCTAGGACGAAAGGAGTTAATGTTCGAGTTAATTGTTTTGGGACGTGGTCGTTTTACAAAAAAAAAAAAGAAAAACTTTTGAACATAAAATACATTGTTATGTTTGTATAGAAAGTAAAATTTTAATGTTTTACTTAAACAATATGCAATTAAAAATAATATATACATGTATAAAAAAAAGGATAGAAATTTTTTTAGATAAAAATAATTTTTTTTTTTTCTTGTTGTAATAATTATTATAGGTTAAAATAAATGTTAACTTTAATTTAAATGAAAAATATTTTAAAAGTTTATTTAGGATTTTTTGTTTGGGACTATACTATTTTCCTTTAAACAAAATATGTATTATAGTTCAATAAAAAAAAATAAGGATTAAGTTTTATTTAATTTAAGAGAATCATTTACTTTTTGATTATAATCTTTATTAGAAAAAATTTAAATTATCATAAGTGTATATAGTAATTTGATTTAGGTTCATAAACTTTAAATATTTAATTAAGTGGTTTTTTTTTTCTTTTTTAGAGTAGTTTTAATGTCAAGATAAGTTAATTAATATACCAAATTTTTATTAGAAAATTATGGTAAATTGAATTAAAATAATAGTTAAAATAACCAGCAAAAATATTTAATTTTAAAATTTTACATTAAATTTTATGGTTTATGTTTAAGACATGATAAAAATTTAAATTATCTACAAAAAAAAAAAACATAATAATAAATTTATTGTATAAATTTTCTAATTCACCACCTTTACAATATGTGTTAAACGTGATTTTACTAAGTGTTTCCTGGTTTATTTTATATATTTTTTTTTTGTGTTCATTAACCAACACGTTAAATTAAAAACCACATAAACCTTTTAAAAGGATTTTAAAAAAAATATTATATTTTATAAACAAATATTTTCTTACTTCAGAAAAACAAATTTTTCCTCATTTGGTTTTTCCTTTATTTTTGTTAATATTAATTCAAAATATTCAAAGTAAAAAACAAATAAATATTAAAGTGTCTGTCTGAGTTTTACAGAAACATGAACAAAAAAAAATTTTTCTTCTGCATGGTATTTTTTTTTTCGGTATGAATAATCTTTATTGTTTCAATATATGAACAGATGTATATAAACATTATTTATATACATATATGTATATAAACATATACATATATAAGAGAAAAGTTTATATATATTATTTATTTTTATTAACCCCCAGGGGGTGTTTTAATTACTCTTCATTTTAATATAAGTTAAGTGCTCGAAACATTTGAGAGGGTGTTTTGAGAATTTAATGTGTGGTTTTGTGTATATATTTATATGGATATAAGGTATGTATGATTATTTTGAAAATAATGTACATGGTATATATAGAAAGAAAAATTGTTTTTGAACAAGTGTGGTTTTTAATTATCGTAATAAAATGCAATATAAAATGATTAAAACAAATTAAATTAAATATTTTTTTTTTTTTTTTTTTAATAAATTTTTGAAAAGGGAATAAATTTTCATATCTAAATATAATATTAGGGAGGTAATAAAAAATTCATGTTCATAATCTAATAATTAACAGATTGAAAAAAAAAAAAAATTATTATACACTCATAGAATAATGACTGATTTTTAATAAGAATCTAAAGTTAATATAAAATCTAGAATAAAATGAGTGATTTTTCGTCTCAATCTAAATTATAATAAAAAAACTACGATGATTTCTTTATATTTTATTTAAAATTAGTGGGATATTGGCTTATAATTTTACTGACCTGTATATAGGTCATATTTCATGATTCTGAAGCATATTTGTAATTGTACGTATGTTATTTGAAAATTAGAATGATAATTTAAATTCATCACATTTATAAAATATATTTCTTTGGAATTTGGTCCTTACAGTCACCAACGAACTTATTCTCGGATTTGCTGAAGTGTATTCTGTAATTTGCTGAAGTCTATGTCCTTGCAAAATTTTTTATATTATATATATATAAGCAATGTCCTACAAGATAGTTCTATACTCAATATCCTGCAAAACAATAAACTAATATGAGTAATTTTCTCTTTATTAAAATAACAATAAATAAAAAAAAATTTTTTATTTAGGTAAAACATTTTGAAACTTAAGATGAAATCAAATGATATAAAACGTATAATTCTGATCCGTTTCTCCCCAAAAGACATTACTGTCAATAATAAATTATCTTGTCAAGGATAATTAATACCCTACTAAATTTCATTTTTCATCTTAAAATATATTAGCTATCCAAAAGCTCTTTTGGGTAGCTAATATATTTTAATAATATTAATCCTTCCCAAATTTTCATTTATATATATGTATACAAATATTTGAAGACTCCACTTCCTTCCAATTGTATGTGAACAACATTAAATTAATCTTTAATTTTTCTAAAAAAAATTCTGTTTATAATAGTTTTTTTCCAATAATTAGATCTCTAGATTTATTCGATTCAATCAAAACATTTGAATAAATTTTCTATCATTAAAAGATAGATTATTTTCTCGTTAATCCTTTATTTTTATAACAAAATTAAAACGAAAAACAAAAAAAAAAGAGAAATTTTTCTAGTCCATAGCAGAATAACAAAAGAATTATCCTTATAATTGCAAATTAATTTAATCAAATAACAATATTTGATATCTACTAATATAAAACAAACAAAATTAGAAACTTTCCAATTGGACAATATAAAAACGAAATGCTGAAATTGCAAATGTATAATATAAAATTTCTTCAAGGACATGGACATACTATCACTACCATAATTAAAAGATATTTTTGTCTAGTCGTATTAAATTTCATTTCTATTAATTATATATGAACAAAAATATTTTCGATCAAATTTAACTCATTTCAACAACACAATTTCCACACTTTTCAATATTAATTAAAATATTTATGTCATTATTATAACTTTTATAAAAATCTGTACAAAATTTTGAAATTTTTTGTAAAAATTATTATTAAATCTTAATTTTCATTTTATAATATTTTATTGAGTTAACATATTTTTTAAAATTTAATTCACAAAAAAAAAATTTTAAAAGTAGTGTAGTTATATACAATATTTTATATGGAAAATTGTCAATTTAATTTAATTTCAAAATCAATTAATTTCCATTTGAACTACAAAACTTTTTTTTTTGTTTAACAATATTTTCCATTTTTTTTTTTTTTGTGAAATATCTTCTTGTCCTAGTTTATTTTAATTGATTTTTGGTTTATTTTCTGACAATTTCATGAATGTCCTTGAATTGAAAATAAAATGATATTAAAATTTTTCTGTTTAAACAGAATAACTAGGTAAATTACCCAAGTTATTGGATACAAGATACAAGAATAATTTATATTAATGACTATAATATCCTAACATAAATTTTTGAAAGATAATAAACCATTATAATATTTTTCAATATTTATAAATAAATATTTGTAGATTAAATTTAACTGATAAAGATTTATTTTAATATACAATAATTTATAATATAAAAATTATTTATTCAGTATTTTACATAACAAAATCTGAGATTAACCTTTAAATATAAAATTAAATCTTTAAAATCAATATTTTCATAAACAAAAAAAAATTAATCTTTTTTTTTTTGAAATCATAATATTCTCAATTTCAATTATAATAATAATCTACAATTCAAATTTTAATATAATAATTATATTATTATATTATTTATAACACGTAATAATTCTCATTAAATTGTTTTATTACACCTAATAATTATTTCACCAATCAACATAAAAAACTTTTAAGTGGTTTTAATTAAAATTAAATGCCAATCAATATCAAAAAAACTGAAATGTTTTATATAATGTAAATGATTATATTATATATTTATGTATAATCTTTTTTATGTTTATTTTTTTTTTTTTTTGTGTTGGTTGGTTGGTCCTCTTCAATGATCAGAAAACCTCAATAAAGGATTTACCTCAAAAATCGATTGACATTATATATTGTATATGTCTAGCAAAAAGAAAAATATATTTAGGTCAAAACTATGGTAACCTTTTATCCAAATTACAATTTGATGTTACTCTCTTACCAATAAGTTTTTTTTTTCATCTTTACTTTACGTATATATTTGAATAAGGATAAACATATTTGAATAAGGATAATTTTCATGAATCTATACATAAATACTAAATACGAAAATACCAAAGGCAAAAAAAAAAAGTATTAACATTTTTTTGGTTCTATAGAAACCAAAAGAAAATGTCAAACCAATCTAATTATACAAATTGAAAGCCAAATAAAAAGTTATAACAATGCGATTAGTCTAATGGATAACCAGAAGTTTAGTTTTTTTTTGTGCTTCTCTGTTGATTATCTCGAAAGTAGGAAAGAAAATATAATTTTTTTTTTTTATGTTATATTGTTTTAATATTGGGTAGATTTTCTTTTTTATTGGTAAATTTTTTGGGTTCATTAAATAAAGTTTTATTTAATAATTGAATTTAAGCATAATTGATTGGAAAAATACATATATATACAAAAAAAAAAGATTTATTATGTGATTTAATTGCGAAATTCAATAAAGAAAAAAAATTAAGTCTATTTGGCATAAAAATTTTTGGAAAATATCTTCAATAAATCGATTAAAAAAACAGAAATTTGCTAAATTGAATTTGAGAAATATTTAAAATTAAATCTTGAAAAATATTTTACTTAAGAATTAAAACATTTTTTTTTTATTAAATTAATATATTTTCTTTTTTAAGAATTCTATTTGTATTTTTTTTCACAAATTCTAAAAACCTAAGAAGGAAAATTGGTTAAAAGAAAAACTATTTAAATCAATTTAAACTTTTTTCAAGTGATAGTGGGTAAAAGTTTCAATTGAATATTTGTGGTATGTAAAATAAAATGAAAAGTTTTGTCTTTAAAAACTTTTTTAGTATAATTTTTTATTCTTTTTGGAATGAAAATTCTTGATAGTATTTTATTCATGCATAAAAATGTTTAAGTATTCAACAAAAATCGAATATTAATATAGTCTGGTGGGAAGATTAAAAAAAGCTCTTAACATCAATATTTTTTTTATACTCTTTTAACCAAGACTCATTTTCAAAAACTTTACAGATACTGACACTATGTACTATGTACAAGAATATGTTTCTTTATTTGCATTTTGTATAAATAATTTTTAATTTATATTGTAAAACTGGGTAAAATATTCCCAAAACGATTTTTCAAAAATAAAACTATAATATACATATAAATTCTTTTTAACTTAAATATTCAAATATGTAATTGCTTTTTGTTTACCAATATCTAACAAAAAAAAAATAATGTTTTAGTATTTTCATAGTTTATCTTTAAATTTTCTCTTCGATTTTCCATAATATTGTATAGAATGTTAATATACTCAAAAGTCAATTTTTTAAAATAAAACATAATACAGATAATAATATACATAGATAGATAGGTTAATCTAATAAAAAAATTTTTTTTATAGTTTTAGCATAAAGGGATAAATACTAAAGAGTATATAACGATTTCCCACTAGAATTCATTGATAAAACGTTTTATATGTAGAAATAACACTTTAACATTCTGTTTTATATACTCTGTGTTTTTTTAAAATTTTTTTTAACTGAATTATCGCTACGATACAAATTGAATTTCAGTTAGAATAAAAGCATAAGATATATAATATAATAGGTATTTTTTTATGGTATAATATGGTATAATGGTAACTCTTTAATAATCTGAAGTTTTTGTGTATAGATAATATAATGGAATTTAAAATTGCCAATTTTCCTATAAATAAAAAAGGGATAATTCAATAAATTTTTCTTATAAATGAAATCTAAAACTATAAATTTTCAATTACACAGTTAAAAAATTAATATTTTTCATTACGTTTGGATACCAAAATTTTAAATTAATTTTAATTAACATAAGTTTTCAAATTATTTCTTTAATGAACCAATTTCATAACGCAGAATATCCTTTGGGATTGACTTAAAATACAGAATCATGTATATTATTCTAATCTTTAGTGCTTTTCCTAAAATTGTAATTATGTATTATAAACTTTAAAATAGTTAAATTGCTATTTTAATTTAAAAAACATCTTTGATAATTCTACATAACAGACAATCTTTGGTTGGCTATTAAATTAGTATAATAAAAAACATTTGACATTTTACAGTACGTGGTCCGACAAGAATTTAGTTCCAACATATTACGTACTAAGTGACAAGTTCAGTAGCTGACACACAGTCCGATAAATCTACAATACAGAATATCTCAAAAAACTCTTGAAAATATGTCAATAATAATAATTAAATACAAAGGTAAATATAATTACAAAGATTATTAAGCTAACTTTAATGTTTATACAAAAAAAAATCCCTAACTACCCTCTAGCTATCCATTTATAATATATTTTGTCAAACTGAAAAGTTTTAAGATAAGAATTTACCAAGGACAATATAAAAATAACTATACAAATTTTTAAATAATTTATTTAATCCATCCAGCATTTAAAACAGATGCTACACAAAAATTAGAAAAAAAAAGTATATAAATTTATATTAAAATATTTGGTTTTCTACGTTGTATATAAAAAAAATATTCATCCTGTTTATATTCATTATAAAATCATATTATACTTCCTTTTTTTTTTACTATACTGAAGTCTTTTTAAAAACATATTACGTTGACATATCGCAGCATAAGGGCAGAAATTATTTATGTTTGTTTGCTATTTGTGGTTGCATCATTTATATGAATTATTACCAAAACCACTGCAGTTTATACATACAAAAATATATAATTAAGACCGACGATAGTAAAGTTGGTAAAAAAAATAATAAAACTTAAATTTTTACTTCAATCTTCAGTTTTCATGCAATGAAATAAATTATTCTCTTAGAAAATTCAGTCAAATCAATCACAATTTTTATTTTTATTTTTCAAAACTATTAAAAAAATATTAACATTTTATGATACGTTAATTTGAATATTATTCGTTTTGAGGAAAAACTATAATTAGGATTTTTATTTATTTTTTACATTCAAATTTAAATCTTATGAAATAAAAGATTCCAAGTGAAAATCTACAAAATTTTATTTCCTTTCTTTACACAAAAATAAACATAACAACATAGCAATACGAATAATAAGAAAAGAATAAGAAAATTCATGAAAATTGCTTTGACGTATATTCTAAAATAGATTTTTAACTGAACTGTAAAATTATTTTACCTTTTACCATTTTATTGCTTTGAATTTCCATAAAATGTTTACTCCCTCAACAAACAAAATAAAACCCACAAAAAAAAACATCATCTTTTTATATTACATAGCATATATACACCTATAAGATTTGTGACAGCAATAAATCCATAAGATTTCAAGAATTTTACAATTTAAGAAATGACTTTATCCTTTTTAGGATTATATTTACCATAAAAATTTCAACATTTTTTAGTTAGATATGATTTCTATGTAATATTTTGTAATATTAAAATATAAATCATTGAAAATTGTATTTTTGGTTAATAATAAAATACACTTGGAATTTTTATATATTTAGACATTATTATTATTATTTTTTCAATTCAATCTATTTAATACTGATTACTGATATCTAAACATAAATTTATTAAAAATTGAAATTATTTTAAATTAAACGATTTCGTAAATAAATGAATTCTAGATTAACTTAAAAACTAAAATCATATTTTTTTTTGTTTTTTTTTAGACATAAATTGGAAATTCATATTTATTTTTCTTCAATGATTATATTTTTTTATGATTCCTTAATGTATTAAAAGAAAATTGATTTTAAAAATTAATAATTTTCACAAACCCATCGAATGATAGATAATATGTATAATACATAATAAAAAATATTTATGTATTACACTTTTTCATTTTTTTTTTTATGAAAACTCATCATATTTAAATCAGGAATTTAAAAAAAAAAAAAAAAAAAAGATTTTCCAATCGAATGATGCAAATACTATTATAAGGTAGTTTCAAATTAGCTATATAGTTACTTGTGATATATAACATATATATTAGATTTATGAAATTATTATACAGAAAATAGTAATAACTTGACTTTAATGGGATATTTTTTCGATTTACTCACTCAATTGGAAAATCTCCCGACTGAAAACTTGATATTTTTTATAATAATAAAAAAATAGTAATATTTTTATATTTGATAAAATTTTGCATTTTCAATTTAAAAAAAAAATGGAAAATGGAAAATGAAATGTCGACAAATAAGATTTATATTATATTATTTTTTTGCTTCAAATAGTTCAGATCAAATTGAATAATTTAATAATGGTTATTATAATTTTTATATAAAAAAAATCTTATTTTATCCATTTTAATATAAAAAATAAAATTTTATGTTAAAAATACAATTTTTGGTTGAAAATTTATGAATAAACCATATAAAAATTAAAATAAAACTAAAATTTATTTAAATAAAATTATTTAATTTATAAAAAATTATAAAAATTTTTAAATTATTATTTGATTTAAATATAAATATGAAACTAACTAATAAATTTATATTCAAATAGTTTGTTAGTTTCAAATTAATTTTTATTGTTGTAATTATTTAATAAAATTGTAGAATAAAATAAATTTTCTAAATGCATTTATTCAACTTAGAAAATTATATTTATATTCTAATTGGGTTGTTTTTTTAAAACAATTTACGATTTATACATAAAAGAGCTAAATGGTATATTTTTAATAAATTAAATTAAATCATGACAAACAGAACTGATGAATGACAAGAAATAAAAAATCTCATTAAATAGAATCTGTTAATTTTATTCATTTAGTAAGTTTTTGCAATTATAGTAAAATGTTTAATTCATTTAGAAAATATGTAAATTTATATATGTAAAAATGGTTAGAGAGTTTGTTAGTTATTTGTTGGTATAATAATATCCGATGTTGTACAATTTGAAAAGAAAACTAATATGTATAAAGTTTACAAATACCATATTATGTAAAAATTGAAAACTTTAATGTCTAATAAATTAATTTTTTAAAATTTAATAATATTTCTTCAATTAAACAACAAATTTCATTAATACAAACATTATATTTTTTAACTATATACATATAAGCCAGTAATTACATAAATTTAGCAAGCAATATGTCGATTAATGCCGGAAATCATATCAGAAAATCTATTTAATAGCTACATCAACTAATAAGTCAACTAATACCGGAAATAATACTCAAAAGATTAAAAATTTCATCAAATATACAAGACGTTAATTACAAATTCCCATTAAAATTTTTGAATTTAACTCCAATCAAATTACAGTTAGTATTTCAAAAAAAGGGGACAAAATCCTCGAAAATAATAAATAATATCATTTGACAACCTGTTTAACTAATTTTCACCAAATAAATAAATTTGTTAACTCACCAAATATGTTAATTAATATACCGGAAATAATGCCCCAAAACTGCAAAATTGAACTGGTGAACGTTTCTATCGAACAACATAAAACAAAAATCTATATTTTATTTATTGTAAACATTTTGAAATCAAATACTTGTCTTATTTAAATATAAAATTATTTTCTTATAGAACAACATACAGAAAATAAAAACAATACTTAAAACTCGTAAAGAAAACTTGAAAAACTTTTCTTTAAAGTATTTGAAGCATTTTCCACTTTTACTACAAAAAAAAATTGTGTTTATTTTTTTTTGTTAAAACCACAATATTTTTTTTCTTGATAATTTTTCTTCTTTACTTTCATAAACAAATTGTTATACAAGTTTTATGTATATACATATTATGATTATGTTTAAATCTATCTATATATATATGGTATATATGTTTGATAGGTACAGACATGATATTCCATCACAAGGATATAAAAAAAAAAGGATGTATTCTACCAGTGAGTAAAGTATTTTCAATTTCAATTAAATCTTCATTTCTCTTGAGTTTATTTGTTTTGTAAAATTTTCAAGTGGGTTTTTTACATAATTAATTTAAAAGATTTTCATTTTCCCGTATACATTTTCATAATATAATTTATTTTTTTTATATATATAGTCTGTATTCTTGTATTGTGTTGATATGATGAGGACTTCGTTGCAGAGTGTTGTATTAATTATACATAATATTAATTTTTAATCGTTTGTCTTCAAATGAGAACAAAAAAAAATAATTATGAAAATTAAATTGATTTGTTTTATAATTATATTTTTAAACAATATTATAAACTGACAGGGTAATATTAATTTCCTCCTTTTATCATTCATTTAAAATGATTAATTTTAAGCAAGAGCATTGATAAAAATTGCTTAAATAATCCGATAATTTTTTACAAATCAATCAAATTTTTTATGTGTAATTTTAATGAGCTTTGTTTGATCAACAAAAAAGTTTGGTAACGTATTTTAGAATTTTGAAGTCTGTAAGTTCAGACAATGTTAGAACTTTTCCGTCTGTTTGTCGGTAAATTTTTTCAAATTTATTATTTATTACAAAACATTTATATATCATTTACCGGATCGCCCGCTGGAAAATAATACAGAATTTTCTATCCGATTTTCAATAGTGCTAAGAGCTACAGTCTATCATATGTTTTTCGGCAAATGTGGAAAATACAATAAATGTTTTAAATGTTATTTAATATAGTAAATTGACGTGAGTAAAAAATTTCTAGAGGAGAATAGCAATGATAATTGGTAAAATTTTAGATTCTGCCGCAAGAGGGGCCTATATTGGATATCTTTAATATATTATTTGTTATTTATATTTTCTAAGTACTAACCATGTCCCAAAAACATCACATAACTCTGAAACTGCAGAATAAATAGTCCCATTGCGTTATAGTTTTTTTTAAAAATATATCTGAGAAGCATATGAATTGTATTTATTTTATATATTATGCAAGAAGTTTCTATACATACATATAAATTATATATAAATCAGTAATTATGCACAGTTTATGCAAAAATTGTAAATTTATTTATGTAGGTAGAATGTAAATGATGTTCCTAAATAATAAATTATATACAAAACATTTATACTGATTTATATATGATCTTTATCTATTTATGAATTCAATAAATTACTTATTTAAATGACACTATATTGATATTCAATAACACACATAGTCTACATAAATTCAATTAAAATTTATATTTAATTACAAAATTTATTACATTTTTAATCTTTCTTTAGAAAAATGTATATATTTCGTTTAAATTTATGTAGACTGTGTGTTATTTTTATTTGAAAATTAATGATTAAGCATTAAGTGCTCTTTTAGTGGTTTGTAGTTTTTTCATAAATTTGCAATGTTACATTAAAAAAAATCCAATTAATCAATGAAAACATAGTTCAATGTATTTTAAAGTTGAATTTACTTGATCTGGGAAACAAATTATAATTTTAATAGTATATAATTATATTTACAAAAATATATTTTAAATAATAATTGACCCTGTAACCTTTGAGTATTAAGCTTTTCTGCATCAAATTCTGATGATTTGAACATTATTGTAATATGAAACAAAAAATGTTTTAACAAATCACCTTAAGCCAATTTTGTTAACAAACATTTATCCTAACATATTTAGTTAAACATTTATAAATAACATATTTAGTTATATATAATTTACATACTTGAAATTAAAAATAAACAATTAATTACATAATTTTTAATTTCCAAATAATAATTTTTTAAAACATACACTAAATAAAATAAATTCAAAATATACAGAACAACAATTTTAAGGTTTTTTTTTAAAAAAAATACGTTGAAAAGTCTATATTTCCAAATAATACCACATAAATATATTTCATATAATTCTTATTATACAACTGTTTACCCAAAGTTCATTATAATTATTATTAGTATAGCTTTTCCGGATATAATAATTTTCCATTATACCAGTACCAGTACAAAAATTTAAAAAAAAATCCAATTATCTAGAAAATATGATAAAAAAAAAACATAGTTAAAATTCGAAAACAAGTAAATGAATATCCAAAATTTTGTATAATATAATCTGCTGAATAAGGTCATAAAACTCATTAATTTTTCATATACAAACTATAGATATAATTTAATATATATAGATTCATTAAAAAAAAATATGTACTGGACATTATTTGTAAACTAATCAACGAAATTTATGCACAAAAATATAGTATGTTAATTTTTTTTATGCATAGATAAATAATCAGACGCAATAATAATTACCTGGAAATTTATTTTAGTTAGGTACAATACAAATTTGAGATATTATTTTCATTATTACTGAAAGTATATTAGAGATTTTGTGAAACAGAAAACTATGGTTTTGTTAGTTTGTCTATCTATAAAGTCTTTGGTTCATTAGTAGTCTATTGCTAAAATAAGAAAATTGAATTTTTAGAATTAGACGAATGTACATTTCAAAATTTTTCAGATTTTAATTAGTTTTTAAACGAAAAATTGAACTAATGTATACGTAATTTTATTCTCTTCTCAACTTTTCCAACGGAATTTTAAATTTTCTTTTACTTTTTATTTTATACAACAATTTTATAACTTACTATACTATCAACTATTATACTAAATATTAAGTCTATGCTTAAGAAAACATTTAAAAAAATTATGGAAAGTGAAACCAATTGGTGTCATATTAATATTACAAGTACTAGAAATTATTTACACAAAACGTCACCTAAATTTTACAAAAGTCAATTTATATGAAACTATTGCACAGTAGTTGAACCTTTTTATAATTGTCTTCATAATTACAATCAAAACTAAAGACTTTATTATATTGAAAAACATTCTTTTAATTAGTTTCCTTTATCATCCTTTTATCTAGTCTGTACACTACACTGTCTGATAAAACTAACATTAACATTAAAAATTATTCAAAACTAACTACTATATACATAAATGTATATCTATATTAAAAAAATAAACAAAAAAATTCTGCTTCTAGAGAGGTTGTGTTTTTTTTTTCCTTGTTCTATAGATACAAACTCTCTAATAACACATAATAAAAATTATGAATTTAAAACCTTTTATCATTTTGATGATTTTAATATCCCTCCTGAATCATAATGATGGTCAAAAATGGTTATATATATACATATATATTTATGTTTTTAAAAATATATAATAATAATAATATCCTGTTTCATAATAATAAGTAAAATATAACCGTAGTAATACATAAATATTTTTTGGGGCCCTGCAATCAAAATATTTTTGTTGAAAATCATATTTTTTTTTATTCTTTAGTCTGTTTGTTTAGTATACCTCTGGATATTTTTTTTTATGTATTTATATGAAAACTGTTTGTCCATATTTATGTACATTTTTATAGAATACTTATATAATATTTTGATTATTAAAAAAGGGTAGTAAATGATTTACAAAGTTCACAGAATTTTCATTTTAATCTTTAAGTTACATAAAATTTATATGAACATATAGAAATAGATATATCTTTAATGTTAATAAATTCTAAAACAAACTAAAATATTTCTGTTATGAATAAAATTTATTGTTTATTTTTCAAATAGAAAAAATAAGATAAATTTTAATAAAAGTATTTACAGGCGAAATAATAATTTAATAAAAATAAAAAATTTATAGAATCTTTAAATTATCATATAAAATTCTGATATTATTAAGTGTTATAAAAATAATAAATTTTTAATCTATGATTATAAAAACCATATTTAAATTATCGTAAGTATAGTAACTCTCAACTGTTTATTATTATGTATTAAAGATTCATACATTTTAATCCTCTTAAACCGCAACTTTAAGCTACAATTTAATCTTACATTTAATTTTTTTTTTTAGAAAAATATATACTAAACCAAATTCGTTAGTGGAATATTTTTATAATAATGTGGCAGATCATGAAAATCGTGGAATAAATAAATTGTTTTCTTTTTTTCTTATTACCAGCCTCAGCTCAGCTATATTCCACATGAAATCTGTAAATATATTCAAAGCTATATAATACTAAATCTATTAAATACTATAAAAGTATATAGATAGTATATATTGAAATTGAATTTCCACCCCAAAAAAAAAAAAACGAAATTACAAAAAATTTTCTTTTGTTTTGTTTTCTCAGAAAATTATACTAGGATTGTTATTAAAAGTATTCATGTGTTAAATTTTTAAGGTACATATACATAAGGATAATCATTCAAGTATAAATTTGTATATTATAATGTGATAGAAGCGTGATTTAATAGAAAATTTATATTACATAAAAAAAATTTTATTTTTCATCTTTTTTTTTACGAGATCCTTTTCGTACAGTCTTTTTTTCTAAAAAAAAATAGGTCACATAATAAAAAAATAAATAAAATTAATTATTATTTTACATAAATTTTTTATCGATAAATCACTGTGTATTGAAAGGAAAGCAAATATTATAATAAGAATTTAACAATAATGTCATAGGTTTTGGATCGTCTGTCTGACCGCCTGTATGTTCAGTGAAAACGTTGAAGAATTTGAAGAAAGAATATAGTAAATATTTTCTAAAATAATCTTCATTTTTCCGCAAAATAATAAACCGTAGAATTAATAATAATAAAACTTTCAAATTTAAAAATTTAACATAATGAATTTATATTGGTAGCCAAGAAATCGTATTATAATGAAACAGCTCGACTGCTGCAAAAATTTTATTTGTCACTTTAAAATATTTTAAATTTAGTCCTTCTTTAAAACATAACCTAAAAAATCTGAGTAGAAAAAATATTCATTGTGAACATCAAAAGGGAAGATTCAATTTAAAATCACAATATTTCATTTCCGGTTTTTATGTTTTTATGTCTTCTGGATTTTGTATAAAAACTAAAAAATAAACACTTCCGTTTCAAATTAATAAATAAATTTTATATACAAAATTTTACGTAAATTGTATTTTTACAAAATAATATAAATTTACAAAAAAAAAAAAGTATTTACATTCATTAAAAAATAAAACAAATATTATGTAAAATCTATGATTTCACAAAATTCAAAAAAAAAAATGTTGAGATAAAAAAAAAAGGAAATTGCAATAAAAACTTAAATTGTTTAAAATATTTGAGGTTAGGCAACAAGTGTTTGTCGTCATTATTATCAATGAAAAACAAAAAAGCCAAAAGGCAAAATTTGTAAAAAGACATGAAATTGAACTTCGTTTAATACAATCTTATATTTTATACATAAATAATTATTATGATATAAGTAAATATTGTATAGAAAATTTAAATTATATGAAAAACTTTTCAAAAAATATAATTTATACGAGCCATAAAAAATTTAATTCGTTTTCATAAATCTTTTTTATAGCTAATTTATTTAAACACAAATTTTATGAAAACGTTCAGTTTCGCTGAATACAAAAAAAAAAATATTATTTGAGGTAAAAACTATAAACTTAAAGTATTAAGATACACCAACATATAATTAGTTATGTTAAGTTCTAAAGATTATTTTAAATTAATCATATTTTAGAATATTTATGTAATATTTTCTCTGAATTTTCCAATTACGTAAATTATTCAAAGCCTAACAAATCCTTTTCTACAAACTATAAATAAATTTATTAATTAATCCAAATATCCTGATTTTGTTCTCGTAGCTAAAAAAACAAGGAGTATTAGAGTAAGGGACTTTGTAAAATTCGGTTTTTTATTTAACTTTTATATTAGTTTTAAGAGAAAAACATTTTTTTTTTGCTTTTAAAACCACTTTATGCACAAATTAGTTTAAATAAATGGATAATAATATTTTTGTAAAAGGATAGCAATAGATTATTATTATGATATATGTTTTACTGGTATATTTTTATTCAGAAAAAGTTTTTCATAGTTTTTTTTTTAGTTTGAATAGAGTATAAACTTTTAAATAAACTCTATCATAATAAATTAAATATTATAGTTTAGTATATTATATAAATATGCAATAAATTAAATTAATTTAATGAATAGTAAAATAAATAAAATTTCTATTTTATGTATACAGTATTTATAAGATATTTTTTTATTTTAATCTGTTTGAATAAAAATATTAAAAAAAAATTAAATTTTCATTTATGACTTTGAAAATCAATTTGAAAATTAATATTGCTTATAAAATGTTAAAAGATATTTAAATATAAAATTTATTTGTAAGATATTTAAAGGACATTAAATAAATAATAATTTTAATAAAAAGAAACTTACTTAAAATGATAATTTTTATAAATAACTTAGTAATAAAAATTGTTCAAAATTTTTATTTTTTTGTAGAAATTCTCTTGAGAATCCTAAACTTATCGACGTAAATAGTACATAAAACTTTGAAATGAATAAATTTTTTTATGTATGATTTAATATATATTTTGCTATCTGAAGCAATTTTATATTATATTATAAAATTTTTATATTTAAAAAATTACAATTTCCCTTAGCAGAGAAAAATGGTTTTAATAAAATTGAATTTTTTTCAAAAAATTTTAGATCATTTAAAATTTCCCTTAAGTCAAATTAATATTATAGTGGTTTTAAGAGAATTTAATTTAAATTTCGTGTTAAATTTTACATTTTACACCAAATATTATAAAAAATATAGTTCTAGAAACATTATGACTTTTCATGAAAAATATAATTATTGTGATAACCACATTTCTTACCAGATTTAATTCACAAACAAAATACTAATTACGAAATATATTTAAAATTTACTAAATTATTTATTTTTATAGAAAAGATACAATATTTTAAATTTTCTATATTTAAACATAAATAATTTTTCTTTCTAGGCATAAACAAAAAACATTCTTATTTTATACAAATTTTTCTTATAGAACTTTTGAGGTTCTTTACACAACAAAAATGATTGATATTACAAAATCAATTTACTGAAACCTTATTAAAAAATTTCCACAAAAAAAAAAAAAAAAACTTTTTTTCGTCATTTTCAAATTATTCATACATTTCCTTGTCAAATCTATATTTTTATTTTAACTTTGACATTCATTCTGAAAACATAAAAGTAAATTTTTGGTTGTGTTTGAAGAAAAATTATATCCTTGCCACTGGTTTTTTTTATATCATTTTTGTTGGTGTTGAAAGGCGTTACAAAGAAAAAATGCTTAAAGCGTTTTTCAAACAGTCAGAATAAAATTATTCGTTCTTTTAATGTTTTTAATTTATATAAAATTTTTTTTACAGAATTTTTAATAACCTTAGGGTAAAAAAAAAATGTTTTATTTAAAAAAAAAAGGACATAAATATACCTGCACGAAAGTGAAAATGAAAATGCAAATGTTTTTTTTTATTTTTATAAAATATACTATGAAAGATTTAATGATTTCATGAAAAACTATAGTTTATATTTTCTTGAGTTAATAATGAATTGAAGATCTTAAAGTAATATTTGTAGTACATATATTAAAATTAACATTGAAACCATGAAAACACGAACAACATTAAAATTAATACTAAATATTCGGAATTTAGTTGGAATGTTGTTCGTATCATGCAACATAGTAATTTTTAAAATAAATGTTAATTGTAAAAATTAAATTTAACTTAAGATTTAAAGTAAAAATAGAAAATGGCAAAGAAAATTTTTAATTTTATATAGTAAAAAAATTTGTAAAAAGTTTACTAATATAATATGAAGCGTGAGATAATTTCAATCCATTTAAATATTATTTTCTAATGCTTACTATTTATATAAACACACACAAGATACCAAACTTTGTATGTAAAATGATACATATTCGATGAACTATATTATTTTCCTTCAATAAATATACATTTTTTTTAATATCCTTGTGTCATGTCTTATCACAGATTTCAATTCAACTTTTGACATATCTCGAAAACCAGAGAATATTAAAAATTTAAATTTATTGAAGTCAATATATTTCTATGTAAATTGTATTTCAATTTATATTTATCGACTGAAAATTATTGGAAATAAATCTAATTAAAAATTTAACTTAATTTTAATGATAAAAATTAACAACAAATCTCAAATTTCTTTAAATATAATGTAATCAGTGTTTCGGGATTTTATGTTAACCTTGTAGCAACTTTAAATTTATTTTAATTTATAAAAAAATTTAGATCAAATTTCAAGTAACAAAATAAAATCCCGAAAGACTGATTACATTAAAATAATAAAAAAGGTAAAAAAAAGTATGTTTTCAACACAAAAACTTATATGTATGATAAAAATAAATTCGGACATACATGAATTTTTCTTTTTTTTTTTGTAAACGGAAATTAAAAATGGACTAAAGTAAATGAAAATATACCAGGTATATGGTATGGTATGGTATGATGCCATATATTATGCTGACGTGTTTTCCTTTACAATGACAACACAAAATATTTAGTACATATTGTTGTCTTACAGAATACACAAGATAAGGTTTTATAGTGCTTACAATATTTTTAAATATTCAGTAGAAAAATTCAACAAATTTTAAATTTAAATTAACAATTCATTAAATTATATGAATTAAAGCAAAGTTTTTGAAAATGAATTTTAAATAAAATTTATATTAAATATTTTTTTCCTTATTTATGTATTTTAATTATTTTCAACATTAAATTAATTGAATTAGTAAAATATTCTAAAAGCATTAATAAGAATATAAATTAAACTAACGACAAAAATCACTTCATAAACTTTTAAAAAAAAATTTATTTTCTATCAAAATTATTACATTATTTTCAATTTACAAATTTTCATTTTCTTTTCACTTGTCCACTATATTCACCATATTTTTCCATAAATCATATTTATATCATCATATTTCAACAAAATACAAAACTTTATAGTTTTCGAAAATTAAAAGTTTAGTTAAATCTATGAACTATCTTCTATTTCTACTATCTACTTTATACAATTGAATTTTACAGATTAACAATTTTCGTATATCAATTTTATTACAATATTTAGCAGTCGTAGTTTCTAGTTATAAATAAGTTCAAAAATTTGTTTTCAAAATGGAATAAAGTTAATTTTTTTTTACAATAAAAGGATTTGGTTGTTTTTTTCATAATATTTGTTTATATTTTTCGTTAGATTTACGTGTGGGTTAATAGTTTCAGGTTTTAAGAAAATTAGAAGTAAAAAAAAAGAAGAAGAAAATTGTTACAATCCAGCTCACAGGGATAAAGGTCTCAAACAGCAAGAAAAAAAAAGGATCACAAAAAAGGCCAAAAAAAGATTATAGTATGCTATTCCGCTTAATGGAATATAATATATAAACGAACGTGTGCTATAAAATATTGTAAGAAAGTAAGAAAATAAAGGTAAAAATTATATTTTTTTTCTTATTTATTTCTTTATTTTTTTATTTTTTTCGTTGGATAAAATTGATTCTATTTAACATCTCAAAGGATAAAAACAACAAAAAAAAAGGAAAAGTTTTAAAAAAAAACTCCTTGTTGAATTATTTATATTTAGTTTAAGGCCCGAAATAATTCTTTTGATTAAAAATAAATTATGATATTATATTAAGAATATTGTTTTTCTGAATTATATTTAATTTAATTTTTTTTCATTAAATACAGATATTTTTTTCAATTATATATGTATACCAACAAGTTACAGGGTAATGTATATAATCTGATTAGCTCAAATGAATTAAAAGTTATATTTATAAGAAATATAATTCAATTCGACTAATAAGTATATAGGATTTATTTAGGATAATTAAATTCATCTTGAAATGTTGTTTTATAATTTAAATGTAATTAATCTTTATTAATAGACTGGCAGTGACTAATTGTAGTTTACTGAGCTGTGATAGATACTATGTTCGATTAAAACTCGAGGCTTCTAATTTTACTCCGTAAATGAGTACCAGTAATACAATTAGAATAAAATGTAATTTTATACTGGGAAAATTCCGAAGGCTCGAGGCATTTTGCTGGCAACAAATTTCTTATTAATAAATCCATTACCTCATTACAATTAAAAATTACTTCACTATAAAGAAATTTATGGTTAGATATGTATATAAAATGCTATTAGTAGGTCAATATCGTAATAGAATACTAGGATTCCATTTAAGCGAGCTTTTCAAGAAATAAATCCATTACCTCATTACAAGAGCTGTAGCACGAAGAAGGAGGACGAGAAGAAAGTGTGATAATAATATACCATAATCACGAATAATTTAGAAAACTCTTTAACATTTTGAAAATTACTGCAATTTATTTCCAGGATTTTTATAGTAATTTGGTTTTGCTTTAAGAAAATTAGTATAAATTACAAAAATCAATAATTTCGCATATTAGTACCAATTCTCAATTAATTTTCCCAAATTTATTTATCTATATTATAATATTACAAACATTTAATTTGCTGTCATGAAAAACAATTCACACTACCATGTAATATTCTGTAATTAATAATTATATTATATAACAGAATGAAATCTATTAAATGAAATAAATTTAAATTATTTTTCCCTTTTTAAATGCACTTTTACAAATTGCCTACGGAATTCTAGTCAACAAGTAAGATTATTCAATATTATAAAAGTATCTACAATTCCTTATATATACATATTTTCTTTCATTGATCCATATAGAAAATTATTATAAAACTCCCCAGCTGGGTCTGATAATGGGTCTGTGTGTAATAACTTATAAACCACACCATAATTATTATCGCTTTAACTCTCTCTATATATATATATAGATATTATTATCCTTGTAAAAAAAAAAAAAAAGATTATGGTTTTATTAGATGCAGTGAATATACTTTTATGTATTTATAAGTTCATGATGAAGAAAACTTTATGATTGTTATTCTTGTTATGCGAAAACTTCGTTAGTATTTTTTTCCCTAAGGATCGTTTTATAATAATTAGTTATATAATGTTGTTTTCTTTTACTTTTTACGTATAGTTTATGTTATTATGCTTTTTGTTTTGTTTTTTGTTTTTTAATAAAAAAACTTACGAGATCTTATAGTAATTTGTGGTAATTGAAAAAAATTGCATAGTAGAAATTGTATTATTGTATTTGCAATTAAATAAATATATTTGAAAATGCACTTAATCAAAGTGTTTTAATCTGTCTTCGCATATATTACGTAGGATAATGGTTTTTTTTTCATATGTTATTGTCGTAATTAATTAATATTTTTTTTTTGTATTTATATTGTTTTGTTGAAATATAAATTTTCTTACCCATTAAAAACCTAGTTAGTTCTGCCTTCTTTCGTACCAAGTATATTAATAAGAAAGGATTGTATTTCATTATTGCTTCTACCCGTAACATTTAACATTAATACATTTTTTGAAAAATCGTTAATAAAACTTCATTAACAAGAATAAAAAATATTGTATAATATTTACTGAGTTTTGTAAGATTATCAGAAGAGATTACTAACATCATGAGTGTTCAACAATTTTAATTTATTTTATTTTATTTATTAATAAATTTTACTATTATTATTCAATAAATGTATCACGTAAGTCAATGCAAATTAGTTGTAAAATATGCAATACATAGTAAAAATCCCAAAAGATATTCAATCTAAAAAAGAATATTTTAAATTTCATGAATTATTATAAAATTTTAGGTAAATTTTATTTGATATTTTAAAGGTTAAAAAAAATATAACACGATAAGGACATAAATAGAAATTCTTCAAAACTTTATAAACTCTATATTGTAGAATAGATATAAATTTTCAAGATTACGCTTAAAAGCTTTAGCAATTTATTTAAGAAAAATTATATTTTTTTATTATTTATCCTTACAAATTGTGAAAATATTTCAATTATCTTTAATTTAGTTATTGGCAATATTATAAATATTTTATCCATATCCTAGTAAATTAATTTGCTTCATAACATTCTTTTGCATATTTTTCTAACTAAAGAAAATTCCGTAAAAATATTTCTGATTATAATAAGATAGAAAATATTTTAATACAGAAATTTGTATACCAAAAATCAATTTAGTTAGTTTAGGTATGTGATTTTCTTTAACACTTAAATGGAATTTACAAATTGGGTTCACCTTTTCTATAATAACTAATATAATCTAATCTTTTAGTAAGCATTCCGATAAAATTTTTGATTTAGAAAATAGTTCGTTTATAAATTTTAATTTGTATATAGAATTAGAAATATTTTAGAAAGATTTCTTTAAAAAAGGATATAATTTTTTTCATATATCCTGTCACTTATTCTTTTTTTAAATAAATTTTAAATTTTAATTCTATAAGCTATAAAAAATATTGATGTAATTAATGAAATATCTATAATAATTATAGATATTTCATTAAATACCTTTCATAAAAAAATAATCTATTCATATTACTATTAAATAATTATAGTCCTTTTTATTGAAATTATATATATTAAATCGTATAAATTTTAATTTAAAAAATTTTCATTTTTATTTACTAATATACCATTTAATATAAAATACATATTTCAATATATTTAAATAAATATTTTCTTAAATTATAAAATTATATTTTAAATATTAATTTTTCTTTTTGTGGTTTCATTTAAAATAAATAAAACTTTTTAGCTTAAATCACTTTTTAATATTAATTTTATTAATATAATATTTATAAAATATAGTTAAAAAAATGTTTATAGTCCAATGATAATTGTATTTATTGGAATTTTTGATTAAAAAAAGAGATTATTATTCATATTACAAGCATGATTACTATATTCATTTAGTTTTTTTATATAAAATTTGGAAAAATATAATTTATCAATGCATGAATGAAAATTTTTCATTAAATGCATGAATTATTTTAATATTTAGTTACATAATTTATGGCTTATTTTTACTATTAATACTTTTAAATAAATATGAAAAGTGAATTAAATTATGTATAAATGTGTAGTATGGTCATATAAATTATAAATTCGTTTCATTTATATGAAATATCTACAACATGATAACATAATAGTGAAATACTATATTATTAATTTTCTAGTTGTGAGTAATTGCCAGTTTCTATTTGACCCAATATTAGTTTAAATTGCAATTAATTTTAATTATTAAAAACTAAATTTTTATTTATATTTTTCAATCAAAATTATAAGTATACATATAATTCAATTTTCAATAAATTTCATCTAAAATCAGTCCTACAAGTTATAGTAAAGAAAATCGCTGGTAAATTTTGATTCACGCAACTATTTATTCAGTTCTCACTACTATGATATAACTATATCAACTTATTTCCTCGACTGATGTACTTCAATTAATAAAGAAGTTGTAAGTAAATAATTTTATGAAATGGAACAGAACTAATATTTATATTTATACATAATATTTATTAATCATTTCAATAAATTTACAATATTAATATTTCGCACACAATATATATATTTTTTTAATAATATTTATGTTCATTATAATGTGTAAAAGATTAATTGATATTATGGTTTATTTTCTATGTAATTATTTTACATACATCATAAAAAAAACCATTTAATTATAAATATTAATAGAATTTTATGAACTGTTTTTTTTTTAAATTAAATATTTAACATTAAATTATGAAATGACAATAAAAAGTTCAGTAGTTTAACTTCATTAATTTAAATGAAGTAACTAATTACAAAATAAATAACCATATATAAATACCAAAAAATACAAAATTATTAATATATAATTATATTTTAATCAAAATTTTTAATTATAAATACATATTAGAAATTAGAAAATTTAAGTAAAATTTGCGGTTATTTTATGATAATTTTTCGTTTAACGGAAAAATAGAAAATCAATTTCATTTTCGTAAATGTCCAACAATAATTTCCGATTTGTGGTCAAACATCAATTATCTCTTAAATATTTTTTTAATAATACAATCTACGTCATATTATAAATAAAATTTTCTATAAAAGGGCATACTTTGTAATCAGGAAATTTCTGGAAATTTATAATTGTTACGGAATACAATTTCAAAAATAGATAGATTAAAATTTATGTAGGAAAATCGAATAGATCATTTGTCACTTTTTTGAACATACAATGACCAATTCGTATTTTGATTAGAAAATCAATTTTATTTTTAAATCAAACCAAATTTAATACATATATATATATATATATATATATATATATATATATATATATATATATATATATATATATATATATATATATATATATATATATATATATATATATATATATATATATATATATATATATATATATATATATATATATATATATATATATATATATATATATATATATATATATATATATATGTATATATAGTTAGATACAATTACATATAAACAAATAGATTGTAAAACATAATTATAAATAATAAAATATACAACATTTTCTGCGACAGACAATTTATACATTTTTTTTGAATATCATCAATGTTTAGCATTTATGTATAAAGTAGAATTAAAAATTATTATTGTACTCGACATTTATTATGTATCTGCCAGTCGCTGCTATGCAAAAAAAAAAGTATAAAGAACAAAATGTTGTAAAAAGAAAGTAAATACGTCAAGGAAAGACTACAAAATAATAGGATATAAAAAAAATTTTAAAAATATAAACTGAAAACGTGAATTGTACGTTGATAAGGTGATAATAGGATTTATAGTTAAGCTTTTTCTTTTTAAAGATATATTTTTTTTTTGTATCTTTTATGTATTAAAAATTGTTTTATTACATTAATTTTTTTACTAAGAGAGTATACTTAATTATTTTTATGTACTTTTAAATAAATATTTGTTAAAAAAAAAATTTATTACAATTTTTAATACTTTAATAGCAAATAATATTATAAGAAATTACCATTTTTAGTTGCATAATTATATAAATATTGGCATTCAGATTTTCTTGAAAATTCTTTTATTAAAATAATTATAAATGTCAACAGAAAGTAGAAAATTGCAATTGAAACATTTTAAAAATATTATAAAGAACATTTAAAGAATAATTTTCTTATTAACTCTATAAAAATATTAAGATAATTTTTAATAAATTTTAAATCAGTATGCACTTCACTACTAAAAAATTATAATTTTTTTAAGATTATTATTCTATAGTTGCATACTGTAAATCTTACAATATTCTTTATTGTAATATCTATAAATTTTCAATTTTGATTCAATCTTTGATTTCCATAAATTATATGCTCTTCAAATTAAATCAAATATTTCCTTTTTCTAATACGGTATATAATTTTTTTTATTATTATTTTTCGCTTTCCTTTTTTCGTTAATATAATAAAGTGTACGATGAATTATTCATTTCTATTTAATAAAAATATAGAAGAAGAGATATATATAAAAAAACAAGTAGAAATGAAAACTCATAGAAAGCTTTTAACTTAATTATGAAGAAAAGCTCTCGAAAATCATTTTTTTTTAATGAAAAACAAATATAGACTCAAATGGAAAAGTGCACTTTATTGAAATTAAAAAAAAAAATATATATATATTTTTCCTAGATAAAATTTCTTTGATGTTAAAATGTTCCATAATTTTTTTTTTTTTTTTATATAAATTTCCTTAATAACTTTTTTTCTAGGAAAATATATAATAAAAGGAAATATTAAAATTAAATTTAAATTTTTTTTTATATATTTAAGATCGAAGTTATATATTTTAAATTGAAGTGAAATACTCGTAAAATAAATGAACTTCCTTTAAATGTCTAATTTAAAAATTGAAATAATTTAAAATTCTATTTCTAATTTTCTTAGTACTATTGATATTTTATAATTTCTCATGAATCAGATTTGAATTCTAATGAATCAGACTTAAACAATTTTTAGGCTTATCAAAATTTCTAAAAAATATATATTTATATTTTGAAAGTTAAATTTAATTTTGTTTAAAATTTAAAAATATAGGCATAACTTCAGATTTTCAATATATATTCAGTTTTTTTTTAATGTTTTTTGCTCCTAAAAAGACACATAAAGAAAAATCAATACACCCAACTCTTTTTTTACACGGTAGATACGTTCGAACTAAAATAGTGTAAAAAAAATCGTGTTAAAAAAGACATACTAACCATACTAAAATTGAGGATGTGTTCAATAATTGTAAAAAACCGTTTAAAATAGAAAAATTAACCATAAGTTGTTCTAAAAAACCGTGCAAAAAAAGAATAAATATTTAAAACATATTATACAAATTTTAGAAAATATAATTCATACATATTTTTATTAAAAATAGATAATAATAGTAATTTTAGTCCATAAGTAAAAAAAAAAAAACTTATAACATTTCCACGAACTGAACACAACAATAAAATTTAAATAGAAAAATAGAAAATGCGAATTCAGTTTCTTGATTATACATCATATAATAAAATTTGGGTATTCCCCGTGCAGTACATAAAAAATATTAATAAGAATTTTTTTTAAAGAAGATATGTTCTTTTTTTGTGGATCGTGTTATTTCAAAATCGTGTAAAAAAAGAGTTGGGTGTATTGATTTATATAAGAGTTGGGTGTATTGATTTATACATATTTTCCCGAGAAATCGGGAAAATATGGAAATTTAATGAGATTCAATACAAAACATCAGAATTTGTAGCAAAAAAATGAAAATCCTTAAAACTGAAAGCAATCCCCACATATTTGGTATCTCTGTGTAGGGAATTTAATTTTTAGCGCATTTGCGAAGACCTTTTCGAAAAATATACAAAATTGCCCGAGAAATCGGGAAAATATGGAAATATACTGAGATTCAATACAAAACATCAGAATTTGTAGCAAAAAAATGAAAACCCTTAAAACTGAAAGCAATCCCCACATATTTGGTATCTCCGTGTAGGGAATTTAATTTCTAGCGAATTTCCGAAGACCGTTCCGAAAAATATTCAAATTTGCCCGAGAACTCGGGAAAATATGGAACTTTAATGAGATTCAATACAAAACATCAGAATTTGTAGCAAAAAAATGAAAACCCTTAAAACTGAAAGCAATCCCCACATATTTGGTATCTCCGTGTAGGGAATTTAATTTCTAGCGAATTTCCGAATACCCTTCCGAAAAATATTCAAAATTGCCAGAGAACTCGGGAAAATATGGAAATTTAATGAGATTGAATACAAAACATCAGAATTTGTAGCAAAAAAATTAAAACCCTTAAAACTGAAAGCAATCCCCACATATTTGGTATCTCCGTGTAGGGAATTTAATTTCTAGCGCATTTCCGAAGACCTTTTCGAAAAATATTCAAAATTTCCCGAGAAAGCGGGAAAATATGGAAATATAAGGAGATTCAATACAAAACATCAGAATTTGTAGCAAAAAAATTAAAACCCTTAAAACTGAAAGCAATCCCCACATATTTGGTATCTCCGTGTAGGGAATTTAATTTCTAGCGCATTTCCGAAGACTTTTTCGAAAAATATTCAAATTTGCCCGAGAACTCGGGAAAATATGGAACTTTAATGAGATTCAATACAAAACATCAGAATTTGTAGCAAAAAAATTAAAACCCTTAAAACTGAAAGCAATCCCCACATATTTGGTATCTCCGTGTAGGGAATTTAATTTCTAGCGCTCTTACGAAGACCTTACCGAAAAATATTCAAATTTGCCTGAGAAATCGGGAAAATATGGAAATATAATGAGATTAAATATAAAACATCAGAATTTGTAGCAAAAAAATGAAAACCCTTAAAACTGAAAGCAATCCCCACATATTTGGTATCCCCGTGTAGGGAATTTAATTTCTAGCGAATTACCGAAAACCTTTTCGAAAAATATTCAAAATTGCCCGAGAAATCGGTAAATATGGAAATATAATCTCTTCCGAAGAGCGCTAAAAATTAAATTTCCTACACGGAGATACCAAATATGTGGGGATTGCTTTCAGTTTTAAGGGTTTTCATTTTTTTGCTACAAATTCTGATGTTTTATATTTAATCTCATTATATTTCCATATTTTCCCGATTTCTCGGGCAAATTTGAATATTTTTCGGTAAGGTCTTCGTAAGAGCGCTAGAAATTAAGTTCCCTACACGGAGATACCAAATATGTGGGGATTGCTTTCAGTTTTAAGGGAATTCATTTTTTTGCTATAAATTCTGATGTTTTGTATTGAATCGCATTAAATTTCCATATTTTCCCGATTTCTCGGGCAATTTTGAATATTTTTCGGTAAGGTCTTCGTAAGAGCGCTAGAAATTAAATTCCCTACACGGAGATACCAAATATGTGGGGATTGCTTTCAGTTTTAAGGGTTTTCATAATTTTGCTACAAATTCTGATGTTTTGTATTGAATCGCATTAAATTTCCATATTTTCTCCATGCCATATCTCGGCAAATTTTGAATATTTTTCGAAAAGCTCTTCGGAAATGCGTTAGAAATTAAATTCCCTACTCGGAGATACCAAATATGTGGGGATTGCTTTCAGTTTTAAGGGTTTTCATTTTTTTGCTACAAATTCTAATGTTTTGTATTGAATCTCATTAATTTTCCATATTTTCCCGATTTCTCAGGCAATTTTGAATATTTTTCGAAAAGATCTTCGAAAGTGCGCTAGAAATTAAATTTCCTGCACGGAGATACCAAATATGTGGCGATTGCTTTCAGTTTTAGGGGAATTCATTTTTTTGCTATAAATTCTGATGTTTTGTATTGAATCGCATTAAATTTCCATATTTTCCCGATTTCTCGGGCAATTTTCAATATTTTTAGAAAAGGTCCTCGGAAATTCACTAGAAATTAAATTCCCTACACTGAGATACCAAATATGTGGGGATTGCTTTCAGTTTTAAGGGTTTTCATTTTTTTGCTATTAATTCTGATGTTTTATTCTGAATCGCATTAAATATACATATTTTCCCGATTTCTCGGGCAATTTTGAATATTTTTCGAAAAGGTCTTCGGAAATTCGATAGAAATTAAATTCCCTACACGGCGATATCAAATATGTGGGGATTGCTTTCAGTTTTAAGGGTTTTCATTTTTTGCTACAAATTCTGATGTTTTGTATTGAATCTCATTATATTTCCATATTTCCCGATTTCTCGGGCAATTTTGAATAATTTTCGAAAAGGTCTTCGGAAATGCACTAGAAATTGAATTCCCTACACGGAAATACCAAATATGTGGGGATTGCTTTCAGTTAAAAGGATTTCATTTCTTTGCTACAAATTCTGATGTTTTGTATTGAATCGCATTAAATTTCCATACTTTCCCCATTTCTCGGGGAATTTTGAATATGTTACGAAAAGCTCTTCGGAAATGTGCTAGAAATTAAATTCTCTACTCGTAGATACCAAATATGTGGGGATTGCTTTCAGTTTTAAGGGTTTTCATTTTTTTGCTATAAATTCTGATGTTTTGTATTGAACCTTATTAAATTTACATATTTTCCTGATTTCTCGGGCAATTTTGAATATTTTTAGAAAAGGTCTTCGGAAATTCGCTAGAAATTAAATTCCCTACACGGCGATACCAAATATGTGGGGATTGCTTTCAGTTTTAAGGGTTTTCATTTTTTGCTACAAATTCTGATGTTTTGTATTGAATCTCATTATATTTCCATATTTCCCGATTTCTCGGGCAATTTTGAATATTTTTCGAAAAGGTCTTCGGAAATGCACTAGAAATTGAATTCCCTACACGGAGATACCAAATATGTATGGATTGCTTTCAGTTTAAAAGGATTTCATTTCTTTGCTACAAATTCTGATGTTTTGTATTGAATCGCATTAAATTTCCATATTTTCCCGATTTCTCGGGCAATTTTGAATATGTTTCGAAAAGCTCTTCGGAAATGTGCTAGAAATTAAATTCCCTACTCGTAGATACCAAATATGTGGGGATTGCTTTCAGTTTTAAGGGTTTGCATTTTTTTGCTATAAATTCTGATGTTTTGTATTGAACCTTATTAAATTTACATATTATCCCGATTTCTCGGGCAATTTTGAATATTTTTAGAAAATGTCTTCGGAAATTCGCTAGAAATTAAATTCCCATCACGGCGATACCAAATATGTGGGGATTGCTTTCAGTTTTAAGGGTTTTCATTTTTTGCTACAAATTCTGATGTTTTGTATTGAATCTCATTATATTTCCATATTTTCCCCGTATCTCTGAAAATTTTGAATAGTTTTCGAAAAGGTCTTCGGAAATGCGCTACAAATTAAATTCCAAACACGGAGATACCAAATGTGTGGGGATTGCTTTCAGTTTTAGGGGAATTCATTTTTTTGCTATAAATTCTGATGTTTTATATTGAATCGCATTAAATTTCCATATTTTCCCGATTTCTCGGGCTATTTTGAATATTTTTCGAAAAGCTCTTCGGAAATGCGCTAGAACTTAAATTCCCTACTCGGAGATACCAAATATGTAGGGATTGCTTTCAGTTTTAAGGGTTTCCAATTTTTTGCTACAAATTCTGATGTTTTGTATTAAATCTCATTAAATTTCCATATTTTCCCCATTTCTCGGGCAATTTTTAATATTTTTCGAAAAGCTCTTCGGAAATTCGCTAGAAATTGAATTCCCTACACGGAAATACCAAATATGTGGGAATTGCTTCCAATTTTAAGGGTTTTCATTTTTTTGCTACAAATTCTGATGGTTTGTATTGAATCTCATTAAATTTCATTATTTTCCCGATTTCTCGGGCAATTTTTAATATTTTTCGAAAAGCTCTTCGGAAATTCGCTAGAAATTGAATTCCCTACACGGAAATACCAAATATGTGGGAATTGCTTCCAATTTTAAGGGTTTTCATTTTTTTGCTACAAATTCTGATGGTTTGTATTGAATCTCATTAAATTTCATTATTTTCCCGATTTCTCGGGCAATTTTGAATATTTTTAAGGGTTTTAATTTTTTTGCTACAAATTCTGATGTTTTATACTGAATCGCATTAAATTTCCATATTTTCCCGATTTCTCGGGCAATTTTGAATATTTTCCGAATAGGTCTTCGGAAATTCGCTAGAAATTAAATTCCCTACACGAAGATACCAAATATGTGGGGATTGCTTTCAGTTTTAAGGGTTTTCATTTTTTGCTACAAATTCTGATGTTTTGTATTGAACCTCATTATATTTCCATATTTCCCGATTTCTCGGGCAATTTTGAAAATTGTTCGAAAGGGCTTTCGCAAATTCGCTAGAAATTAAATTCCCTACACGGAAATACCAAATATGTAGGGATTGCTTTTAGTTTTAAAGGTTTTCATTTTTTTGCAACAAATTCTGACGTTTTGTATTGAATCTCATTATATTTCCATATTTTCCCGATTTCTCGGGCAATTTTGAATATTTTTCGAAAAGCTCTTCGGAAATGCGCTAGAAATTAAATTCCCTACCTGCGATACCAAATATGTAGGGATTGCATTCAGTTTTAAGGGTTTTCATATTTTGCTACAAATTCTGATGTTTTGTATTGAATCTCATTATATTTCCATATTTCCCGATTTCTCGGGCAATTTTGAATATTTTTCGAAAAGGTCTTCGGAAATGCACTAGAAATTGAATTCCCTACACGGAGATACCAAATATGTGGGGATTGCTTTCAGTTTTAGGGGTTTTCAATTTTTTGCTACAAATTCTGATGTTTTGTATTGACTTTCATTAAATTTCCATATTTTCCCGATTTCTCGGGCAATTTTGAAAATTGTTCGAAAGGGTTTTCGGAAATTCGCTAGAAATTAAATTCCCTCCACGAAGATACCAAATATGTTGCGATTTCTTTCAGTTTTAAGGCTTTTCATTTTTTTGCTACAAATTCTGACGTTTTGTATAGAATCTCATTATATTTCCATATTTTCCCGATTTCTCGGGCAATTTTGAATATTTTTCGAAAAGCTCTTCGGAAATGCGCTAGAAATTAAATTCCCTACTCGGAGATACCAGATATGTAGGGATTGCTTTTAATTTTAAGGGTTTTCATTTTTTTGCTACAAATTCTGATGTTTTGTATTGAATCTCTTTATATTTCCATATTTTCCCGATTTCTCGGGTAATTTTGAATATTTTCCGAAAAGGTCTTCGGAAATTCGCTAGAAATTAAATTCCCTACACGAAGATACCAAATATGTGGGGATTGCTTTCAGTTTTAAGGGTTTTCATTTTTTGCTACAAATTCTGATGTTTTGTATTGAACCTCATTATATTTCCATATTTCCCGATTTCTCGGGCAATTTTGAAAATTGTTCGAAAGGGTTTTCGGAAATTCGCTAGAAATTAAATTCCCTACACGGCGATACCAAATATGTGGGGATTGCTTTCAGTTTTAAGGGTTTTCATTTATTTGCAACAAATTCTGACGAGTTGTATTGAATCTCATTATATTTCCATATTTTCCCGATTTCTCGGGCAATTTTGAATATTTTTCGAAAAGCTCTTCGGAAATGCGCTAGAAATTAAACTCCCTACACGGCGATACCAAATATGTGGGGATTGCATTCAGTTTTAAGGGTTTTCATTTTTTGCTACAAATTCTGATGTTTTGTATTGAATCTCATTATATTTCCATATTTCCCGATTTCTCGGGCAATTTTGAATATTTTTCGAAAAGGTCTTCGGAAATGCACTAGACATTGAATTCCCTACACGGAGATACCAAATATGTGGGGATTGCTTTCAGTTTTAGGGGTTTTCAATTTTTTGCTACAAATTCTGATGTTTTGTATTGACTTTCATTAAATTTCCATATTTTCCCGATTTCTCGGGCAATTTTGAATATTTTTCGAAAAGCTCCAAATATACAAAATATGTAGGGATTTTTCGAAAAGCTCCCGAGATACCAAATGTGTAGGGATTGCTTTTAGTTTTAAGGGTTTTCATTTTTTTGCTACAAATTCTGATATTTTGTATTGTATCTCATTATATTTCCATATTTTCCCGATTTCTCAGGCAATTTTGAATATTTTTCGAATAGGTCTTCGGAAATTCGCTAGGAATTAAATTCCCTACACGGAAATACCAAATATGTAGGGATTGCTTTTAGTTTTAAAGGTTTTCATTTTTTTACTACAAATTCTGATGTTTTGTATTGAATCTCATTATATTTCCATATTTTCCCGATTTCTCGGGCAATTTTGAATATTTTCCGAATAGGTCTTCGGAAATTCGCTAGAAATTAAATTCCCTACACGAAGATACCAAATATGTGGGGATTGCTTTCAGTTTTAGGGGTTTTCATTTTTTTGCTACAAATTCTGATGTTTTGTATTGACTTTCATTAAATTTCCATATTTTCCCGATTTCTCGGGCAATTTTGAATATTTCTCGGAAAGGTTTTCGGAAGAGCGCTAAAAATTAAATTCCCTACACGGAAATACCAAATATGTAGGGATTGCTTTTAGTTTTAAAGGTTTTCATTTTTTTGCAACAAATTCTGACGTTTTGTATTGAATCTCATTATATTTTCATATTTTCCCGATTTCTCGGGCAATTTTGAATATTTTTCGAAAAGCTCTTCGGAAATGCGCTAGAAATTAAATTCCCTACCTGCGATACCAAATATGTAGGGATTGCATTCAGTTTTAAGGGTTTTCATTTTTTGCTACAAATTCTGATGTTTTGTATTGAATCTCATTATATTTCCATATTTCCCGATTTCTCGGGCAATTTTGAATATTTTTCGAAAAGGTCTTCGGAAATGCACTAGAAATTGAATTCCCTACACGGAGATACCAAATATGTGGGGATTGCTTTCAGTTTTAGGGGTTTTCAATTTTTTGCTACAAATTCTGATGTTTTGTATTGACTTTCATTAAATTTCCATATTTTCCCGATTTCTCGGGCAATTTTGAAAATTGTTCGAAAGGGTTTTCGGAAATTCGCTAGAAATTAAATTCCCTCCACGAAGATACCAAATATGTTGCGATTTCTTTCAGTTTTAAGGCTTTTCATTTTTTTGCTACAAATTCTGACGTTTTGTATAGAATCTCATTATATTTCCATATTTTCCCCATTTCTCGGGCAATTTTGAATATTTTTCGAAAAGCTCTTCGGAAATGCGCTAGAAATTAAATTCCCTACTCGGAGATACCAGATATGTAGGGATTGCTTTTAATTTTAAGGGTTTTCATTTTTTTGCTACAAATTCTGATGTTTTGTATTGAATCTCTTTATATTTCCATATATTCCCGATTTCTCGGGTAATTTTGAATATTTTCCGAAAAGGTCTTAGGAAATTCGCTAGAAATTAAATTCCCTACACGAAGATACCAAATATGTGGGGATTGCTTTCAGTTTTAAGGGTTTTCATTTTTTGCTACAAATTCTGATGTTTTGTATTGAACCTCATTATATTTCCATATTTCCCGATTTCTCGGGCAATTTTGAAAATTGTTCGAAAGGGTTTTCGGAAATTCGCTAGAAATTAAATTCCCTACACGGCGATACCAAATATGTGGGGATTGCTTTCAGTTTTAAGGGTTTTCATTTATTTGCAACAAATTCTGACGAGTTGTATTGAATCTCATTATATTTCCATATTTTCCCGGTTTCTCGGGCAATTTTGAATATTTTTCGAAAAGCTCTTCGGAAATGCGCTAGAAATTAAACTCCCTACACGGCGATACCAAATATGTGGGGATTGCATTCAGTTTTAAGGGTTTTCATTTTTTGCTACAAATTCTGATGTTTTGTATTGAATCTCATTATATTTCCATATTTCCCGATTTCTCGGGCAATTTTGAATATTTTTCGAAAAGGTCTTCGGAAATGCACTAGAAATTGAATTCCCTACACGGAGATACCAAATATGTGGGGATTGCTTTCAGTTTTAGGGGTTTTCAATTTTTTGCTACAAATTCTGATGTTTTGTATTGACTTTCATTAAATTTCCATATTTTCCCGATTTCTCGGGCAATTTTGAATATTTTTCGAAAAGCTCCAAATATACAAAATATGTAGGGATTTTTCGAAAAGCTCCAGAGATACCAAATATGTAGGGATTGCTTTTAGTTTTAAGGGTTTTCATTTTTTTCTACAAATTCTGATGTTTTGTATTGTATCTCATTATATTTCCATATTTTCCCGATTTCTCAGGCAATTTTGAATATTTTTCGAATAGGTCTTCGGAAATTCGCTAGGAATTAAATTCCCTACACGGAAATACCAAATATGTAGGGATTGCTTTTAGTTTTAAAGGTTTTCATTTTTTTACTACAAATTCTGATGTTTTGTATTGAATCTCATTATATTTCCATATTTTCCCGATTTCTCGGGCAATTTTGAATATTTTCCGAATAGGTCTTCGGAAATTCGCTAGAAATTAAATTCCCTACACGAAGATACCAAATATGTTGGGCTTGCTTTCAGTTTTAGGGGTTTTCATTTTTTTGCTACAAATTCTGATGTTTTGTATTGACTTTCATTAAATTTCCATATTTTCCCGATTTCTCGGGCAATTTTGAATATTTCTCGGAAAGGTTTTCGGAAGAGCGCTAAAAATTAAATTCCCTACTCGGATATACCACCAAATATGTGGAGATTGCTTTCAGTTTTAAGACTTTTCATTTTTTTGCTACAAATTCTGATGTTTTGTATTGAACCTCATTATATTTCCATATTTTCCCGATTTCTCGGGATATTTTGAATATTTTTCGAAAAGGTTTTCGGAAATTCGCTAGAAATTAAATTCCTTACACGGCGATACCAAATATGTGGGGATTGCTTTCAGTTTTGAGGGTTTTCATTTTTTGCAACAAATTCTGACGTTTTGTATTGAATCTCGTTATATTTCCATATTTTCCCGATTTCTCGGGCAATTTTGAATATTTTTCGAAAAGGTCTTCGGAAATTCGCTAGAAATTAAATTCCCTACACGGCGATACCAAATATGTAGGGATTGCTTTCAGTTTTAAGGTTTTTCATTTTTTTGCTACAAATTCTGATGTTTTGTATTGAATCTCATTAAATTTTCATATTACCCCGATTTCTCGGGCAATTTTGAGTATTTTTCGAAAAGGTCTTCGGAAATTCGATAGAAATTAAATTCCCTACACGGAAATACCAAATATGTTGGGATTGCTTTTAGTTTTAGGGGCTTTCATTTTTTTGCTACAAATTCTGATGTTTTGTATTGACTTTCATTAAATTTCCATATTTTCCCGATTTCTCGGGCAATTTTGAATATTTTTCGGAAAGGTTTTCGGAAGAGCGCTAAAAATTAAATTCCCTACTCGGAGATACCAAATATTTGGGGATTGCTTTCAGTTTTAAGGCTTTTCATTTTTTTGCTACAAATTCTGATGTTTTGTATTGAACCTCATTATATTTCCATATTTTCCCGATTTCTCGGGATATTTTGAATATTTTTCGAAAAGGTTTTCGGAAATTCGCTAGAAATTAAATTCCTTACACGGCGATACCAAATATGTGGGGATTGCTTTTAGTTTTAAAGGTTTTCAATTATTTGCTACAAATTCTGATGTTTTGTATTGAATCTCATTATATTTCCATATTTTCCCGATTTCTCGGGCAATTTTGAATATTTACCGAATAGGTCTTCGGAAATTCGCTAGAAATTGAATTCCCTACACGGAGATACCAAATATGTGGGGATTGCTTTCAGTTTTAGGGGTTTTCAATTTTTTGCTACAAATTCTGATGTTTTATATTGACTTTCATTAAATTTCCATATTTTCCCGATTTCTCGGGCAATTTTGAATATTTTTCGGAAAGGTTTTCGGAAGAGCGCTAAAAATTAAATTCCCTACTCGGAGATACCAAATATGTAGGGATTGCTTTTAGTTTTAAGGGTTTTCATTTTTTTGCTACAAATTCTGATGTTTTGTATTGAACCTCATTATATTTCCATATTTTCCCGATTTCTCGGGATATTTTGAATATTTTTCGAAAAGGTTTTCGGAAATTCGCTAGAAATTAAATTCCCTACACGGCGATACCAAATATGTGGGGATTGCTTTTAGTTTTAAAGGTTTTCAATTTTTTGCTACAAATTCTGATGTTTTGTATTGAATCTCATTATATTTCCATATTTTCCCGATTTCTCGGGCAATTTTGAATATTTTCCGAATAGGTCTTCGGAAATTCGCTAGAAATTGAATTCCCTACACGGAGATACCAAATATGTGGGGATTGCTTTCAGTTTTAGGGGTTGTCAATTTTTTGCTACAAATTCTGATGTTTTATATTGACTTTCATTAAATTTCCATATTTTCCCGATTTCTCGGGCAATTTTGAATATTTTTCGGAAAGGTTTTCGGAAGAGCGCTAAAAATTAAATTCCCTACTCGGAGATACCAAATATGTAGGGATTGCTTTTAGTTTTAAGGGTTTTCATTTTTTTGCTACAAATTCTGATGTTTTGTATTGAATCTCATTATATTTCCATATTTTCCCGATTTCTCGGGCAATTTTGAATATTTTCCGAATAGATCTTCGGAAATTCGCTAGAAATTAAATTCCCTACACCAAGATACCAAATATGTTGGGTTTGCTTTCAGTTTTAGGGGTTTTCATTTTTTTGCTACAAATTCTGATGTTTTGTATTGAATCTCGTTATATTTCCATATTTTCCCGATTTCTCGGGCTATTTTGAATATTTTTCGAAAAGGTCTTCGGAAATACGATAGAAATTAAATTCCCTACACGGGATTACCAAATATGTTGGGTTTGCTTTCAGTTTTAGGGGTTTTCATTTTTTTGCTACAAATTCTGATGTTTTGTATTGACTTTCATTAAATTTCCATATTTTCCCCATTTCTCGGGCAATTTTGAATATTTTTCGAAAAGCTCTTCGGAAATGCGCTAGAAATTAAATTCCCTACTCGGAGATACCAAATATGTAGGGATTGCTTTTAGTTTTAAAGGTTTTCAATTTTTTGCTACAAATTCTGATGTTTTGTATTGAATCTCATTATATTTCCATATTTTCCCGATTTCTCGGGCAATTTTGAATATTTTCCGAATAGATCTTCGGATATTCGCTAGAAATTAAATTCCCTACACGAAGATACAAATATGTTGGGATTGCTTTCAGTTTTAGGGGTTTTCATTTTTTTGCTACAAATTCTGATGTTTTGTATTGAATCTCGTTATATTTCCATATTTTCCCGATTTCTCGGGCAATTTTGAATATTTTCCGAATAGATCTTCGGAAATTCGCTAGAAATTAAATTCCCTACACGAAGATACCAAATATGTTGGGATTGCTTTCAGTTTTAGGGGTTTTCATTTTTTTGCTACAAATTCTGATGTTTTGTATTGAATCTCATTAAATTTCCATATTTTCCCCATTTCTCGGGCAATTTCGAATATTTTTCGAAAAGCTCTTCGGAAATGCGCTAGAAATTAAATTCCCTACTCGGAGATACCAAATATGTAGGGATTGCTTTTAGTTTTAAAGGTTTTCAATTTTTTGCTACAAATTCTGATGTTTTGTATTGAATCTCATTATATTTCCATATTTTCCCGATTTCTCGGGCAATTTTGAATATTTTCCGAATAGATCTTCGGAAATTCGCTTGAAATTAAATTCCCTACACGAAGATACCAAATATGTTGGGATTGCTTTCAGTTTTAGGGGTTTTCATTTTTTTGCTACAAATTCTGATGTTTTGTATTGAATCTCATTATATTTCCATATTTTCCCGATTTCTCGGGAAATTTTGAACATTTTCCGAATACGTCTTCGGAAATTCGCTAGAAATTAAATTCCCTACACGGGATTACCAAATATGTTGGGTTTGCTTTCAGTTTTAGGGGTTTTCATTTTTTTGCTACAAATTCTGATGATTTGTATTGACTTTCATTAAATTTCCATATTTTTCCCATTTCTCGGGCAATTTCGAATATTTATCGAAAACCTCTTCGGAAATGCGCTAGAAATTAAATTCCCTACTCGGAGATACCAAATATGTAGGGATTGCTTTTAGTTTTAAAGGTTTTCAATTTTTTGCTACAAATTCTGATGTTTTGTATTGAATCTCATTATATTTCCATATTTTCCCGATTTCTCGGGCAATTTTGAATATTTTCCGAATAGATCTTCGGAAATTCGTTAGAAATTAAATTCCCTACACGAAGATACCAAATATGTGGGGATTGCTTTCAGTTTTAAGGGTTTTCATTTTTTGCAACAAATTCTGACGTTTTGTATTGAATCTCGTTATATTTCCATATTTTCCCGATTTCTCGGGCAATTTTGAATATTTTTTGAAAAGGTCTTCGGAAATTCGCTAGAAATTAAATTCCCTACACGGCGATACCAAATATGTGGGGATTGCTTTCAGTTTTAAGGTTTTTCATTTTTTTGCTACAAATTCTGATGTTTTGTATTGAATCTCATTAAATTTTTATATTACCACGATTTCTTGGGCAATTTTGAGTATTTTTCGAAAAGGTCTTCGGAAATTCGATAGAAATTAAATTCCCTACACGGAAATACCAAATATGTTGGGATTGCTTTTAGTTTTAGGGGTTTTCATTTTTTTGCTACAAATTCTGATGTTTTGTATTGACTTTCATTAAATTTCCATATTTTCCCGATTTCTCGGGCAATTTTGTATATTTTTCGGAAAGGTTTTCGGAAGAGCGCTAAAAATTAAATTCCCTACTCGGAGATACCAAATATGTGGGGATTGCTTTCAGTTTTAAGGCTTTTCATTTTTTTGCTACAAATTCTGATGTTTTGTATTGAACCTCATTATATTTCCATATTTTCCCGATTTCTCGGGATATTTTGAATATTTTTCGAAAAGGTTTTCGGAAATTCGCTAGAAATTAAATTCCTTACACGGCGATACCAAATATGTGGGGATTGCTTTTAGTTTTAAAGGTTTTCAATTTATTGCTACAAATTCTGATGTTTTGTATTGACTCTCATTATATTTCCATATTTTCCCGATTTCTCGGGCAATTTTGAATATTTGCCGAATAGGTCTTCGGAAATGCGCTAGAAATTAAATTCCCTACACGGAGATACCAAATATGTGGGGATTGCTTTCAGTTTTAGGGGTTTTCAATTTTTTGCTACAAATTCTGATGTTTTGTATTGACTTTCATTAAATTTCCATATTTTTGCGATTTCTCGGGCAATTTTGAATATTTTTCGGAAAGGTTTTCGGAAGGGCGCTAAAAATTAAATTCCCTACTCGGAGATACCAAATATGTAGGGATTGATTTTAGTTTTTAGGGTTTTCATTTTTTTGCTACAAATTCTGATGTTTTGTATTGAATCTCATTATATTTCCATATTTTCCCGATTTCTAGGCCAATTTTGAATATTTTTCGAAAAGGTCTTCGGAAATTCGCTAGAAATTAAATTCCCTACACGGCGATACCATATATGTGGTGATTGCTTTCAGTTTTAAGGTTTTTCATTTTTTTGCTACAAATTCTGATGTTTTGTATTGAACCTCATTATATTTCCATATTTTCCCGATTTCTCGGGCAATTTTGAGTATTTTTCGAAAAGGTCTTCGGAAATTCGATAGAAATTAAATTCCCTACACGGAAATACCAAATGTGTTGGGATTGCTTTCACTTTTAGGGGTTTTCATTTTTTTGCTACAAATTCTGATGTTTTGTATTGAATCTCATTATATTTCCATATTTTCCCGATTTCTCGGGCAATTTTGAATATTTTCCGAATAGATCTTCGGAAATTCGCTAGAAATTAAATTCCTTACACGGCGATACCAAATATGTGGGGATTGCTTTCAGTTTTAAGGGTTTTCATTTTTTTGCAACAAATTCTGACGTTTTGTATTGAATCTCGTTATATTTCCATATTTTCCCGATTTCTCGGGAAATTTTGAATATTTTTCGAAAAGGTCTTCGGAAATTCGCTAGAAATTAAATTCCCTACACGAAGATACCAAATATGTTGGGATTGGTTTCAGTTTTAGGGGTTTTCATTTTTTTGCTACAAATTCTGATGTTTTGTATTGACTTTCATTAAATTTCCATATTTTCCCGATTTCTCGGGCAATTTTGAATATTTTTCGGAAAGGTTTTCGGAAGAGAGCTAAAAATTAAATTCCCTACTCGGAGATACCAAATATGTGGGGATTTCTTTCAGTTTTAAGGCTTTTCAATTTTTTGCTACAAATTCTGATGTTTTGTATTGAACCTCATTATATTTCGATATTTTCCCGATTTCTCGGGCAATTTTGAATATTTTCCGAAAAGGTCTTCGGAAATTCGATAGAAATTAAATTCCCTACACGAAGATACCAAATATGTTGGGATTGCTTTCAGTTTTAGGGGTTTTCATTTTTTTGCTACAAATTCTGATGTTTTGTATTGACTTTCATTAAATTTCCATATTTTCCCGATTTCTCGGGCAATTTTGAATATTTTTCGGAAAGGTTTTCGGAAGAGAGCTAAAAATTAAATTCCCTACTCGGAGATACCAAATATGTGGGGATTTCTTTCAGTTTTAAGGCTTTTCATTTTTTTGCTACAAATTCTGATGTTTTGTATTGAACCTCATTATATTTCGACATTTTCCCGATTTCTCGGGCAATTTTGAATATTTTCCGAAAAGGTCTTCGGAAATTCGCTAGAAATTAAATTCCCTACACGGCGATACCAAATATGTGGGGATTGCTTTCAGTTTTAAGGTTTTTCATTTTTTTGCTACAAATTCTGATGTTTTCATTGAATCTCATTAAATTTCCATATTTTCCCCATATCTCGGGAAATTTTGAATAATTTTGGAAAAGGTCTTCGGAAGTGCGCCAAAAATTAAATTCCCTACACGGAGATACCAAATATGTGGGGATTGCTTTCAGTTTTAAGGGTTTTCATTTTTTTGCAACAAATTCTGACGTTTTGTATTGAATCTCGTTATATTTCCATATTTTCCCGATTTCTCGGGCAATTTTGAATATTTTTCGAAAAGGTCTTCGGAAATTCGCTAGAAATTAAATTCCCTACACGAAGATACCAAATATGTTGGGATTGCTTTCAGTTTTAGGGGTTTTCATTTTTTTGCTACAAATTCTGATGTTTTGTATTGACTTTCATTAAATTTCCATATTTTCGCGATTTCTCGGGCAATTTTGAATATTTTTCGGAAAGGTTTTCGGAAGAGAGCTAAAAATTAAATTCCCTACTCGGAGATACCAAATATGTGGGGATTTCTTTCAGTTTTAAGGCTTTTCATTTTTTTGCAACAAATTCTGACGTTTTGTATTGAATCTCATTAAATTTTTATATTACCACGATTTCTCGGGCAATTTTGAATATTTTCCGAAAAGGTCTTCGGAAATTCGCTAGAAATTAAATTCCCTACACGGCGATACCAAATATGTGGGGATTGCTTTCAGTTTTAGGGGTTTTCAATTTTTTGCTACAAATTCTGATGTTTTGTATTGAATCTCATTATATTTCCATATTTTCCCGATTTCTCGGGAAATTTTGAATATTTGCCGAATAGGTCTTCGGAAATGCACTAGAAATTGAATTCCCTACACGGAGATACCAAATATGTGGGGATTGCTTTCAGTTTTAGGGGTTTTCAATTTTTTGCTACAAATTCTGATGTTTTGTATTGAATCTCATTAAATTTTTATATTACCACGATTTCTCGGGCAATTTTGAATATTTTCCGAAAAGGTCTTCGGAAATTCGCTAGAAATTAAATTCCCTACACGGCGATACCAAATATGTGGGGATTGCTTTCAGTTTTAGGGGTTTTCAATTTTTTGCTACAAATTCTGATGTTTTGTATTGAATCTCATTATATTTCCATATTTTCCCGATTTCTCGGGAAATTTTGAATATTTGCCGAATAGGTCTTCGGAAATGCACTAGAAATTGAATTCCCTACACGGAGATACCAAATATGTGGGGATTGCTTTCAGTTTTAGGGGTTTTCAATTTTTTGCTACAAATTCTGATGTTTTGTATTGACTTTCATTAAATTTCCATATTTTCGCGATTTCTCGGGCAATTTTGAATATTTTTCGGAAAGGTTTTCGGAAGAGCGCTAAAAATTAAATTCCCTACTCGGAGATACCAAATATGTGGGGATTTCTTTCAGTTTTAAGGCTTTTCATTTTTTTGCTACAAATTCTGATGTTTTTATTGAATCTCATTAAATTTCCATATTTTCACGATTTCTCGGGAAATTTTGAATATTTTTGGAAAAGGTCTTCGGAAGTGCGCTAAAAATTAAATTCCCTACACGGAGATACCAAATATGTGGGGATTGCTTTCAGTTTTAGGGGTTTTCAATTTTTTGCTACAAATTCTGATGTTTTGTATTGAATCTCATTATATTTCCATATTTTCCCGATTTCTCGGGAAATTTTGAATATTTGCCGAATAGGTCTTCGGAAATGCACTAGAAATTGAATTCCCTACACGGAGATACCAAATATGTGGGGATTGCTTTCAGTTTTAGGGGTTTTCAATTTTTTGCTACAAATTCTGATGTTTTGTATTGACTTTCATTAAATTTCCATATTTTCGCGATTTCTCGGGCAATTTTGAATATTTTTCGGAAAGGTTTTCGGAAGAGCGCTAAAAATTAAATTCCCTACTCGGAGATACCAAATAAGTAGGGATTGCTTTTAGTTTTAAGGGTTTTCATTTTTTTGCTACAAATTCTGATGTTTTGTATTGAATCTCATTATATTTCCATATTTTCCCGATTTCTCGGGAAATTTTGAATATTTGCCGAATAGGTCTTCGGAAATGCACTAGAAATTGAATTCCCTACACGGAGATACCAAATATGTGGGGATTGCTTTCAGTTTTAGGGGTTTTCAATTTTTTGCTACAAATTCTGATGTTTTGTATTGACTTTCATTAAATTTCCATATTTTCACGATTTCTCGGGAAATTTTGAATATTTTTCGAAAAGGTCTTCGGAAGTGCGCTAGAAATTAAATTCCCTACTCGGAGATACCAAATATGTAGGGATTGCTTTTAGTTTTAAAGGTTTTCAACTTTTTGCTACAAATTCTGATGTTTTGTATTGAATCTCATTATATTTCCATATTTTCCCGATTTCTCGGGCAATTTTGAATATTTTCCGAATAGATCTTCGGAAATTCGCTAGAAATTAAATTCCCTACACGAAGATACCAAATATGTTGGGATTGCTTTCAGTTTTAGGGGTTTTCATTTTTTTGCTACAAATTCTGATGTTTTGTATTGACTTTCATTAAATTTCCATATTTTCCCGATTTCTCGGGCAATTTTGAATATTTTTCGGAAAGGTTTTCGGAAGAGCGCTAAAAATTAAATTCCCTACTCGGAGATACCAAATATGTGGGGATTGCTTTCAGTTTTAAGGCTTTTCATTTTTTTGCTACAAATTCTGATGTTTTGTATTGAACCTCATTATATTTCCATATTTTCCCGATTTCTCGGGCAATTTTGAATATTTTCCGAAAAGGTCTTCGGAAATTCGCTAGAAATTAAATTCCCTTCACGGCGATACCAAATATGTGGGGATTGCTTTCAGTTTTAAGGTTTTTCATTTTTTTGCTACAAATTCTGATGTTTTGTATTGAATCTCATTAAATTTCCATATTTTCACGATTTCTCGGGAAATTTTGAATATTTTTAAAAAAGGTCTTCGGAAGTGCGCTAGAAATTAAATTCCCTACACGGAGATACCAAATATGTGGGGATTGCTTTCAGTTTTAAGGTTTTTCATTTTTTTGCTACAAATTCTGATGTTTTCATTGAATCTCATTAAATTTCCATATTTTCCCCATATCTCGGGAAATTTTGAATAATTTTGGAAAAGGTCTTCGGAAGTGCGCCAAAAATTAAATTCCCTACACGGAGATACCAAATATGTGGGGATTGCTTTCAGTTTTAAGGGTTTTCATTTTTTTGCAACAAATTCTGACGTTTTGTATTGAATCTCGTTATATTTCCATATTTTCCCGATTTCTCGGGCAATTTTGAATATTTTTCGAAAAGGTCTTCGGAAATTCGCTAGAAATTAAATTCCCTACACGAAGATACCAAATATGTTGGGATTGCTTTCAGTTTTAGGGGTTTTCATTTTTTTGCTACAAATTCTGATGTTTTGTATTGACTTTCATTAAATTTCCATATTTTCGCGATTTCTCGGGCAATTTTGAATATTTTTCGGAAAGGTTTTCGGAAGAGAGCTAAAAATTAAATTCCCTACTCGGAGATACCAAATATGTGGGGATTTCTTTCAGTTTTAAGGCTTTTCATTTTTTTGCAACAAATTCTGACGTTTTGTATTGAATCTCATTATATTTCCATATTTTCCCGATTTCTCGGGCAATTTTGAATATTTGCCGAATAGGTCTTCGGAAATGCACTAGAAATTGAATTCCCTACACGGAGATACCAAATATGTGGGGATTGCTTTCAGTTTTAGGGGTTTTCAATTTTTTGCTACAAATTCTGATGTTTTGTATTGACTTTCATTAAATTTCCATATTTTCACGATTTCTCGGGAAATTTTGAATATTTTTCGAAAAGGTCTTCGGAAGTGCGCTAGAAATTAAATTCCCTACACGGCGATACCAAATATGTGGGGATTGCTTTCAGTTTTAGGGGTTTTCAATTTTTTGCTACAAATTCTGATGTTTTGTATTGAATCTCATTATATTTCCATATTTTCCCGATTTCTCGGGAAATTTTGAATATTTGCCGAATAGGTCTTCGGAAATGCACTAGAAATTGAATTCCCTACACGGAGATACCAAATATGTGGGGATTGCTTTCAGTTTTAGGGGTTTTCAATTTTTTGCTACAAATTCTGATGTTTTGTATTGAATCTCATTAAATTTTTATATTACCACGATTTCTCGGGCAATTTTGAATATTTTCCGAAAAGGTCTTCGGAAATTCGCTAGAAATTAAATTCCCTACACGGCGATACCAAATATGTGGGGATTGCTTTCAGTTTTAGGGGTTTTCAATTTTTTGCTACAAATTCTGATGTTTTGTATTGAATCTCATTATATTTCCATATTTTCCCGATTTCTCGGGAAATTTTGAATATTTGCCGAATAGGTCTTCGGAAATGCACTAGAAATTGAATTCCCTACACGGAGATACCAAATATGTGGGGATTGCTTTCAGTTTTAGGGGTTTTCAATTTTTTGCTACAAATTCTGATGTTTTGTATTGACTTTCATTAAATTTCCATATTTTCGCGATTTCTCGGGCAATTTTGAATATTTTTCGGAAAGGTTTTCGGAAGAGCGCTAAAAATTAAATTCCCTACTCGGAGATACCAAATATGTGGGGATTTCTTTCAGTTTTAAGGCTTTTCATTTTTTTGCTACAAATTCTGATGTTTTTATTGAATCTCATTAAATTTCCATATTTTCACGATTTCTCGGGAAATTTTGAATATTTTTGGAAAAGGTCTTCGGAAGTGCGCTAAAAATTAAATTCCCTACACGGAGATACCAAATATGTGGGGATTGCTTTCAGTTTTAAGGGTTTTCAATTTTTTGCTACAAATTCTGATGTTTTGTATTGAATCTCATTATATTTCCATATTTTCCCGATTTCTCGGGAAATTTTGAATATTTGCCGAATAGGTCTTCGGAAATGCACTAGAAATTGAATTCCCTACACGGAGATACCAAATATGTGGGGATTGCTTTCAGTTTTAGGGGTTTTCAATTTTTTGCTACAAATTCTGATGTTTTGTATTGACTTTCATTAAATTTCCATATTTTCGCGATTTCTCGGGCAATTTTGAATATTTTTCGGAAAGGTTTTCGGAAGAGCGCTAAAAATTAAATTCCCTACTCGGCGATACCAAATATGTAGGGATTGCTTTTAGTTTTAAGGGTTTTCATTTTTTTGCTACAAATTCTGATGTTTTGTATTGAATCTCATTATATTTCCATATTTTCCCGATTTCTCGGGAAATTTTGAATATTTGCCGAATAGGTCTTCGGAAATGCACTAGAAATTGAATTCCCTACACGGAGATACCAAATATGTGGGGATTGCTTTCAGTTTTAGGGGTTTTCAATTTTTTGCTACAAATTCTGATGTTTTGTATTGACTTTCATTAAATTTCCATATTTTCACGATTTCTCGGGAAATTTTGAATATTTTTCGAAAAGGTCTTCGGAAGTGCGCTAGAAATTAAATTCCCTACTCGGAGATACCAAATATGTAGGGATTGCTTTTAGTTTTAAAGGTTTTCAACTTTTTGCTACAAATTCTGATGTTTTGTATTGAATCTCATTATATTTCCATATTTTCCCGATTTCTCGGGCAATTTTGAATATTTTCCGAATAGATCTTCGGAAATTCGCTAGAAATTAAATTCCCTACACGAAGATACCAAATATGTTGGGATTGCTTTCAGTTTTAGGGGTTTTCATTTTTTTGCTACAAATTCTGATGTTTTGTATTGACTTTCATTAAATTTCCATATTTTCCCGATTTCTCGGGCAATTTTGAATATTTTTCGGAAAGGTTTTCGGAAGAGCGCTAAAAATTAAATTCCCTACTCGGAGATACCAAATATGTGGGGATTGCTTTCAGTTTTAAGGCTTTTCATTTTTTTGCTACAAATTCTGATGTTTTGTATTGAACCTCATTATATTTCCATATTTTCCCGATTTCTCGGGCAATTTTGAATATTTTCCGAAAAGGTCTTCGAAATTAGCTAAAAATTAAATTCCCTACTCGGAGATACCAAATATGTGGGGATTGCTTTCAGTTTTAAGGTTTTTCATTTTTTTTGCTACAAATTCTGATGTTTTGTATTGAATCTCATTAAATTTCCATATTTTCACGATTTCTCGGGAAATTTTGAATATTTTTGGAAAAGGTCTTCGGAAGTGCGCTAGAAATTAAATTCCCTACACGGAGATACCAAATATGTGGGGATTGCTTTCAGTTTTAAGGTTTTTCATTTTTTTGCTACAAATTCTGATGTTTTGTATTGACTTTCATTAAATTTCCATATTTTCCCAATTTCTCGGGCAATTTTGAATATTTTTCGGAAAGGTTTTCGGAAGAGCGCTAAAAATTAAATTCCCTACTCGGAGATACCAAATATGTGGGGATTGCTTTCAGTTTTAAGGCTTTTAATTTTTAGCTACAAATTCTGATGTTTTGTATTGAACCTCATTATATTTCCATATTTTTCCGATTTCTCCGGCAATTTTGAATATTTCCCGAAAAGGTCTTCGGAAATTCGCTAGAAATTAAATTCCCTACACGGCGATACCAAATATGTGGGGATTGCTTTCAGTTTTAAGGTTTTTCATTTTTTTGCTACAAATTCTGATGTTTTGTATTGAATCTCATTAAATTTCCATATTTTCACGATTTCTCGGGAAATTTTGAATATTTTTAAAAAAGGTCTTCGGAAGTGCGCTAGAAATTAAATTCCCTACACGGAGATACCAAATATGTGGGGATTGCTTTCAGTTTTAGGGGTTTTCAATGTTTTGCTACAAATTCTGATGTTTTGTATTGAATCTCATTATATTTCCATATTTTCCCGATTTCTCGGGCAATTTTGAATATTTGCCGAATAGGTCTTCGGAAATGCACTAGAAATTGAATTCCCTACACGGAGATACCAAATATGTGGGGATTGCTTTCAGTTTTAGGGGTTTTCAATTTTTTGCTACAAATTCTGATGTTTTGTATTGACTTTCATTAAATTTCCATATTTTCGCGATTTCTCGGGCAATTTTGAATATTTTTCGGAAAGGTTTTCGGAAGAGCGCTAAAAATTAAATTCCCTACTCGGAGATACCAAATATGTAGGGATTGCTTTTAGTTTTAAGGGTTTTCATTTTTTTGCTACAAATTCTGATGTTTTGTATTGAATCTCATTATATTTCCATATTTTCCCGATTTCTCGGGCAATTTTGAATATTTGCCGAATAGGTCTTCGGAAATGCACTAGAAATTGAATTCCCTACACGGAGATACCAAATATGTGGGGATTGCTTTCAGTTTTAAGGGTTTTCAATTTTTTGCTACAAATTCTGATGTTTTGTATTGACTTTCATTAAATTTCCATATTTTCACGATTTCTCGGGAAATTTTGAATATTTTTCGAAAAGGTCTTCGGAAGTGCGCTAGAAATTAAATTCCCTACTCGGAGATACCAAATATGTAGGGATTGCTTTTAGTTTTAAAGGTTTTCAACTTTTTGCTACAAATTCTGATGTTTTGTATTGAATCTCATTATATTTCCATATTTTCCCGATTTCTCGGGCAATTTTGAATATTTTCCGAATAGATCTTCGGAAATTCGCTAGAAATTAAATTCCCTACACGAAGATACCAAATATGTTGGGATTGCTTTCAGTTTTAGGGGTTTTCATTTTTTTGCTACAAATTCTGATGTTTTGTATTGACTTTCATTAAATTTCCATATTTTCCCGATTTCTCGGGCAATTTTGAATATTTTTCGGAAAGGTTTTCGGAAGAGCGCTAAAAATTAAATTCCCTACTCGGAGATACCAAATATGTGGGGATTGCTTTCAGTTTTAAGGCTTTTCATTTTTTTGCTACAAATTCTGATGTTTTGTATTGAACCTCATTATATTTCCATATTTTCCCGATTTCTCGGGCAATTTTGAATATTTTCCGAAAAGGTCTTCGGAAATTCGCTAGAAATTAAATTCCCTACACGGCGATACCAAATATGTGGGGATTGCTTTCAGTTTTAAGGTTTTTCATTTTTTTGCTACAAATTCTGATGTTTTGTATTGAATCTCATTAAATTTCCATATTTTCACGATTTCTCGGGAAATTTTGAATATTTTTGGAAAAGGTCTTCGGAAGTGCGCTAGAAATTAAATTCCCTACACGGAGATACCAAATATGTGGGGATTGCTTTCAGTTTTAAGGTTTTTCATTTTTTTGCTACAAATTCTGATGTTTTGTATTGACTTTCATTAAATTTCCATATTTTCCCGATTTCTCGGGCAATTTTGAATATGTTTCGGAAAGGTTTTCGGAAGAGCGCTAAAAATTAAATTCCCTACTCGGAGATACCAAATATGTGGGGATTGCTTTCAGTTTTAAGGCTTTTAATTTTTTAGCTACAAATTCTGATGTTTTGTATTGAACCTCATTATATTTCCATATTTTTCCGATTTCTCCGGCAATTTTGAATATTTTCCGAAAAGGTCTTCGGAAATTCGCTAGAAATTAAATTCCTTACACGGCGATACCAAATATGTGGGGATTGCTTTCAGTTTTAAGGTTTTTCATTTTTTTGCTACAAATTCTGATGTTTTGTATTGAATCTCATTAAATTTCCATATTTTCACGATTTCTCGGGAAATTTTGAATATTTTTAAAAAAGGTCTTCGGAAGTGCGCTAGAAATTAAATTCCCTACACGGAGATACCAAATATGTGGGGATTGCTTTCAGTTTTAGGGGTTTTCAATGTTTTGCTACAAATTCTGATGTTTTGTATTGAACCTCATTATATTTCCATATTTTTCCGATTTCTCCGGCAATTTTGAATATTTTCCGAAAAGGTCTTCGGAAATTCGCTAGAAATTAAATTCCTTACACGGCGATACCAAATATGTGGGGATTGCTTTCAGTTTTAAGGTTTTTCATTTTTTTGCTACAAATTCTGATGTTTTGTATTGACTTTCATTAAATTTCCATATTTTCCCGATTTCTCGGGCAATTTTGAATATTTTTCGGAAAGGTTTTCGGAAGAGCGCTAAAAATTAAATTCCCTACTCGGAGATACCAAATATGTAGGGATTGCTTTTAGTTTTAAGGGTTTTCATTTTTTTTCTACAAATTCTGATGTTTTGTATTGAATCTCATTATATTTCCATATTTTCCCGATTTCTCGGGAAATTTTGAACATTTTCCGAATAGGTCTTCGGAAATTCGCTAGAAATTAAATTTCCTACACGGGATTACCAAATATGTTGGGTTTGCTTTCAGTTTTAGGGGTTTTCATTTTTTTGCTACAAATTCTGATGTTTTGTTTGACTTTCATTAAATTTCCATATTTTCCCCATTTCTCGGGCAACTTTGAATATTTTTCGAAAAGCTCTTCGGAAATGCGCTAGAAATTAAATTCCCCACTCGGAGATAGCAAATATGTAGGGATTGCTTTTAGTTTTAAAGGTTTTCAATTTTTTGCTACAAATTCTGATGTTTTGTATTGAATCTCATTATATTTCCATATTTTCCCGATTTCTCGGGCAATTTTGAATATTTTCCGAATAGATCTTCGGAAATTCGCTAGAAATTAAATTCCCTACACGAAGATACCAAATATGTTGGGATTGCTTTCAGTTTTAGGGGTTTTCATTTTTTTGCTACAAATTCTGATGTTTTGTATTGACTTTCATTAAATTTCCATATTTTCCCGATTTCTCGGGCAATTTTGAATATTTTTCGGAAAGGTTTTCGGAAGAGCGCTAAAAATTAAATTCCCTACTCGGAGATACCAAATATGTGGGGATTTCTTTCAGTTTTAAGGTTTTTCATTTTTTTGCTACAAATTCTGATGTTTTGTATTGAACCTCATTATATTTCCATATTTTCCCGATTTCTCGGGCAATTTTGAATATTTTCCGAAAAGATCTTCGGAAATTCGCTAGAAATTAAATTCCCTACACGGCGATACCAAATATGTGGGGATTGCTTTCAGTTTTAAGGTTTTTCATTTTTTTGCTACAAATTCTGATGTTTTGTATTGAATCTCATTAAATTTCCATATTTTCACGATTTCTCGGGAAATTTTGAATATTTTTGGAAAAGGTCTTCGGAAGTGCGCTAGAAATTAAATTCCCTACACGGAGATACCAAATATGTGGGGATTGCTTTCAGTTTTAGGGGTTTTCAATTTTTTGCTACAAATTCTGATGTTCTGTATTGAATCTCATTATATTTCCATATTTTCCCGATTTCTCGGGCAATTTTGAATATTTGCCGAATAGGTCTTCGGAAATGCACTAGAAATTGAATTCCCTACACGGAGATACCAAATATGTGGGGATTGCTTTCAGTTTTAGGGGTTTTCAATTTTTTGCTACAAATTCTGAAGTTTTGTATTGACTTTCATTAAATTTCCATATTTTCGCGATTTCTCGGGCAATTTTGAATATTTTTCGGAAAGGTCTTCGGAAATTCGCTAGAAATTAAATTCCCTACACGAAGATACCAAATATGTTGCGATTGCTTTCAGTTTTAGGGGTTTTCATTTTCTTGCTACAAATTCTGATGTTTTGTATTGACTTTCATTAAATTTCCATATTTTCCCGATTTCTCGGGCAATTTTGAATATTTTTCGGAAAGGTTTTCGGAAGAGAGCTAAAAATTAAATTCCCTACTCGGAGATACCAAACATGTGGGGATTGCTTTCAGTTTTAAGGCTTTTCATTTTTTTGCTACAAATTCTGATGTTTTGTATTGAACCTCATTATATTTCCATATTTTCCCGATTTCTCGGGCAATTTTGAATATTTTCCGAAAAGGTCTTCGGAAATTCGATAGAAATTAAATTCCCTACACGGCGATACCAAATATGTGAGGATTGCTTTCAGTTTTAAGGTTTTTCATTTTTTTACTACAAATTCTCATGTTTTGTATTGAATCTCGTTATATTTCCATATTTTCCCGATTTCTCGGGCAATTTTGAATATTTTTCGAAAAGGTCTTCGGAATTTCGCTAGAAATTAAATTCCCTACACGGCGATACCAAATATGTGGGGATTGCTTTCAGTTTTAAGGTTTTTCATTTTTTTACTACAAATTCTGATGTTTTGTATTGAATCTCATTAAATTTTCATATTATCCCGATTTCTCGGGAAATTTTGAATATTTTTGGAAAAGGTCTTCGGAAGTGCGCTAGAAATTAAATTCCCTACACGGCGATACCAAATATGTGGGGATTGCTTTCAGTTTTAAAGGTTTTCATTTTTTTGCTAAAATTCTGATGTTTTGTATTGTATCTCATTATATTTCCATATTTTCCCGATTTCTCGGGCAATTTTGAATATTTTCCGAATAGGTCTTCGGAAATTCGCTAGAAATTAAATTCCCTACACGAAGATACCAAATATGTTGGGATTGCTTTCAGTTTTAGGGGTTTTCATTTTTTTGCTACAAATTCTGATGTTTTGTATTGACTTTCATTAAATTTCCATATTTTCCCGATTTCTCGGGCAATTTTGAATATTTTTCGGAAAGGTTTTTCGGAAGAGCGCTAAAAATTAAATTCCCTACTCGGAGATACCAAATATGTGGGGATTGCTTTCAGTTTTAAGGCTTTTCATTTTTTTGCTACAAATTCTGATGTTTTGTATTGAACCTCATTATATTTCCATATTTTCCAGATTTCTCGGGCAATTTTGAATATTTTCCGAAAAGGTCTTTGGAAATTCGCTAGAAATTAAATTCCCTACACGGCGATACCAAATATGTGGGGATTGCTTTCAGTTTTAAGGTTTTTCATTTTTTTGCTACAAATTCTGATGTTTTGTATTGAATCTCATTAAATTTCCATATTTTCACGATTTCTCGGGAAATTTTGAATATTTTTGGAAAAGGTCTTCGGAAGTGCGCTAGAAATTAAATTCCCTACACGGAGATACCAAATATGTGGGGATTGCTTTCAGTTTTAAGGTTTTTCATTTTTTTGCTACAAATTCTGATGTTTTGTATTGACTTTCATTAAATTTCCATATTTTCCCGATTTCTCGGGCAATTTTGAATATTTTTCGGAAAGGTTTTCGGAAGAGCGCTAAAAATTAAATTCCCTACTCGGAGATACCAAATATGTGGGGATTGCTTTCAGTTTTAAGGCTTTTCATTTTTTTGCTACAAATTCTGATGTTTTGTATTGAACCTCATTATATTTCCATATTTTCCCGATTTCTCCGGCAATTTTGAATATTTTCCGAAAAGGTCTTCGGAATTTCGCTAGAAATTAAATTCCTTACACGGCGATACCAAATATGTGGGGATTGCTTTCAGTTTTAAGGTTTTTAATTTTTTTGCTACAAATTCTGATGTTTTGTATTGAATCTCATTAAATTTCCATATTTTCACGATTTCTCGGGAAATTTTGAATATTTTTAAAAAAGGTCTTCGGAAGTGCGCTAGAAATTAAATTCCCTACACGGAGATACCAAATATGTGGGGATTGCTTTCAGTTTTAGGGGTTTTCAATGTTTTGCTACAAATTCTGATGTTTTGTATTGAATCTCATGATATTTCCATATTTTCCCGATTTCTCGGGCAATTTTGAATATTTGCCGAATAGGTCTTCGGAAATGCACTAGAAATTGAATTCCCTACACGGAGATACCAAATATGTGGGGATTGCTTTCAGTTTTAGGGGTTTTCAATTTTTGCTACAAATTCTGATGTTTTGTATTGACTTTCATTAAATTTCCATATTTTCGCGATTTCTCGGGCAATTTTGAATATTTTTCGGAAAGGTTTTCGGAAGAGCGCTAAAAATTAAATTCCCTACTCGGAGATACCAAATATGTAGGGATTGCTTTTAGTTTTAAGGGTTTTCATTTTTTTTCTACAAATTCTGATGTTTTGTATTGAATCTCATTATATTTCCATATTTTCCCGATTTCTCGGGAAATTTTGAACATTTTCCGAATAGGTCTTCGGAAATTCGCTAGAAATTAAATTTCCTACACGGGATTACCAAATATGTTGGGTTTGCTTTCAGTTTTAGGGGTTTTCATTTTTTTGCTACAAATTCTGATGTTTTGTTTGACTTTCATTAAATTTCCATATTTTCCCCATTTCTCGGGCAACTTTGAATAATTTTCGAAAAGCTCTTCGGAAATGCGCTACAAATTAAATTCCCCACTCGGAGATACCAAATATGTAGGGATTGCTTTTAGTTTTAAAGGTTTTCAATTTTTTGCTACAAATTCTGATGTTTTGTATTGAATCTCATTATATTTCCATATTTTCCCGATTTCTCGGGCAATTTTGAATATTTTTCGGAAAGGTTTTCGGAAGAGCGCTAAAAATTAAATTCCCTACTCGGAGATACCAAATATGTGGGGATTGCTTTCAGTTTTAAGGCTTTTCATTTTTTTGCTACAAATTCTGATGTTTTGTATTGAACCTCATTATATTTCCATATTTTCCCGATTTCTCGGGCAATTTTGAATATTTTCCGAAAAGATCTTCGGAAATTCGCTAGAAATTAAATTCCCTACACGGCGATACCAAATATGTGGGGATTGCTTTCAGTTTTAAGGTTTTTCATTTTTTTGCTACAAATTCTGATGTTTTGTATTGAATCTCATTAAATTTCCATATTTTCACGATTTCTCGGGAAATTTTGAATATTTTTGGAAAAGGTCTTCGGAAGTGCGCTAGAAATTAAATTCCCTACACGGAGATACCAAATATGTGGGGTTGCTTTCAGTTTTAGGGGTTTTCAATTTTTTGCTACAAATTCTGATGTTTTGTATTGAATCTCATTATATTTCCATATTTTCCCGATTTCTCGGGCAATTTTGAATATTTGCCGAATAGGTCTTCGGAAATGCACTAGAAATTGAATTCCCTACACGGAGATACCAAATATGTGGGGATTGCTTTCAGTTTAGGGGTTTCAATTTTTTGCTACAAATTCTGAAGTTTTGTATTGACTTTCATTAAATTTCCATATTTTCGCGATTTCTCGGGCAATTTTGAATATTTTTCGGAAAGGTCTTCGGAAATTCGCTAGAAATTAAATTCCCTACACGAAGATACCAAATATGTTGCGATTGCTTTCAGTTTTAGGAGTTTTCATTTTCTTGCTACAAATTCTGATGTTTTGTATTGACTTTCATTAAATTTCCATATTTTCCCGATTTCTCGGGCAATTTTGAATATTTTTCGGAAAGGTTTTCGGAAGAGAGCTAAAAATTAAATTCCCTACTCGGAGATACCAAACATGTGGGGATTGCTTTCAGTTTTAAGGCTTTTCATTTTTTTGCTACAAATTCTGATGTTTTGTATTGAACCTCATTATATTTCCATATTTTCCCGATTTCTCGGGCAATTTTGAATATTTTCCGAAAAGGTCTTCGGAAATTCGCTAGAAATTAAATTCCCTACACGGCGATACCAAATATGTGAGGATTGCTTTCAGTTTTAAGGTTTTTCATTTTTTTACTACAAATTCTCATGTTTTGTATTGAATCTCGTTATATTTCCATATTTTCCCGATTTTTTTACTACAAATTCTCATGTTTTGTATTGAATCTCGTTATATTTCCATATTTTCCCGAAAAGGTCTTCGGAATTTCGCTAGAAATTAAATTCCCTACACGGCGATACCAAATATGTGGGGATTGCTTTCAGTTTTAAGGTTTTTCATTTTTTTACTACAAATTCTGATGTTTTGTATTGAATCTCATTAAATTTTCATATTATCCCGATTTCTCGGGCAATTTTGAATATTTTCCGAAAAGATCTTCGGAAATTCGCTAGAAATTAAATTCCCTACACGGCGATACCAAATATGTGGGGATTGCTTTCAGTTTTAAGGTTTTTCATTTTTTTGCTACAAATTCTGATGTTTTGTATTGTATCTCATTATATTTCCATATTTTCCCGATTTCTCGGGCAATTTTAAATATTTTCCGAATAGGTCTTCGGAAATTCGCTAGAAATTAAATTCCCTACACGAAGATACCAAATATGTTGGGATTGCTTTCAGTTTTAGGGGTTTTCATTTTTTTGCTATAAATTCTGATGTTTTGTATTGACTTTCATTAAATTTCCATATTTTCCCGATTTCTCGGGATATTTTGAATATTTTTCGGAAAGGTTTTCGGAAGAGCGCTAAAAATTAAATTCCCTACTCGGAGATACCAAATATGTGGGGATTGCTTTCAGTTTTACGGCTTTCATTTTTTTGCTACAAATTCTCATGTTTTGTATTGAACCTCATTATATTTCCATATTTTCCCGATTTCTCGGGCAATTTTGAATATTTTTCGAAAAGGTTTTCGGAAATTCGCTAGAAATTAAATTCCTTACACGGCGATACCAAATATGTGGGGATTGCTTTCAGTTTTAAGGGTTTTCATTTTTTTGCAACAAATTCTGACGTTTTGTATTGAATCTCGTTATATTTCCATATTTTCCCGATTTCTCGGGCAATTTTGAATATTTTCCGAATAGGTCTTCGGAAATTCGTTAGAAATTAAATTCCCTACACGGCGATACCAAATATGTGGGGATTGCTTTCAGTTTTAACGCTTTTCATTTTTTTGCTACAAATTCTAATGTTTTGTATTGAATCTCATTAAATTTTCATATTATCCCGATTTGTAGGGCAATTTTAAATATTTTTCGAAAAGATCTTCGGAAATTCGCTAGAAATTAAATTCCCTACACGGAGGTACCAAATATGTGCGGATTGCTTTCAGTTTTAACGGTTTTCATTTTTTTGCTAAAATTCTGATGTTTTGTATTGAATCTCATTAAATTTCCATATTTTCACGATTTCTCAGGCAATTTTGAATATTTTTGGAAAAGGTCTTCGGAAGTGCGCTAGAAATTAAATTCCCTACACGGCGATACCAAATATGTGGGGATTGCTTTCAGTTTTAAGGTTTTTCATTTTTTTACTATAAATTCTGATGTTTTGTATTGAATCTCATTAAATTTTCATATTATCCCGATTTCTCGGGCAATTTTGAGTATTTTTCGAAAAGGTCTTCGGAAATTCGATAGAAATTAAATTTCCTACACGGAGATACCAAATATGAGCGGATTGCTTTCAGTTTTAAAGGTTTTCATTTTTTTGCTAAAATTCTGATGTTTTGTATTGTATCTCATTATATTTCCATATTTTCCCGATTTCTCGGGCAATTTTGAATATTTTCCGAATAGGTCTTCGGAAATTCGCTAGAAATTAAATTCCCTACACGGAAATACCAAATATGTTGGGATTGCTTTCAGTTTTAGGGGTTTTCATTTTTTTGCTACAAATTCTGATGTTTTGTATTGACTTTCATTAAATTTCCATATTTTCCCCATTTCTCGGGCAATTTTGAATATTTTTCGAAAAGCTCTTCGGAAATGCGCTAGAAATTAAATTCCCTACTCGGAGATACCAAATATGTAGGGATTGCTTTTAGTTTTAAACGTTTTCATTTTTTTTGCTACAAATTCTGATGTTTTGTATTGAATCTCATTATATTTCCATATTTTCCCGATTTCTCGGGCAATTTTGAATATTTTCCGAATAGGTGTTCGGAAATTCGCTAGAAATTAAATTCCCTACACGAAGATACCAAATATGTTGGGATTGCTTTCAGTTTTAGGGGTTTTCATTTTTTTGCTACAAATTCTGATGTTTTGTATTGACTTTCATTAATTTTCCATATTTTCCCCATTTCTCGGGCAATTTTGAATATTTTTCCAATATGTACCAAATATGTTTGAGATACCAAATATGTAGGGATTGCTTTTAGTTTTGAAGGTTTTCATTTTTTTGCTACAAATTCTGATGTTTTGTATTGACTTTCATTAAATTTCCATATTTTCCAGATTTCTCGGGCAATTTTGAATATTTTTCGGAAAGGTTTTCGGAAGAGCGCTAAAAATTAAATTCCCTACACGGAGATACCAAATATGTGGGGATTGCTTTCAGTTTTAAGGCTTTTCATTTTTTTTGCTACAAATTCTGATGTTTTGTATTGAACCTCATTATATTTCCATATTTTCCCGATTTCTCGGGCAATTTTGAACATTTTCCGAATAGGTCTTCGGAAATTCGCTAGAAATTAAATTCCCTACACGGAAATACCAAATATGTTGGGATTGCTTTCAGTTTTAGGGGTTTTCATTTTTTTGCTATAAAATCTGATGTTTTGTATTGACTTTCATTAAATTTCCATATTTTCCCCATTTCTCGGGCAATTTTGAATATTTTTCGAAAAGCTCTTCGGAAATGAGTTAGAAATTAAATTCCCTACTCGGAGATACCAAATATGTAGGGATTGCTTTTAGTTTTAATTATTTTCATTTTTTGAAAGCAATCCCCACATATTTGGTATCTCCTTGTAGGGAATTTAATTTCTAGCGAATTTCCGAAGACCTTTTCTAAAAATATTCAAAATTCCCCGAGAAATCGGGAAAATATGGAAATTTAATGAGGTTCAATACTAAACATCAGAATTTGGTGCAAACAAATGAAAACCCTTAAAACTGAAAGCAATCCCCACATATTTGGTATCTCCGTGTAGGGAATTTAATTTCTAGCGCATTTCCAAAGACCTTTTTAAAAAATATTAAAAATTGCCCGAGAAATCGGGAAAATATGGAAATTTGTTGAGATACAATACAAAACATCAGAATTTGTACCAAAAAAATGAAAATCTTTGAAACTGATTGCAATCCCCACATATTTGGTATCTCCATGTAGGGAATTTAATTTCTAGCGAATTTCTGAAGACCTTTTCGAAAAATATTCAAAATTGCCCGAGAAATTGGGAAAATATGGAAATATAATGAGATTCAATACAAAACGTCAGAATTTGTACCAAAAAACTAAAAACCCTTAAAACTGAAAGCAATCCCCACATATTTGGTATCCCCGTGTAGGGAATTTAATTTCTAGCACATTTCAGATGACTTTTTCGAAAAATATTCAAAATTGCCCGAGAAATCGGGAAAATGTGGAAATATAATGAGGTTCAATACAAAACATCAGAATTTGTAGCAAAAAAAATGAAAAGCCTTAAAACTAAAAGCAATCCCCACATATGTGGTATTTGCGAGTAGGGAATTTAATTTCTAGCGCATTTGCGAAGACCTTTTCCAAAAATATTCAAAATTGCCCAATAAAAGGGGAAAATATGTAAATTTATTGCGATTCAATATAAAACATCAGAATATGTAGCAAAAAAATGAAAACCCTTCTTAAAACTGAAAGCAAACCCCAAATATATGGTATCTCCGAGTAGGGAATTTAATTTCTAGCGCATTTCCGTACAGCTTTTCGAAAAATATTCAAAATTGCCCGAGAAATGGGGAAAATATATAAATTTAATAAGATTCAATACAAAACATCAGAATTGGTAGCAAAAAAATGAAAACCCTTAAAACTGAAAGCAATCCCCACATATTTGGTATCTCAGTGCAGGGAATTTAATTTCTAGCGAATTTCCGAAGACCTTTTCGAAAAATATTCCAAATTGCCCAAGAAATCGGGAAAATATGTAAATTTAATAAGGTTCAATACAAAACATCAGAATTTGTAGCAAAAAAATGAAAACCCATAAACCTGAAAGCAATCCGCACATATTTGGTATCTCCGTGTAGGGAATTTAATTTCTAGCGAATTTCCGAAGACCTTTTCGAAAAATATTCAAAATTGCCCGAGAAATCGGGAAAATATGTAAATTTAATAAGGTTCAATACAAAACATCAGAATTTGTAGCAAAAAAATGAAAACCCTTAAAACTGAAAGCAATCCCCACATATTTGGTATTTCCGAGTAGGGAATTTAATTTCTATCGAATTTCCGAAGACCTTTTCGAAAAATATTCAAAATTGCCCAAGAAATCGGGAAAATATGTAAATTTAATAAGGTTCAATACAAAACATCAGAATTTGTAGCAAAAAAATGAAAACCCATAAACCTGAAAGCAATCCCAATCCCCACATATTTGGTATCGCCGTGTAGGGAATTTAATTTCTAGCGAATTTCCGAAGACCTTTTCGAAAAATATTCAAAATTGCCCAAGAAATCGGGAAAATATGTAAATTTAATAAGGTTCAATACAAAACATCAGAATTTGTAGCAAAAAAATGAAAACCCATAAACCTGAAAGCAATCCCCACATATTTGGTATCGCCGTGTAGGGAATTTAATTTCTACCGAATTTCCGAACACCTATTCGAAAATATTCAAAATTTCCCAAGATATGGGGAAATATGGAAATTTAATGCGATTCAATACAAAACATCAGAATTTGTAGCAAAGAAATGAAAACCCTTAAAACTGAAAACAATCCCCACATATTGGGTATCGCCGTCTAGGGAATTTAATTTCTAGCGAATTTCCGAAGACTTTTTCGAAATATATTCAAAATTGCCCGAGAAATCGGGAAAATATGGAAATCTAATGAGATTCAATATAAAACATCAGAATTTGTAGCAAAAAAATGAAAACCCTTAAAACTGAAAGCAATCCCCACATATTTGGTATCGCCGTGTAGGGAATTTAATTTCTAGAGAATTTCCGCAGACCTTATCGAAAAATATTCAAAATTGCCCGAGAAATCGGGAAAATATGGAAATTTAATGAGATTCAATACAAAACATCAGAATTTGTAGCAAAAAAATGAAAACCTTAAAACTGAAAGCAATCCCCACATATTACGTATCGCCGTGTAGGGAATTTAATTTCTAGCGAATTTCCGAAGACCTTTTCGAAAAATATTCAAAATTGCCCAAGAAATCGGGAAAATATGTAAATTTAATAAGGTTCAATACAAAACATCAGAATTTGTAGCAAAAAAATGAAAACCCATAAACCTGAAAGCAATCCCCACATATTTGGTATCGTCGTGTAGGGAATTTAATTTCTAACGAATTTCCGAAGACCTTTTCTAAAAACATTCAAAATTACCCGAGATATGGGGAAAATATGGAAATTTAATGCGATTCAATATAAAACATCAGAATTTGTAGCAAAAAAATGAAAACCCTTAAAACGGAAAGCAATCCCCACATATTTAGTATCTCAGTGCAGGGAATTTAATTTCTAGCGAATTTCCGAAGACCTTTTTGAAAAATATTCAAAATTGCCTGAGAAATCGGGAAAATATGGAAATTTAATGCGATTCAATACAAAGCATCAGATTTTGTAGCAATAAAATGAAAACCCTTAAAACTGAAAGCAATCCCCACATATTTGGTATCGCCGTGTGGGGAATTTAATTTCTAGCGAATTTCCGAATACCTTTTCGAAAAAAATTCAAAATTGCCCGAGAAATCGGGAAAATATTGAAATTTAATGAGATTCAATACAAAACATCAGAATTTGTAGCAAAAAAATGAAAACCCTTAAAACTGAAAGCAATCCCCACATATTTGATATCTCAGTGCAGGGAATTTAATTTCTAGCGAATTCCCGAAGACCATTTTGAAAAATATTCAAAATTGCCTGAGAAATCGGGAAAATATGGAAATTTAATGCGATTCAATACAAAACATCAGAATTTCTAGCAAAAAAATGAAAACCCTTAAAACTGAAAGCAATCCCCACATATTTGATATCTCCGTGTAGGGAATTTAATTTCTAGTGCATTTCCGAAGACCTTTTCGAAAAATATTCAAAATTGCCCGAGTAATCGGGAAATATGGAAATATAATGAGATTCAATACAAAACATCAGAATTTGTAGGAAAAAAAATGAAAACCCTTAAAAATGAAAGCAGTCCCCACATATTTGCTATCGCCGAGTAGGGAATTTAATTTTTAGCGCATTTCCAAAGAGCTTTTCGAAAAATATTCAAAATTGCCCGAGAAATGGGGAAATATGGAAATTTAATGCGATTCAATACAAAAAATCAGAATTTATAGCAAAAAAATGAAAACTCTTAAAACTGAAAGCAATCCCTACACATTTGGTATCTCCGTGTTTGGAATTTAATTTCTAGCGCATTTCCCAATACCTTTTCGAAAATTATTCAAAATTTCCCGAAATGTGGGGAAAATATGGAAATTTAATGAGATTCAATACAAAACATCAGAATTTATAGCAAAAAAATTAAAACCCTTAAAACTGAAAGCAATCCCCACACATTTGGTATCGCCGTGTAGGGAATTTAATTTCTAGCGCATTTCCGAATACCTTTTCGAATATTATTCAAAATTTCCCGAGATATGGGGAAAATATGGAAATTTAATGCGATTCAATAGAAAACATCAGAATTTGTAGCAAAAAAATTAAAACTCTTAAAACTGAAATCAACCCCTCATATTTGGTATCTCCGAGTAGGGAATTTAATTTTTAGCGCATTTCCAAAGAGCTTTTCGAAAAATATTCAAAATTGCCCGAGATATGGGGAAAATATGGTAATTTAATGCGATTCAATACAAAACATCAGAATTTGTAGCAAAAAAATGAAAACCCTTAAAACTGAAAGCAATCCCCACATATTTGGTACAGTCAAGTCTCCTATAACGCGGTGTTTTTATAACGCGGTTTCCATATAACGCGGAGTGAAAATTGGGACTGTTCTCCTATAACGCGACGCGGTCTCCTTAGAACGCGGTTTTCGTACAAGAACTTTCCAACAACTCACATGACTTTAAAAATATATCTATAGTAACAATTATTTGATGTTTTAAATTTTTGTCTGTACATAATAGGCATTTTTATGGAATTTCCCTTTTCTCAATTTCAATTATTAGGCAGTTAACAAACAATAAACCAATCCTTTTATTTTAGTTTGTGTTTAAATGTGTTTAGACGTATAAATAAGTAATAAGTGATTTGTTAACTTTACGTTATTGGAGCTATAAACCGCACTAGTGCTCCCCGTTTCTTCCCCACAAAATCCCAGAAACCACGTTTTCATCCTCTAACTATCTTCCAAGTAGAACAAATCTGCCCTAGAGCACTAGGGCAGTTTGCTAGAGACCACTATAAACTGCCCTAGAGCACTAGGGCAGTTTGCTAGAGACCACTATAAGGTATGTGCTTACCAAATTTCAGACCAATCCAACCAGAGGTGCTAGAGCAAATCCCAGATGAAAATATGACTATTCATCATTTCATCCAGACCACTATAATGAATGTGCTTACCAAATTTCAGACCAATCCAACTAGAGGTGCTAGAGCAAATCCCAGATGAAAATATGACTATTCATCATTTCATCCAGACCACTATAATGAATGTGCTTACCAAATTTCAGAACAATCCAACCAGAGGTGCTAGAGCAAATCCCAGATGAAAATATGACTATTCATCATTTCATCCAGAATACATACAATTTATTTATTTCTGAGTTTCCATATAACGCGGTACGAATTCATTCAATTTATATTAGTTCTGTGTTTCTTATAACGCGGTTTCCATATAACGCGAAAATGGTTTCCATATAACGCGATATAAGTTAATATGATTTGTACTATTTCTTATAACACGGTTTCCATATAACGCGGTACGAATTAATCGCGTTATAGGAGACTTGACTGTATCTCCGTGCAGGAAATTTAATTTCTAGCGCACTTTCGAAGACCTTTTCGAAAAATATTCAAAATTGCCCGAGAAATCGGGAAAATATGGAAATTTAATGAGATTCAATACAAAACATCAGAATTTGTAGCAAAAAAAATTAAAACCCTTAAAACTGAAAGCAATCCCCACATATTTGGTATCTCCGTGTAGGGAATTTAATTTCTAGCGAATTTCCGAAGACCTTTTCTAAAAATATTCAAAATTCCCCGAGAAATCTGGAAAATATGGAAATTTAATGAGGTTCAATACTAAACATCAGAATTTGGTGCAAAAAAATGAAAACCCTTAAAACTAAAAGCGATCCCCACATATTTGGTATCTCCGTGTAGGGAATTTAATTTCTAGCGCATTTCCAAAGACCTTTTTAAAAAATATTAAAAATTGCCCGAGAAATCGGGAAAATATGGAAATTTATTGAGATACAATACAAAACATCAGAATTTGTACCAAAAAAATGAAAACCTTTGAAACTGAATGCAATCCCCACATATTTGGTATCTCCGTGTAGGGAATTTAATTTCTAGCGAATTTCTGAAGACCTTTTCGAAAAATATTCAAAATTGCCCGAGAAATCGGGAAAATATGGAAATATAATGAGATTCAATACAAAACGTCAGAATTTGTACCAAAAAACTGAAAACCCTTAAAACTGAAAGCAATCCCCACATATTTGGTATCCCCGTGTAGGGAATTTAATTTCTAGCACATTTCCGAAGCCTTTTTCGAAAAATATTCAAAATTGCCCGAGAAATCGGGAAAATATGGAAATATAATGAGGTTCAATACAAAACATCAAAATTTGTAGCAAAAAAAATGAAAAGCCTTAAAACTAAAAGCAATCCCCACATATTTGGTATCTGCGAGTAGGGAATTTAATTTCTAGCGCATTTGCGAAGACCTTTTCCAAAAATATTCAAAATTGCCCAATAAAAGGGGAAAATATGGAAATTTATTGCGATTCAATATAAAATATCAGAATATGTAGCAAAAAAATGAAAACCCTTCTTAAAACTGAAAGCAATCCCCAAATATATGGTATCTCCGAGTAGGGAATTTAATTTCTAGCGCATTTCCGTACTGCTTTTCGAAAAATATTCAAAATTGCTCGAGAAATGGGGAAAATATATAAATTTAATGAGATTCAATACAAAACATCGGAATTTGTAGCAAAAATGAATACCTTTAAAACTGAAAGCAATCCGCACATATTTGGTATCTCCGTGCAGGCAATTTAATTTCTAGCGAATTTCCGAAAACCTTTTCGAAAAATATTCAAAATTGCCCGAGAAATCGGGACAATATGGAAATTTAATGAGATTCAATACAAAACATCAGAATTTGTAGCAAAAAATGAAAACCCTTAAAACTGAAAGCAATCCCCACATATTTAGTATCCCCGTGTAGGGAATATAATTATAAGCGCATTTCCGAAGACTTTTTCGAAAAATATTGAAAATTGCCTGAGAAATCGGGAAAATATGGAAATAAAATGAGATTCAATACAAAACGTCAGAATTTGTTGCAAAAAAATTAAAACCCTTAAAACTGAAAGCAATCCCCACATATTTGGTATCTCCGTGTAGGGAATTTAATTTCTAGCGAATTTCCGGAGACCCTTTTCTAAAAATATTCAAAATTGCTCGAGAAATCGGGAAAATATGGAAATTTAATGAGGTTCAATACAAAACATCAGAATTTATAGCAAAAAAATTAAAACCCTTAAAACTGAAAGCAATCCCCACACATTTGGTATCTCCGTGTTTGGAATTCAATTTCTAGCGCATTTCCGAATACCTTTTCGAAAATTATTCAAAATTTCCCGAGATATGGGGAAAATATGGAAATTTAATGCGATTCAATACAAAACATCAGAATTTCTAGCAAAAAAATGAAAACCCTTAAAACTGAAAGCAGTCCCCACATATTTGGTATCGCCGTGTAGGGAATTTAATTTCTAGCGAATTTCTGAAGACCTTTTCGAAAAATATTCAAAATTGCCCGAGAAATGGGGAAAATATGGAAATATAATGAGATTCAATACAAAACGTCAGAATTTGTACCAAAAAACTGAAAACCCTTAAAACTGAAAGCAATCCCCACATATTTGGTATCCCCGTGTAGGGAATTTAATTTCCCGAGATATGGGGAAAATATGGAAATTTAATGCGATTCAATACAAAACATCAGAATTTGTAGCAAAAAAATTAAAACTCTTAAAACTGAAAGCAATCCCTCATATTTGGTATCTCCGAGTAGGGAATTTAATTTTTAGCGAATTTCTGAAGACCTTTTCGAAAAATATTCAAAATTGCCCGAGAAATCGGGAAAATATGGAAATATAATGAGATTCAATACAAAACGTCAGAATTTGTACCAAAAAACTGAAAACCCTTAAAACTGAAAGCAATCCCCACATATTTGGTATCCCCGTGTAGGGAATTTAATTTCTAGCACATTTCAGATGACTTTTTCGAAAAAAATTCAAAATTGCCCGAGAAATCGGGAAAATATTGAAATTTAATGAGATTCAATACAAAACATCAGAATTTGTAGCAAAAAAATGAAAACCCTTAAAACTGATAGCAATCCCCACATATTTGATATCTCAGTGCAGGGAATTTAATTTCTAGCGAATTTCCGAAGACCTTTTTGAAAAATATTCAAAATTGCCTGAGAAATCGGGAAAATATGGAAATTTAATGCGATTCAATACAAAACATCAGAATTTCTAGCAAAAAAATGAAAACCCTTAAAACTGAAAGCAATCCCCACATATTTGATATCTCCGTGTAGGGAATTTAATTTCTAGTGCATTTCCGAAGACCTTTTCGAAAAATATTCAAAATTGCCCGAGAAATCGGGAAATATGGAAATATAATGAGATTCAATACAAAACATCAGAATTTGTAGGAAAAAAATGAAAACCCTTAAAAATGAAAGCAGTCCCCACATATTTGGTATCGCGGAGTAGGGAATTTAATTTTTAGCGCATTTCCAAAGAGCTTTTCGAAAAATATTCAAAATTGCCCGAGAAATGGGGAAAATATGGAAATTTAATGCGATTCAATACAAAACATCAGAATTTATAGCAAAAAAATGAAAACTCTTAAAACTGAAAGCAATCCCTACACATTTGGTATCTCCGTGTTTGGAATTTAATTTCTAGCGCATTTCCGAATACCTTTTCGAAAATTATTCAAAATTTCCCGAGATATGGGGAAAATATGGAAATTTAATGCGATTCAATACAAAACATCAGAATTTGTAGCAAAAAAATTAAAACTCTTAAAACTGAAATCAACCCCTCATATTTGGTATCTCCGAGTAGGGAATTTAATTTTTAGCGCATTTCCAAAGAGCTTTTCGAAAATATTCAAAATTGCCCGAGATATGGGGAAAATATGGAAATTTAAAGCGATTCAATACAAAACATCAGAATTTGTAGCAAAAAAATTAAAACCCTTAAAACTGAAAGCAATCCCCACATATTTGGTATCTCCGTGTAGGGAATTTAATTTCTAGCGAATTTCCGAAGACTTTTTCTAAAAATATTCAAAATTCCCCGAGAAATCGGGAAAATATGGAAATTTAATGAGGTTCAATACTAAACATCAGAATTTGGTGCAAAAAAATGAAAACCCTTAAAACTAAAAGCGATCCCCACATATTTGGTATCTCCGTGTAGGGAATTTAATTTCTAGCGCATTTCCAAAGACCTTTTTAAAAAATATTAAAAATTGCCCGAGAAATCGGGAAAATATGGAAATTTATTGAGATACAATACAAAACATCAGAATTTGTACCAAAAAAATGAAAACCTTTGAAACTGAATGCAATCCCCACATATTTGGTATCTCCGTGTAGGGAATTTAATTTCTAGCGAATTTCTGAAGACCTTTTCGAAAAATATTCAAAATTGCCCGAGAAATCGGGAAAATATGGAAATATAATGAGATTCAATACAAAACGTCAGAATTTGTACCAAAAAACTGAAAACCCTTAAAACTAAAAGCAATCCCCACATATTTGGTATCTCCGTGTAGGGAATTTAATTTCTAGCGAATTTCCGAAGACCTTTTCTAAAAATATTCAAAATTCCCCGAGAAATCGGGAAAATATTGAAATTTAATGAGATTCAATACAAAACATCAGAATTTGTAGCAAAAAAATGAAAACCCTTAAAACTGAAAGCAATCCCCACATATTTGATATCTCCGTGTTTGGAATTCAATTTCTAGCACATTTCCGAATACCTTTTCGAAAATTTTTCAAAATTTCCCGAGATATGGGGAAAATATGGAAATTTAATGAGATTCAATACAAAACATCAGAATTTGTAGCAAAAAAATGAAAACCCTTAAAACTGAAAGTAGTCCCCACATATTTGGTATCGCCGTGTAGGGAATTTAATTTCTAGCGAATTTCTGAAGACCTTTTCGAAAAATATTCAAAATTGCCCGAGAAATCGGAAAATATGGAAATATAATGAGATTCAATACAAAACGTCAGAATTTGTACAAAAAAACTGAAAACCCTTAAAACTGAAAGCAATCCCCACATATTTGGTATCCCCGTGTAGGGAATTTAATTTCCCGAGATATGGGGAAAATATGGAAATTTAATGCGATTCAATACAAAACATCAGAATTTGTAGCAAAAAAATTAAAACTCTTAAAACTGAAAGCAATCCCTCATATTTGGTATCTCCGAGTAGGGAATTTAATTTTTAGCGCATTTCCAAAGAGCTTTTCTAAAAATATTCAAAATTGCCCGAGATATGGGGAAAATATGGAAATTTAATGCGATTCAATACAAAACATCAGAATTTGTAGCAAAAAAATGAAAACCCTTAAAACTGAAAGCAGTCCCCACATATTTGGTATCGCCGTGTAGGGAATTTAATTTCTAGCGAATTTCTGAAGACCTTTTCGAAAAATATTCAAAATTGCCCGAGAAATCGGGAAAATATGGAAATATAATGAGATTCAATACAAAACGTCAGAATTTGTACCAAAAAACTGAAAACCCTTAAAACTGAAAGCAATCCCCACTTATTTGGTATCCCCGTGTAGGGAATTTAATTTCTAGCACATTTCAGATGACTTTTTCGAAAAAAATTCAAAATTGCCCGAGAAATCGGGAAAATATTAAAATTTAATGAGATTCAATACAAAACATCAGAATTTGTAGCAAAAAAATGAAAACCCTTAAAACTGAAAGCAATCCCCACATATTTGGTATCTCAGTGCAGGGAATTTAATTTCTAGCGAATTTCCGAAGACCTTTTTGAAAAATATTAAAAATTGCCCAAGAAATCGGGAAATATGGAAATATAATGAGATTCAATACAAAACATCAGAATTTGTAGCAAAAAAATGAAAACCCTTAAAACTGAAAGCATTCCCCACATATTTGGTATCGCCGAGTAGGGAATTTAATTTTTAGCGCATTTCCAAAGAGCTTTTCGAAAGATATTCAAAATTGCCCGAGAAATCGGGAAAATATGGAAATTTAATGCGATTCAATACAAAACATCAGAATTTATAGCAAAAAAATGAAAACCCTTAAAACTGAAAGCAATCCCTACACATTTGGTATCTCCGTGTTTGGAGTTTAATTTCTAGCGCATTTCCGAATACCTTTTCGAAAATTATTCAAAATTTCCAGAAATATGGGGAAAATATGGAAATTTAATGAGATTCAATACAAAACATCAGAATTTATAGCAAAAAAATTAAAACCCTTAAAACTGAAAGCAATCCCCACACATTGGGTATCTCCGTGTTTGGAATTTAATTTCTAGCACATTTCCGAATACCTTTTGAAAATTATTCAAAATTTCCCGAGATATGGGGAAAATATGGAAATTTAATGCGATTCAATACAAAACATCAGAATTTGTAGCAAAAAAATTAAAACTCTTAAAACTGAAAGCAACCCCTCATATTTGGTATCTCCGAGTAGGGAATTTAATTTTTAGCGCATTTCCAAAGGAAAATATGGAAATTTAATGCGATTCAATATAAAACATCAGAATTTGTAGCAAAAAAATGAAAACCCTTAAAACTGAAAGCAATCCCCACATATTTGGTATCTCCGTGCAGGGAATATAATTTCTAGCGCACTTTCGAAGACCTGTTCGAAATATATTCAAAATTGCCCGAGAAATCGGGAAAATATGGAAATTTAATGAGATTCAATACAAAACATCAGAATTTGTAGCAAAAAAATTAAAACCCTTAAAACTGAAAGCAATCCCCACATATTTGGTATCTCCGTGTAGGGAATTTAATTTCTAGCGAATATCCGAAGACCTTTTCTAAAAATATTCAAAATTGCCCGAGGAATCGGGAAAATATGGAAATTTAATGAGGTTCAATACAAAACATCAGAATTTGTAGCAAAAAAATGAAAACCCTTAAAACTAAAAGCGATCCCCACATATTTGGTATCTCCGTGTAGGGAATTTAATTTCTAGCGCATTTCCAAAGACCTTTTTAAAAAATATTAAAAATTGCCCGAGAAATCGGGAAAATATGGAAATTTATTGAGATACAATACAAAACATCAGAATTTGTACCAAAAAAATGAAAACCTTTGAAACTGAATGCAATCCCCACATATTTGGTATCTCCGTGTAGGGAATTTAATTTCTAGCGAATTTCTGAAGACCTTTTCGAAAAATATTCAAAATTGCCCGAGAAATCGGGAAAATATGGAAATATAATGAGATTCAATACAAAACGTCAGAATTTGTACCAATAAACTGAAAACCCTTAAAACTGAAAGCAATCCCCACATATTTGGTATCCCCGTGTAGGGAATTTAATATGGAAATTTAATGCGATTCAATACAAAACATCAGAATTTGTAGCAAAAAAATTAAAACTCTTAAAACTGAAAGCAACCCCTCATATTTGGTATCTCCGAGTAGGGAATTTAATTTTTAGCGCATCTCCAAAGGAAAATATGGAAATTTAATGCGATTCAATATAAAACATCAGAATTTGTAGCAAAAAAATGAAAACCCTTAAAACTGAAAACAATCCCCACATATTTGGTATCTCCGTGCTGGGAATTTAATTTCTAGCGCACTTTCGAAGACCTTTTCGAAAAATATTGAAAATTGCCCGAGAAATCGGGAAAATATGGAAATTTAATGCGATTCAATACAAAACATCAGAATTTGTAGCAAAAAAATTAAAACTCTTAAAACTGAAAGCAACCCCTCATATTTGGTATCTCCGAGTAGGGAATTTAATTTTTAGCGCATTTCCAAAGGAAAATATGGAAATTTAATGCGATTCAATATAAAACATCAGAATTTGTAGCAAAAAAATGAAAACCCTTAAAACTGAAAGCAATCCCCACATATTTGGTATCTCCGTGCAGGGAATTTAATTTTTAGCGCACTTTCGAAGACCTTTTCGAAATATATTCAAAATTGCCCGAGAAATCGGGAAAATATGGAAATTTAATGAGATTCAATACAAAACATCAGAATTTGTAGCAAAAAAATTAAAACCCTTAAAACTGAAAGCAATCCCCACATATTTGGTATCTCCGTGTAGGGAATTTAATTTCTAGCGAATATCCGAAGACCTTTTCTAAAAATATTCAAAATTGTCCGAGGAATCGGGAAAATATGGAAATTTAATGAGGTTCAATACAAAACATCAGAATTTGTAGCAAAAAAATGAAAACCCTTAAAACTAAAAGCGATCCCCACATATTTGGTATCTCCGTGTAGGGAATTTAATATGGAAATTTAATGCGATTCAATACAAAACATCAGAATTTGTAGCAAAAAAATTAAAACTCTTAAAACTGAAAGCAACCCCTCATATTTGGTATCTCCGAGTAGGGAATTTAATTTTTAGCGCATTTCCAAAGGAAAATATGGAAATTTAATGCGATTCAATATAAAACATCAGAATTTGTAGCAAAAAAATGAAAACCCTTAAAACTGAAAACAATCCCCACATATTTGGTATCTCCGTGCTGGGAATTTAATTTCTAGCGCACTTTCGAAGACCTTTTCGAAAAATATTGAAAATTGCCCGAGAAATCGGGAAAATATGGAAATTTAATGCGATTCAATACAAAACATCAGAATTTGTAGCAAAGAAATTAAAACTCTTAAAACTGAAAGCAACCCCTCATATTTGGTATCTCCGAGTAGGGAATTTAATTTTTAGCGCATTTCCAAAGGAAAATATGGAAATTTAATGCGATTCAATATAAAACATCAGAATTTGTAGCAAAAAAATGAAAACCCTTAAAACTGAAAGCAATCCCCACATATTTGGTATCTCCGTGCAGGGAATATAATTTCTAGCGCACTTTCGAAGACCTTTTCGAAATATATTCAAAATTGCCCGAGAAATCGGGAAAATATGGAAATATAATGAGATTCAATACAAAACATCAGAATTTGTAGCAAAAAAATTAAAACCCTTAAAACTGAAAGCAATCCCCACATATTTGGTATCTCCGTGTAGGGAATTTAATTTCTAGCGAATATCCGAAGACCTTTTCTAAAAATATTCAAAATTGTCCGAGGAATCGGGAAAATATGGAAATTTAATGAGGTTCAATACAAAACATCAGAATTTGTAGCAAAAAAATGAAAACCCTTAAAACTAAAAGCGATCCCCACATATTTGGTATCTCCGTGTAGGGAATTTAATATGGAAATTTAATGCGATTCAATACAAAACATCAGAATTTGTAGCAAAAAAATTAAAACTCTTAAAACTGAAAGCAACCCCTCATATTTGGTATCTCCGAGTAGGGAATTTAATTTTTAGCGCATTTCCAAAGGAAAATATGGAAATTTAATGCGATTCAATATAAAACATCAGAATTTGTAGCAAAAAAATGAAAACCCTTAAAACTGAAAACAATCCCCACATATTTGGTATCTCCGTGCTGGGAATTTAATTTCTAGCGCACTTTCGAAGACCTTTTCGAAAAATATTGAAAATTGCCCGAGAAATCGGGAAAATATGGAAATTTAATGAGATTCAATACAAAACATCAGAATTTGTAGCAAAAAAATTAAAACCCTTAAAACTGAAAGCAATCCCCACATATTTGGTATCTCCGTGTAGGGAATTTAATTTCTAGCGAATTTCCGAAGACCTTTTCTAAAAATATTCAAAATTGCCCGAGGAAGCGGGAAAATATGGAAATTTAATGAGGTTCAATACAAAACTTCAGAATTTGTAGCAAAAAAATGAAAACCCTTAAAACTAAAAGCGATCCCCACATATTTGGTATCTCCGTGTAGGGAATTTAATTTCTAGCGCATTTCCAAAGACCTTTTTAAAAAATATTAAAAATTGCCCGAGTAATCGGGAAAATATGGAAATTTATTGAGATACAATACAAAACATCAGAATTTGTACCAAAAAAATGAAAACCTTTGAAACTGAATGCAATCCCCACATATTTGGTATCTCCGTGTAGGGAATTTAATTTCTAGCGACTTTCTGAAGACCTTTTCGAAAAATATTCAAAATTGCCCGAGAAATCGGGAAAATATGGAAATATAATGAGATTCAATACAAAACGTCAGAATTTGTACCAAAAAACTGAAAACCCTTAAAACTGAACGCAATCCCCACATATTTGGTATCCCCGTGTAGGGAATTTAATATGGAAATTTAATGCGATTCAATACAAAACATCAGAATTTGTAGCAAAAAAATTAAAACTCTTAAAACTGAAAGCAACCCCTCATATTTGGTATCTCCGAGTAGGGAATTTAATTTTTAGCGCATTTCCAAAGGAAAATATGGAAATTTAATGCGATTCAATATAAAACATCAGAATTTGTAGCAAAAAAATGAAAACCCTTAAAACTGAAAACAATCCCCTCATATTTGGTATCTCCGTGCTGGGAATTTAATTTCTAGCGCACTTTCGAAGACCTTTTCGAAAAATATTGAAAATTGCCCGAGAAATCGGGAAAATATGGAAATTTAATGAGATTCAATACAAAACATCAGAATTTGTAGCAAAAAAATTAAAACCCTTAAAACTGAAAGCAATCCCCACATATTTGGTATCTCCGTGTAGGGAATTTAATTTCTAGCGAATTTCCGAAGACCTTTTCTAAAAATATTCAAAATTGCCCGAGGAAGCGGGAAAATATGGAAATTTAATGAGGTTCAATACAAAACTTCAGAATTTGTAGCAAAAAAATGAAAACCCTTAAAACTAAAAGCGATCCCCACATATTTGGTATCTCCGTGTAGGGAATTTAATTTCTAGCGCATTTCCAAAGACCTTTTTAAAAAATATTAAAAATTGCCCGAGTAATCGGGAAAATATGGAAATTTATTGAGATACAATACAAAACATCAGAATTTGTACCAAAAAATGAAAACCTTTGAAACTGAATGCAATCCCCACATATTTGGTATCTCCGTGTAGGGAATTTAATTTCTAGCGAATTTCTGAAGACCTTTTCGAAAAATATTCAAAATTGCCCGAGAAATCGGGAAAATATGGAAATATAATGAGATTCAATACAAAACGTCAGAATTTGTTCCAAAAAACTGAAAACCCTTAAAACTGAAAGCAATCCCCACATATTTGGTATCCCCGTGTAGGGAATTTAATTTCTAGCACATTTCAGATGACTTTTTCGAAAAATATTCAAAATTGCCCGAGAAATCGGGAAAATATGCAATCCCCACATATTTGGTATCCCCGTGTAGGGAATTTAATTTCTAGCACATTTCAGATGACTTTTTCGAAAAATATTCAAAATTGCCCGAGAAATCGGGAAAATATGGAAATATAATGAGGTTCAATACAAAACATCAGAATTTGTAGCAAAAAAATGAAAACCCTTCTTAAAACTTAAAAGCAATCCCCACATATTTGGTATCTCCGAGTAGGGAATTTAATTTCTAGCGCATTTCCGTACAGCTTTTCGAAAAATATTCAAAATTGCCCGAGAAATGGGGAAAATATGGAAATTTAATTAGATTCAATACAAAGCATCGGAATTTGTAGCAAAAAAATGAATACCTTTAAAACTGAAAGCAATCCGCACATATTTGGTATCTCCGTGTAAGCAATTTAATTTCTAGCGAATTTCCGAAAACCTTTTCGAAAAATATTCAAAATTGCCCGAGAAATCGGGATAATATGGAAATTTAATGAGATTCAATACAAAACATCAGAATTTGTAGCAAAAAATGAAAACCCTTAAAACTGAAAGCAATCCCCACATATTTAGTATCCCCGTGTAGGGAATATAATTTCTAGCGCATTTCCGAAGACTTTTTCGAAAAATATTCAAAATTGTCTGAGAAATCGGGAAAATATGGAAATAAAATGAGATTCAATACAAAACGTCAGAATTTGTTGCAAAAAAATTAAAACCCTTAAAACTGAAAGCAATCCCCACATATTTGGTATCGCCGTGTAGGGAATTTAATTTCTAGCGAATTTCCGAAAACCTTTTCGAAAAATACACCCAACTGTTTTTTTACATGGTAGATACGTTCGAACTAAAATCGTGTAAAAAAAAATCGTGTAAAAAAAGACGTGCTAACCATACTAAAATTGAGGATGTGTTCAACAATTGTAAAAAACCGTGTAAAATAGAAAAATTAACCATAAGTTGTTCTAAAAAACCGTGCAAAAAAAAGATTTAAAACATATTATATAAATTTTAGAAAATATAATTCATACATATTTTTATTAAAAATAGATAATAATAGTAATATTAGTCTATAAGTAAAAAAAAAATAATTTAAAACATAATTTTTCCACGAACTTAAAATTTAAATAGAAAAAAAATGCGACTTCTGTTTTTTGATTATACATCATATAATAAAATTTGGGTATTCCCCGAGTAGTACATAAAAAAAATTAATAAGAATTTTTGTTTTTGGAAATCGTGTTAAACCAAATAATTCGTATAGAAATAAAGGATATTTGTTCTTTTTTTGTGGATCGTGTTATTTCAAAATCGTGTAAAAAAAGACCGTGTAAAAAAAGAGTTGGGTGTATAAGCAAATATTTATAAAGTCGATAACATGTAGCTTTATAATTTAAATAGATAACCGAAATAAACTAACATATTTTCCTTCCTTTTTTTCATTTTTTTTTTTTTTTGTACGGTTATATACTAGTATAGATATCCCAATATACGTTAGACAAATTAACTTGAATGGAAATAAAATTTAAATTGAAATTGAATGTAGTTTTTCGATGTACTATATAGCAGAATCAATAAATATTTAGATACATATTTACTATGTTATATCTATGTATAAAGTTTTCAAAAAAGGAATTGGAAATAGAAACAAAAACATAAACAAAAAAAAAACTTAAACTAAAACATAGAAAAAAAAAATATACATAGATTTAGAATATAATTCTGTTTATGGTTAGCAGTTCATCCTAGAACCATATCTCTACTTTTTTTATCTTATTTGGTTGTGGTTTTATGTAGTTTTTATTTATATTATTTCTATACCAATTTATTTTATGTTTAAAAAAAGTATGTATGTGAATATATATTGTATTTTTCCGAAAATTAACTAAATAATACAATGTTGTGTTTTTGTGTTATTTCAATTTAATGTATATATAATCTTTCTATTGTGTAGATTACGAAAAAAACATAATATGTACTATTTAGTATTTTTAGATCAATTTTTATTATTAAATAAAGTTCAAATTCAGAATGGAAAAAATACTAATAAACATTTATAAATTAGACAATTTAATTAGTTTCTTTTCTTGATTATAGCCTGATTTAATGTTACATCAAAAATTGTTTGTAAGAAAAATTTACACCAAATTCCACTAAATGAGAATTAAGGATTTATTTATTAAATCCTTAAGATTTACAGACTTATTCGGTATTTTTAAATATAATGTATGTATGTGTTAATTAATTGATGACAATTTAGATTAGATAATAATATTTTCTTTAAATAATTTATAACACCCTGTATTAAATAAATTATTTACAGCTGATATAATAAATAACATTGGATTAAATTAAAAGCTATTTATTTTATATCTATGCCTATATATATATATGGTGGTTTTGAACTTTATTCCACTAATAAAAATTATTTTAAACTCTACTACAGTAAAAGTTCGATTTAAGTGACAATATAATATCAAGTTTTATTAAACTAACTCTACAATTATGTCATACTTTTCTAAAATACATAATCACTAATATTCGAAATACTATTTCAATTTCTGACCTAAATTTGATAAAAAATAATTTTTAAGGATATGATATAAAAGCTAACTAAACAACTAAAAATTGATTAGACTATTTAATCTGATTGTATTATTTTATTGGTTTAATTGATTTTCCTGGTTTTATATACATATATATATATATTTTAAAAAAAGGATAAACAGAAAACTGCAATATATTTGAAAAGTATCTAAAATTTATTTTTCACTAAATTATTTGATATAATATATTTTTTATTTGTTTTTCATATGCAATCGAAATAGAAAATAGTTAATGAATATTGGTTATAGAGTATTTTCTTTAATTATTCATTTTATTATTAATTTTTTGTAGGTTAACATTTTAGACATTTTAAAAAATTTGAATAATTTATTTACAAACATGATTTCATTTACATAAAATTTATTAGTTTTATTTTTTTTTCAAAAATAATATTTTAATTTCAATATTTTTAATTTTAATTTTAACCGATTTAATTTAATTTTACTTTTTATGTCCATACAAAATTTTAATAAAAATATATTTTAATTTGCATAAATTTATGGGTGTATAATTAGTATTTAATTTTCAAATTTATGATATACAAGTGAAACTTTAAAATTTACATAACATTAAAATTCTTATCGTATTTACTACAAAAAAAAAAGATTTCGTGTTTCTAGATAATTAGAAGTTTAAAATTCTATAGTTCATCATATTTTTATATTATACATAAATATATATATTTTTTTATATAAAATCTTATTCGAATAATAAATACATTTTCTGTGTAATGTAATTTTCAGGAAAATTTCTTACACAAAAATATAATCAGCAATAATACTTATTTTTAAGCTTTATTTTTTTTTTTGTATATAATTTTATGGTAAAATATTAAATGATATAAGTACCAAAGTACTTAGGGGATAAAAATATATATATAAAAACGAAAATGTATCTTTTAAGTTGAAGAATATATCTGATCAATAAAGAATTTATAATATACCTGGAACCACTACACAATCTATGCTATAATTTTTCTACAGTATACTAAAAATTTCCAAGTTTTTAGCAAAGGGATTATTACTAGAACTATGAAGAAGGTAACATGAAAGCTATTAAATTTGTCTGTTAATGGTAAATAGAAAATGATAAAATAGGATTTTCTAAAGAGTTATTTATACTTCAATATATATACGTATATATAAATAAATCGATTATGTTGTTGCTATCTACAACTGATATACACAGAATTATATATTTTAATAAAATTATAGAAAATCCTGGAACCAAAAAGCTTTTACGAATAAAAATCTAATAAAATAATATATAAAATGATTAAAATTAAAATTAAAAGAAAATATAATATTAATTTTACAATGTTTACCATGTTGTAAGATCAGCGAAAATGAAAATATTAAAAAATTTGATTGGAATTATAATTTCATAAAATATTTTATAAATTTAAATTTCATATGAATTTGTAAATATTTAGAATATAGTTGAAATGATTTAAAACTTTTTATGGTTTTTAAAATAATTTTAAAAAATATTGATTACTAATTACTTTCATCTCTTCCAAATTACTAATTACTTTTATCTCTTCCAAATTACTAACAATTATATTACTAAGATTTATAAGAATTTAGTAAAAGTTTTCAAATTTCAGTATAAACTTTCAATTAATTTCAAAATTATTAAAAGCTAGTTAATAAGAAAACTTATATCCAAAAAATATATAACTCGAAAAATCTATGATAAGGGTTTAACATTATAGGAAAATGATACAAAAACAATTAAATGGTTCTATAAAAAATTTTCTATAGTGGCATTTCGATATATTTCTAAGTTTTCAAGATAAATTACTACATTTATATATAAACGTTAAATAAAAATTTTTACGTCAGAAAAATTCCTTATATCCTTTAAGCATGTCCAATTTCTTCAATAATACATTTGTTCTTAACTTGAAATATAAGAAATAAAATCTGACAATGATTAATGTCAAAATTTTGCAAATTATTTCTTAAATATAATGGCTGCGAAATAAAAAAATCTTCATTATTTTACACTTAAATAAAAATATTGAATTTTAAAAATGGTAATATATTCAATTAATATACTAAAATTAATATAACCAGGCATAATCTAATTTGACAAACATAAATCCATCATCAATTATTCATTTCATCAATATCATTTATTTTTTTTAATTTAATTAAATTTAAATCCTCAATATAAATAAATATTTGTTAAAACCATTTAAATTAAAGATACATATATTATTTGAAAAAAAATTGATATTTATAAAATAATGAAAAAGTCAAAAGCCGATATCCAAAAATATATTATAACAAAATTATACAAAAAAAATAAAAAAACAAGGAAATATTCAATAAATTAAAAATAAGGATATTACATAAAATAAATTTTTGTCAAGACTTTCTCTCGAATAATAAGCAAAAAAAAAAAAAAAACACAAAAAGCAACACCGTCTTCTTTTGTTTATTTTTTCCTTTTTATAACATTTTCAACTCCACAAAAATGTATATAAACGCGATTTCATAGTAACCATTATGTTATTATCCATTATGTATTCAAGAATATAATTCAAATATAAAAACATATACCGTACACAAAAAAAAAACATACAAACTCTAATTCAATTTTCTGGAATGTATCATTATTCTATAACCAAGACAATTTATGACTCTAAAATTTATTCATTATTAACAGTGATGGAATATGAAATATTCCCTAGATATGAAATTCTATGAGGTAATATTCAATTCATCACATCCATTCTTTTCAATAACGAAAATGTTCTTACAACTTAGAACAAATAAAATAAGCTAATAAAACTATGAAAAAAACGGATTGTTCTAAAGGACCTTATATAAAACAATAATCCGCATGGCTTCAGTGATCAGAATTCTCTATTGACCTTCCCTAAATACAAAGTTTTAACCTCAAGGATTTATTTTGGTAAACCGTACCTGATTTTTCGATCAGCATTCAAAAACACCATACTATGATAATATTCCCTTAATAATATTCAAAAAAAAAAAAAACATAATAAAAGGAAATATATTGTTTATATATTTATATATTTTTTTAAGGAATATAAGGTATTTCCGTATTTTATGGACCAAAATCATCATTAAGAATGCTATAAAGACGAGTTAGAAACCGAAAAAACAAAGAAAAAAAAAACATGAAATGAAGGAGTAAAGCCATAAAATACTCATAAAACATATCGAAATATCCCTATAATATTGTATATAAATATGTATTATACATATTCGTATAATTTATACCGACATTTTTGTTTATAGAGTAAAACAGAAGAAGAAGAAACTGTTCTGATGGATCATTCATCCGGTACGAATATTATATTAAAAAAAAAAAAGGTGAATATAAATAAGGGAATAACCGATAGCATTTTCTTTTTTTTTTTCTTACTTGTTAAAATCATACACATATATATACAAAATATTTTATATACATTTTAAGTCCAATTATCCTTAAGGTTTTTTGTTTGTTTTTATTAAAAACACGATCTCTCCTACATTTACAATTTTCCTTTTTTTGTTTTTATCTTATGATTACTAATGAAAGTTTTGTTTCTCTTGAATATTTACGATGTTTTTTTTTTTGTATTTTTTTTTTTTACTTATTGGTTATGTCCTTTTGATCCTTTCATGCGTATATGCTTATTTAAAGACCCAACAAATATTCTATTCCATTTATGAGGTTTTTGTTTTTACTTTTTTATTCGGATTGAATTACATTAGGATTGTATTTTAAAAAGGATTTTAGTTCAATTTTTAAAAGAATATTGTGGATTTTTGGAAAACATAAAAATATAGGTTAATCGGTTTTGAAATTTATTTCTTTTTCAAAGTAAATTACAATTTCAATTTAAAATGAACTCGGGCAAAATAATCTATAGATTAACTAAAAAATGAAATATTAATATGAGCCAGCGAAGTTAGTTAAGACTAATGTTTTACTAAACGCATATTAACTTTTAACGTAAATGTAGGATACAGATTTCTCTTAAACATCTACTTAATAATATCTATCATGCCTCAATTCTTCTGAAACTTAAATACAATTAACGTAAGTAAATCGTCAAAAATACGCTCTAATTTATCGATAGAACTCGGATTAACACAAAATTTGGAAGAACTACTGAATTTCAAAGGACTTCTGACCCATTGAGCATAGAACACATATAACCCTTTTTTCTTTATTTTGCCGATTAGAAAAGATACTCGTTTAATTTTTTCAAATAGTGCCAATATATAAAATGTCATCCCCGGTGCTTTGCTTTTAAGAAAAAGTAAATCTATTATCCTATTAATTTATAATATAAATTAATAGGATAAAATATCACATAATATTATAATTATAATTAATCACTTTTTTTTTAATTAGTAAACATAGCAATGTATAGAAAAATATAGAAAAAAATATATTTAACAATTTAGATTTTTTTATGATAATGTAGAATTTACCTACCAAAAAATATTCCCTACCATTTTGTAAATAAAATGAAATTTTATAATATTTTTTTGAGAAATCTAATTTTCATCATTCAATGTAACCATTTAATAATATTAACTAACATTCAAATTCAATTTTTCAAAAAAATCACGAATCAAATATTTTTCTTTGTCAATTTTAATTTGAATTTTAAATCTGATCAAATGGAAAATCTTACAATTTCAATTTTTATTTCTTTTGTTTCATTTATATATAAAAAAAAAGTAAATACTTAATAAAATTGAAATTTTCTTCTTTTTTTATTTTCATTTCAAGAATAATAAAATTTATTTTTCCCAAGAATTTTGTATAATCTAAAGAATCTATAACAAATGAAGAATGCATAAAAAAGGTTAAAATAAATACTATATATAAGGGGAGGAATATATATCAATGTTTTGTGATATCCTCTTTCGCACTACATTTTAAGGTTATTTATATACATATAGATACTTATGTATCAATGTTTTTTTTTTCGCTTTTTTTTTTTATACTTTTACGATCCATTAATTCATGGTGGAGTGCTTTTCCATTAGCGCACCACTATGCCATCCATTATAGCTTTACATAACTACATAAAGAACAAAAAAGAAAAAAAAATTTCAATGTTATACATAAAGTCTAAGATTTTTTCTAATGAAGATTGTATAACTATAATCTATAACTCTTTATTGTCTATTTCTATAAAATACAATGGACAATTTCATATCTATTTCGTAAAGTAATACATACTTTATACAACAAATAATGAAGGAATACAAAATCAAAAGATACTGTCGTATTTATATTTTTTTTTTATACTTAAACTTTGTAACAAAAAAAAAAAAAAATTTAATAAGTATAACAAATTGTATAACTATAATTAAGGGTCCATAGAAATGTTTCTAATTTAAACTTTTTAAAATTTTATTTAATTACTATTTGATTACTAAGTCTTTTCCTCATAATACCTGGACAGTCACATAATATTTGGTCTTATGTTTATTAGTTTATTAAAATATTAGTAAGATATTTATGAACATTGAAAAACTATTTTTTATATAAGTTAATTTATGACTTTTTTAAATTAAAGTACATATGTATATTTTAATTTTAAAAAAATCATAAATTATACAAACTATTATGTTTAATCGACTGCAAATATTTTATTATAAATATTTTATTTGATTATTTTGTTTTAAATCAAAGAAAATATTAAAAATATGAAATTTAGAAAAGCTTTTATAATTCAATGAGTAATAGCAAATATTAAAATTCATTAAAATATTTAAAAGATTCATTATTTTTATATGTATTAATAATTTTATTGGAAACTAAAGAAAGTTTTAATATATGTATGTATATCCTTTTTTTGAAAATTGACACACAAAAAAAAGTGAAAGAATATACTTTTTATATTTTTCTACCTAACAAAAAAAAAATTATATAAAAATCAATATCTCCATTTCAAAAATTTTTAAGATTTTATAAGGTTTTAGGACCTGCACCTGATTATATACTTAATAACAAATATACAGGAAATTTTCTTATTTTCTGTTACATAAATATATATTAGTATATATAAGTGTATAGTCACAACTAAGACGATTTAAGATGAAATGGTGATGGCCATTACAAAGTAGAAAATTAAAGTTTTTCTAATGGAAAACGGAAAACAAAAAACCATTTTCCTTCAATATCCGTTTACGTAAAGTACATCAGAAAAAAAGGATCATTTTTATATATATAATGTATCAGAAATAATTTTCTTGATTAGTTTTTTTTTCTTGGTATAAACTTTTAGAAAACAAGAGAAATAAGATTATTCAGAATATATTTTACCTGATAAGTTGTCTCATTTTTCTTTGTACATATATTATTTGTTAAATAGAATAAATATTTGGCAAGAAAGTTTGAATTCTATTATTTATAAGGATGGACACTGGGTGAAATAAATATATACTATATATACAGATAATAAAAATAAAAAGTAAATTCTTTATATCATTACAACATATAAAGTTCAATGTCATGGAAAAGTGTGTTATAAATTGTTTTGGTATTATTATTTCTTATAATATAGTTTATATTTTGGAATATTGGTATACTTTTAATAAATAATATATCATTGTCTTCTATATAGTTTATAGTACATTGTAGATATTCGATAAAAAATTAGAACCACCACATAACATATTAAAGCTTATTTATAAGACAATAATGTGATAGTTATATTCGAAATTTACTTAACTAATCAGTAATATTTTATTATTATTATTTTTAAATATACTGAGTTTATCTTACACATTCTATTTACTACTAAAACTAAAATAATTAAATAAATGATTAAAACTAAAGCTACAAGGACATATCACAATCATATTGTTTGTGATATGCTTCTTAATTTTCAATTGTAGATTGTTATAAATATTATGCATTTATAAATATTTACATAATATAAAACACTATGTGGTATGAATTTTTTCGAAAAAATTTCTATTACATTCATACAATTTTCAAACTAATTATTTTGTTTTTCAGAAGATTATATTATTAATTGTTTATGAAATAATTAAGAATTTTTATATACCTTCTACCAAATGAAATTACAGATGCTTATAGTATGTTTTCGTATATTTGAAAATAATGGACAAAGTAATTTTCAAATTAAGTTAAGCAAGCTTTTCATACTTTTCGCATAGAATTTGATGTAAATTACGGCTGAAATATTTTAACTTCACTGTGAACAATGTCAATATTTGGAAAGTTTTAATAACTTCAAATAACATGTACTAAACTATAACATTTCTTTAACAATACAAATTTAGATTAATTAATTACGATTTCCCATTATTATGGTACGTTACAGATCTTACGCAACTATGATATTTGAATGTGTATTAAAATACCTGCAATGATTCGTCTTGAATAATGTCAATAAAATAACTTTCTTTCTTTTAAATAAAAAATCTCTGTTTTTTATTTATAATAATTATATAATAGTTAATATTAATAAAAAAGTTACAAAAAAAACAAACAAATAAAATTATTATGATTGTACCTTTTTTTATCTTAAAAATAGTAAATATATACTTATAGAATATTTTAATAATGTCTCCTTCTTTTTTGTTTTTTTTGTTTTGTATATAATGTATAAATATTTCTATTACTTTTTAATACACTTTTATTATTGTTATTGTTTTATGTATACTCAAAAGAAGAAATTTTCAATATATTTTTATATTGCTACAATGTGAGCCTAACAACCTTAAGTTAAAATTAGAAAAATAAAAGTAAATTTAAATCAAAAGAATAAAAAATTGTTTAACATTATAAAAATCTAAATTAAATTTAAATAAAACGAAAACTTTAAATATACACTTCAGGCTGATACTTGTGTAAAATCAAAGAGCATATAATGCACTAAGACGTTTTATCTTAGAACAAAAATGCTGAAAATTAGATAAACTTTTTATGGTCCTCTCAGTACTCCAGCTAGACATTATTTGAAACAAAATTGATACCAAGAAATCGAATATAATATTTATTAAGAATCATTTAATAATTATTTTTATTTAGGAGATGTCCGCTTTTCCAAACATCAGATTGTACTAAGGCAATGATAACTGGAATTGATTATTAACTGCTAAACAATATATGTTAATTATAACAATTATTTATTGAAATTATATTAGGACGTGGAAAAGTTTATAAAAGATTGAATAATCTATGATTCCCTGGTAATTTACCACTTTTTTCTTCTTTTTTGTGCTACTTATAAGTTGAAAATAAACACAAAACCATATATACAAACTTTATAAAGAGAATTAAAACAGGTAGTTTGAGAATATTGTTGCTGTTCAACATAATAAAAATTAATAAATTTAATAGAACAAATTTAGACATAACCTCTTATTGTATTATATGCTCTTTGGTGTCTTTATGTTTTATTTTGTAAAACAAAGTCTATTATATTATATAATTTAAAAATAAATTATATATAATTTCCTTTTTTACCAAATTTTTATTAATATTGGAAAAACTAATGAAAATATTATTCCTGAGAAAATTCCAGTTATGAGCATTGCACCAGCAAACATACCAGCAGTCATTGCATATTTTGGTTCGACACTTTGTGGAGTATACATCATACCCAAAGAACTATTAATGCAAATACAAATTCTTTAATATTTTAATAATTTTATTTTTAATTGAAAATACCTTAAATAACCTGATGAATATGACATCACAACAGCAATTATCCAATATACCCAATTATTATTAATCAGAACTGGAATACTTCTAGTTATATTTAATGGATGATAATTACAGAAAAAGAAAAGTGGTATAAATATAATTCTAAGAACAACAGGCCACACTAAATTTTTTGGTGATGGCTACAATATAATAAATAATATTACATTTTTGTATATTTTGTTTATATTATTTTTATGAATTACCCATGTAATCCATGTTGTAGTTAGACTGCCCAACATTGCAAATACATTGAAAGTTAGAAAACATGTTATTTCAACAAAATAATCTTTAGGAACTGGAAACCATGAACCATCTGCCACTAATTTTATATCTTTAAATATAATTTAATATTATCAGTAACTTAAAATAAATTTAAAAAAAAAAATATTTTACCGGAGTGTACTGCTGGAAAAACAGACAATGTAACGAAAAAAGTCATAAAAACATTAAAAAGTTGTGGAAAGGCCTCTTTAAAGATGTTCCAATACGGAATACTATTATTTGATGCATTTTTACTATCATTTTGAGCAGCTTTTTCTTGTAACATTTGATGATATCTATAAAATTTCTAAAATGAAATTAATATATTATATAATTATAATTTTATGTATTTTTTTTAAATAATTACATTTAAGGGTAAGGCAAAATATGTATCGAAACATATTAATAGTATTAACATTGCAGTTATAAAATAATAAATAGCTGCTGTTCTGTGTGATGATGCTACTGATGATGTTACCAATGAAATAATTGTTGCAAATAGACCACTAATATTTGAACCTAAAATCACAGCCCCTGTATATTTTATTGGTAATGCTGCAGCCATACCAAAAACTGTGTTTTGATAAATTCCATTTGCCACTAAAATATAATTTTAATTTTATTCAAATTTTAAACATACTAATTAATATAAAATTTTACTATTGAGTACAACTACGCTTATCATTGTAATCCAAAAAAATGCTCCTGGCCAGTCAGATGAATCAATCATAGCTAAAATTACTGTAAGTATAAATATAACAATTGCTATAGATAAACTCCATACGATTCTTTTCGTTAAATCACCCCTAAATAAATAGTATTATTTTATTAAAAAAAATATAATATTTTTGTTTGCATTAATATTTACCCAAGTTGTACAAAAATATTGATCCAGTTAAATGCAAGATTTGGTATTTGTGATGCAAAACCAATTGAATTTAAAAAATATGTAGCGTATTCCGCTTCAATACCAGTATATGATTCATGTAATTTAAAATCTACAAAATACTAATAAAAAATTTATGAAAAAAATTAGAAATAAATTTTTTTAAATTTTATACTTTTTTGGCTGTTATGAACATATTCCATGGCATAAGAGCACCAAGTCCATGAAGGCAAAATGTTAAAAATACAAATTTCCATTTATCTATTGGTGGACTCATTTCCATTTTGACCCTTTCCATGGTCATACCTTAAATTTTGAATGTAATGAGAGATTATTTATAAAATCTGATATCTAAATTAATTTATAGAGCTACTTGTTCAAAAGTATTCTATTATCTTACAAAAACATACTGGAAAAAATTAACTGTGAAACTGTCATTTAATAAAGTACATAATTTTAAATAAAATAAATTAGAGAAAAAACTTATTTTCAAACCTAGATAGTAAATTTTAGCTTATCTTGTTTACATTTTTTTAGAATTTAGATGATCAGTAAGTAGACACATGGATTTTTAAATTATATTCGTTGGAAAATGTTATATTTTTTTATTCAATTGATTAACATTATTAAAAAAATATCTCTACATGCAAATTTAATAAAATTTAATTAGTTTTATCATGCCCGCTTTTAATTCATTTAAAAGCAATTCACACAATAACAATTTAATCATTAAAGATTTATCTCTACTACATTACATTAGTTTAGCTACATTAGTCACAAAATAATTCTGTGTATCGTTTATTTGTGCGGAATTAAATTACCGCTGCAGAAAATATATTAAGGCTACGAATTAAATGTAATAAGAATATAAAATATATATGTTTTCTTTTAGTTCAAATAACTACAATTTTATTTCGAGTAAACTACATTATGTACAAAGTCTTAAAACGTATAAAAAAATTGAACAACATTTTTGTTCCAACCTGTGAATTGCAATAAAATAGATTATGAAATACAAAAAGATTTGCCGGTATTTACCGCATTGTCTGTCCAGTTTAAAAATACTTAATATACTCGTATGTAGTTTATATATAGATTAAAATACTGAATAATACAAAATATTAATATAATATTAATATGTTTACATAATAGCCATGTTTATAAACATTACTATTCAGACGGAAAAATTTCTTAAAATAACAAATGTTATATAATTTTTATTCAAGTATTAATATAATTTTGTTTATCTTAATTTGCCGCCTTTTTTGATTGTATATTTTTATGAATGTTTTTTCTTAAAAGTATGCGATTTAAATATTTTATAAATTTTTTTCGTTCATAATTGAATTGTAATCTAATAGTTATTTGAAATCTAATATTAACTAGTAAGTACTATTAAAGCTAATGAATAATAATAAAAAAATTAAATTTATTTAAATCCAATATTTATACCTTTAAAATTAAGTTCATCATTTGGTAAGTTATTTGCCTCCCAAGCAGGAGTCAACCGTACTGGCTCAGTCAGCAAAAAAGGAGATCTTTCGTTATTGCCATCTAAAATAATAAATAAAAATTAATATAGTATATATAATTATAATTTTATAATCTAAGTTAAGCTGCACTAATTATTAACAGCTATCTTTAATACCTAAATGATGAAATTGTTTTTAGCATATTTTACATACATTATAATTTTAAATATTTTTCAACACAATACAATAATGTATAAATAATTATATCGATAAACTCTGAACTGACTAGTTTTGTTGTCAAAAATTTTATTAATTATTTTAATTGTTTTCTCAATACAAATGAAGAAATTAAGATTTATTTTTTGTCTCTAAAGCAGTATTCTGTTTTATAGTTTTTTCTCCTTATACTTATATTACCAAATATAGAAGAAAGTATAAGTTTATGATATTTAAAATAACATATATAGTAGATAAAAATAATATAAATATACTTACTGTGAATATATTCGTTTTCTCTGCTAGACATATTTAAAAATTTAATGTAAATAAATCTGAAAAAAAATGTAATAAAAACATATTAATTTTCTTTTATAATAAAAAGTTAAAATTCTTAACTTATTTAGATTAAATTGTTAAATCTATTACCTAATATAGTGATTAAAATAAAACTTCTTATCAGCAAATAATAAATATATTTAAATAAATTTTATACACGGACAATTGTAGAGACAAAGTTCAACAATGTTATTTAAATTTTTTAATTTAAATATAATACATTTGCTAAAATATAAAAGTTGCAGAATCAGAAAATACAAATATCGCTTAGTCTAATAAAATTTTGCACACCCCAAGACGGATTTGTTTCTCTTGTTAACAACGAAATAACACTAAATTATTATTTTATATCTTTTGTTCCGTCAGAATTTCAATTATGTTATGTATTGTTCAGTTTATTTTGAGATATCGTTAAATAAAATTTTAATTGAATTATTGATGTATTAAAAATTAGTTCCAAAAAAAAGATTAATTGATCCATGTTATGAGGCATGATATATTAACTAAATATATTTTAGGCGTGTTCAATGTTATAGTACAAATAAATATATATTAATGGAAAATTTTATTATGTATTATAAAGTAAAATTAATTTTCATACTCCAATTATATTTTAATGAAACTATAATCGTATTCAAGATTAAATAATTATATAATTCTGATTCATTATTTATTTTATATTTAAATTTAATTAAATAATAATTAGAGAATAAATATTGCATTTCCTATACCGATTAAAAATGAAAAATGTAAATGGATTTCCTCGTTTCCTCGAATTGAGATTCAAAATTGAAGAATCTATATTTAACTTTACTATATTTAGATATTGGAATATTAAAAAAATGTGCTCATAAAAACATGTGCACTAATTGTTATAGATAATACGATATTTGTACAGAAAAATAAATATATTTCTGGCTATGAAATAAGAAAGTTTTTTAACAAAACTGAAATCAATTATAATTTAGGATAATTATTGTATTCCTAGTTTAAATTTATTCAATTTTCCTCAGTTAAGAGTTCAATAATAAAACTACAGAAACACTAAGTTCACAATATAACCTAATTTGAAGATTAAAATTACCGGAAATAATGAATTAAAGATCAATAATTTCCAGTTCCATTCAAATTCTTACCTTGAGTTTTAAAAAAATATGATATGATGAGTAAATAATATTCACCCAAAAATAAAAATATTACACTTTGTTTGAAAGTTAAAGGTATTGTAAAACAATGTACTGTACTGTTAATAAAAGATTTGACAATTTAAAGTGACATCGAGAAGAGAGTCAAGTGACAGTGACAATTGCCACCCACACAATAAAACCCGATTACCGCATATTACAGAATTAGTAAAGTTTTAATATTTCCATATGTTTAATTTTTATATCACTGAAACCAAAAAATTATAAACTTATTCTGAATTATTTATTATTTTGTTTTCAGCAATTTAAATTCATTATATTATACACAAATTAAAAATAATATTGTTCTTTTAGTATTTAAATATTTTCCCAACAGAGGCAAGAAGTCTTTTTAAAAAAAAAAATTTAAAAAAATTCTACGTAAATAGTTTAATAAAATCATCCAATAACCATTTTATTATTTTAGTATATTTAGAAATAAAGAATTTTATGTAAAATTATAAAAGAATAAATCTGGATTTGATTTTGATTGACACTCAGAAATCCGAAAGTAATATCATATGTTGACAGCAATTATATTTGACATCTATTTCATATCATATAACTTCTAAAAATACATTTAGTTGAAATAAAATGTGGCTTCATATATGCTGCTTTGTAGTTTTACATGCGCGTCATTTTCCGCCATTTTAAAAGCTGTAGATATTCGTGTTCGAAGGGACGCGTTACCTTGTAAAATTTATGAAGAAAAAAATTCTTTTTGATTAAAATATAATAAAACTTTTTATTTCTGTGCTCAAAAAATAAACAATTTTCGAGAAAATTTAACGTAAATAGTTTTCATTTTTTTTTGCATAGTTAATGGTGTGATTTATAAATAAATTATGAATAAGATTTGATGATTGGACGGTGAGTGTTTTTTCCAATAACCGAAAAATTTCTCCCCCCAAATGAACTATCAAATGTTTTAAATTTAATTTTAATAGTAAAATCAAACAAATTCCTATTTAAAATGTTCAAAAAACTAAACAATATTATTTTTTTAATATGTTTTTAATAATTAATATCGGAAAATATTTAAACTACAATCATTTTTTTATTCGTAAATATTGATCTTTTTATTTTTTTATTGTATTGTACGCATTGTGAACTTGTTCGCCATGAAAGAGAAATGCAAAAAAAAAAAAGTTTTTTTTTTTCGTTCGAATAAAAATTTCACGTGTAAACAAAATTAATAAAAATGTTATTTTCATTTATTTTCAATATACAAAAATATTAAGATTGGAAAATATATTCAGTATTGTGTTTATATGATTTGCGGCAAAAATAAAATTTTAGTAACATTTTTTTTTTTGGAATATTTTTGACAAAAAAAAAATGACTCCCCATTGTGTATTCATGTAGGTAAAGATATATATATATATATATATACTTATATAAATGTATATATTTTTGTTCATCAAAGCGAGTGTCTGTCGTCTATGCTTAGCAGCCTGCTTTAAAAATATTCAAAGACACTTTAGACACCTGGTAGAGGAAATAAAACAAAAAAAAAATTTACTTATTCGATTTGTATTTTTGGGAAAGTAAATGAAAGCATAAACAGTGATTTTATTAAATTAAATAATTATTATATTTATTTATGGTCGTTACGGAAAATATAAGTAAAATTGACAAACATACTTTTAAAAGTGTGGCAAAATAATATGAAATTAATAATTTGGAAATAATATACATGCATTCTGAGTAAAAAAGACCTTGGTTTTGTTAATTACAAAGAAAACGTGCCGAAATTTCTTAATTTATATTTGATTTTAATAAATTTAATATTGTTCTATATAATATCATTAATAATTTAAAAACAAAATATTTAATTGTTGGACAATAATTATTATTAATGTAAATATTTTTTCTTTTTTTACAAAATTTTTCTATTTTAGATATGTACGATCCAAAAATGAGGGGATTTTCTCGTGAGAAAGTACCACTTTTATAATTGTATAAATACAAAATCATAAATAAAATCAAAAACGATTATTTTTAAAAGAGACCCTTAATACTTGTAACGCAAAAATAAAAAAAAAATATAAACAAAACTTTACAATTTTTAAAATAGCAGCAGTAGCACAATATTTAAATCTTAGAAGATCGCTCAAAAATCGGAAACAACAAAAATTTAAAACTAAAATAATTATATATACATATATATAAATTACAATAAATAACAAATTCTACTTTTAAGCTAAAATATTATATATAACACTAAAAATAAGAGTAAAGTTATATATAAAAAAAATTTAATTTTTAAAATCGATTACAAAAAAAAAATATTCAATCAAATATGGATAAGAATATGATGTTGCCAAAACGTTCGCGTTTAGATGTGAAAGGACCATTTGCAAATGGTCCAATGCAGGCAAGACCATTGGTAGCTCTACTTGATGGTAGAGATTGTTCCATTGAAATGCCAATTCTTAAAGATGTAGCAACGGTTGCATTTTGTGATGCACAAAGCACATCAGAAATTCATGAAAAGGTATAAAAAATTTGAAATATTTTTCATTTAAAGCAAAAATTAGATTAATAAAAATACAATTTCAAGAATTTTTAAATTTAAGTTTTAGAATATCATGTAATATAATATTGATTTGAATTTTTATAGGTCTTAAATGAAGCAGTCGGAGCATTAATGTGGCATACAATAATATTAACAAAAGAAGATTTGGAAAAATTTAAAGCACTTCGTATTATTGTGCGTATTGGTAGTGGTACTGATAATATTGATGTTAAAGCTGCTGGTGAATTAGGAATAGCTGTATGCAATGTACCCGGTTATGGTGTTGAAGAAGTTGCTGATACAACATTGTGCTTGATATTAAATTTATATCGTAGAACTTATTGGCTAGCTAATATGGTTAGAGAAGGCAAAAAATTTACTGGACCAGAACAAGTAAGAGAAGCTGCCCATGTAAGTGTATTTAGTATTTTAAATAATATAAATTGAATACTTGTTTTTTTATTATTAATATTATTTTTTAATAAATGTAGGGATGCGCTAGAATAAGAGGTGACACTTTAGGCTTAGTTGGACTAGGACGTATTGGTAGCGCTGTAGCATTGCGAGCAAAAGCATTCGGCTTCAATGTAATATTCTATGATCCATATCTACCGGATGGCATTGACAAATCCCTTGGTCTAACAAGAGTTTATACATTACAAGACCTTCTATTTCAATCAGATTGTGTATCGTTACATTGTACACTCAATGAGCACAACCATCACCTTATTAATGAATTCACGATTAAACAAGTATATATATAGAGAAATCCTAAAGTCTATTATTACATTAATAAATAAATTTTATTTAAGATGAGACCTGGAGCATTTTTGGTGAACACTGCAAGGGGCGGTTTAGTTGATGATGAAGCGTTGGCATTGGCATTAAAACAAGGAAGAATTAGGGCTGCAGCTTTAGATGTTCATGAAAATGAGCCGTATAATGTATTCCAGGTAAATAATTTATAAACTTTATAGGGGAGCATTCTCCACTTCTTCTATAAATATGTAAAGTAAAATTCATGATTGTCTGTTGTATTAAAGAAAAATTAATATACCACTATATTTTTTTAAAAATTTATTTTGATTTCATATCAAATTTTCCGGCATTTTTTCAAGTATATACAGTTAATGTGTACTGGCTTCAATGGTTTAATTATATTTCACCCATAATAGAAGTATTTTGTTATACAATTGATAATAATATAATTTGAAATAACTTTGTAAAATAATTTTACATTAAAATAACATATAAAGATAAGCCAAAAAATATTTTTATCATTTACAAAGATAAATATTTTTTCAAGCACTTACCGTAAACTTTTTTATTTGACATTTGTTATTGCAACGAATTTTAATTTATGCTTGCCCTATTTACACTATTGCTCATAATATTTATTTACTTATTTCTACATACGGTATATAAAAAAAAATGTTATGCTATTTTATTTTCTCAATTAATGAATTAGCAGTTCTTACAATTAGTTCTCGGAGAATCTACAATTAGTTCTCGCAAAACATTGCAGAATATTAAAAAATTATATAAAGTTTAATAATTGAGTAAAACAGAAAAAAAACATTTTTTTGTTAATTAAAAAAATTAATAAATATAATACTAATGAAGAAATATATTATATCACAAAATCTCTACTATTTATTTATAACTATATGTACACTAATATTCAGAATTGAATAAATTTCCAATAATATTTTATTTCCAAATATTCTTTCAGGGAGCTCTAAAAGAATCCCCTAATCTAATAAGTACCCCCCATGCAGCCTTCTATAGTGAAGCTTCATCAACTGAATTACGTGAAATGGCAGCAACCGAAATAAGACGGGCAATTGTCGGCAATATTCCAGATGTTTTAAGGAATTGTGTTAATAAGGAATATTTTATGCGAACACCAAATGCGGCTGCAGCTGCTGCTGTTGCTGCAGCATATACAGAAGGTAAACCTATGTTAATAACAAATCCTGAAAAATAAAAAAACCAATAGTAATAACAAGAAGAAACAAACTCAGAAAAAAAAAGAAATTTCTCTAATTTAAATTTTTTTTTTTTTTCTATAAGTAAAAAATCAGATTTATAAAAATATTTTCATACATATCAAAAATCTTTAAAAACTAAAAAGAACAAAAAGAAAAATGTATCAAAACGTGTGGTGCGCTTCTACAAACGATGCTTAGCATTATTTTATTCTTTTTTTTTAATTTATATTTCTATTTTCTTATTATTTTTATTATCTGTGTCCTTAAAACATTTATTTTAGATTATTCTCTTTATAAATATATAAACGAAGTTGTGCCCACGCTTTTTGGATTTTTAATTTTGAAATAAAAAATTTAAAAAAGATATGTACAAATAAATTAAAAGCAATCGGAAAAGTAATTATTTTAAGGTGAAAGTAAACAAAGATTGATCCCAAAATTTTTACTTTGAATTATTACTTTTTTTTTTTGTAATTTTTGCTGGCTGGTACCTTAACAAAATTTTATATAATCTTATTAAATTGTTATTATTGAGAAGCATATTATTAATCTTTATTTCGGTTTTGAGAAATTTTGGAATAAAATAGATCCATTTCACATATAATTAATAGAATTTATTTCTTTTACTGGGCCATAAAAGAATAATATATAATATTTTAGCCAAAAAATATTATATCTGCATAGTCATTTATTACAGCAGTTACTTAAAAAAGAAATATATAGCCCTATGACATATTAAGATACTGTGTATATGAACATTAAACAAAAATGTTGTTCTTAAATATGCTAAAAATATTATAATAACCACACTCAGGGCTTACTTTATTTTAAAATTAATTTTATAATTTCTATTTTGAAATAAATTAATTAAATACTATAAATAAAACCAAAAATTGTAAATAGTAAATAAAAAATGAATATATATTCAAAATTGTCAAATATAAAAATTTGAATTGCTGTAGTAATATATAATGTTTTCTAAAATAAAAAAAAATTTAAATTTTATATAATATAGTAGTTATAAGTCTAAAAAGGAGTTTAAATATTAATCGTAATTTAAAAAAAAAAATATAAGTATTTTATTCTATACATGACAATTACTACACATTTTCTTAATAATTATCAAAAATTGTTTGCTATTTAATTAGAAATATGATTATGTAATAGAGATGATTTTTTTAAATACAGATTTGATAGATACTGTAGGGTACCGATTAGAATAACCGATAATTTTAAAATCATTCTATTAAATGTTGTAGAACAAATATACTGAAAACATGTTGTGTTAATAATTTAAAACATGTGCCTATGAAATAGAAATTTCACCCATTAAATCAGTAACAATTATTCACATTTAGTATATTTTTTGTATAATATTAAATTTAATGTCTGTAAATTGAACAGTTTTAAAAAGAGTTATAAATTGTTTTGATTTTTGACACTGAAATATATTCTAAAAATATTAACTGCAGACTGATAATCTGTCTTACAAAATAAGATAAGTTTGGATAATCGGGGAGGACTCTACTGTACAAATAAATAAATAAAAAAATAATTTCTTTCCATAGCAAAATTATGGAATTTCAGTTGCCTTCAAACAAATTCTGTATTTAAAAAATCTTATATTTTTTTTTTGTGTTTTATGTTTTTTCTTTCTAAAAATTAATCGTTCTTACATAATTAGAAAGATAGGACGGACTATTATAGTAAACATTAGAAAAAAAAATAAAATATTTTAGAATTATTGTAGACAAAAAAAAATGGATAAATATCTTTCAATTATTTATCATAAAAAAAATTCATTGTATCACAGCATTATTAACCATTTATTGGTTAAAACAGTTTTCAGAAATTTTAATTCAAATTATTTAATATTTTTTTTTTCTAATCCAACAACGTAAAATTAGTTTTAAAATGTAACATAATATTTTTTTATCCATTATTTTTGTATCATGAAATTTATACAAATTTGAAAAAAAAAAGAAAGTTAATAATTTGCTCTAAAAACAAACACACATATATAAAAGTGATCTCATCATCCGCGTTTATTTTCGCCTTAAAATTTACAGAAGATTTATTATTTTTATTGTTTTTTTTTTTTTAATTTCTTGTCCTTTGAAGAATAATTGAGGCAGCAAGAACAAAATACATTTTTGTTAAAAATATATATATATATATATATATATTTGTATAAAAAAGCACAATATAATTTAATTACTTACTTTAAAAAAAAAATTATTTGATATAATTTATGTATAAAAAAAACTATAAACAGATACAAAATTAGCAGTTGATAATTCTTCAAATGATTTTTTTTTATATATTATAATTTCTTCCTAATTCTTTTAATTTTTGTTTTCCACATTTTTCTCTCAAATTCAAGTGCGGTACATTAAATGATGTTATTTTTTATTATGTATGTTATATATATATAAAAAAAAAAAAAAAGAAAATCTGTGAAACAAATAAAATTAAATTTTACATAACAATTTGTTTTTTATATTTAATATAATTTATAATTAATATATATATAAATGCATTTTTTTCACATTAGAAAAATATTTAATTTTTTTATGTTTAGATAACAAAATCTACTAATTCAATTTTACTTCATAATCGTTTAATAATGGGATGATGGAATCATGGTTAATGAGCATTTTATTAATAATAATTTATATTTATAGTTTAAAAAAAATCATAGTTATACTTTTCAAATTTATTTGCTAATTTTAAAGATATTATTTAATTTATACCATTTATCTACTAATTTATATATTTTAAACCATATCAAAAAGATTTGTACAATATAATTAAAAACGCTTAATTTAAATAATTCGTTTACTAAGGCGAAGTAAATTCTTATTTTTGCTAGAAAAATATTAAAAACACATTAATATTTTCTTCAGTACCTAAAATAAATTGAAATATTTTGCGAAGTCCTGTTAAATTTCCTTTAATATCATGCTTCTTTTACAAAATTAAGAAATACAGAAAATAAAGACTAACTTGTATTGTTCTGCCAGAATTGAAACAAATATAAAAATTTTAAACTGGTCTTTGTAATTTCTCAAGGTCTCAAACCATTACGGTCACAGAGAATTTGAAATCATAAAAGAAGAAGGAATGTTATCTGAATTTAAATAATTTATTAAGAACTTTTAAAATAAGAACGCCTTTAAATTTAAAAAAAAAGGTAAATATTTTTTAGTTCTAGACAATTTTTACCAAATAAATTGTTACTTTTGTTTTAATTTAAATTAATTTATATTCAAATTGTCATATATTCTTGCACATTGATTCTTAAAGAAAATTGAGATAGGATATATTTTCCAAAACGAACTAACTGAGTTAAGTAATCAAACATGACTTATGAAACATTTTGTTTTTCTTGGATATCAATTGTTGTTACTCTTTATAATTAGAATTACATACTAATATTTGAAAATTAAATTTATTCAAAATATCAATTTCAAACAAAAAATACTAAAATCAATTAATGTTTCTGAATTGTAGTTAACGTTCATTATAGTTTAGTTAAAAATATTCTTTTATTCCTTAAAACAATTTATTCTTTGTGAAACTATTTTTTGATTATTTACTCTGGAATAAAGAAGACGATATTATTTTAAAAAAATAATTAATTGGAGAACTGGCTGGATCTTTGTTATAATGATTTTGTTTATGATTATATAAATTAAAATTAACATAGAAATATTAATATAGCAAAAAACTTTTGATTATATATAATAAATATAAAGACATATTTAGAATTGTAGCTTAAATAAGAATATGTGAAAAATAGTTTTTAAACATTTTTCTACAGCAATTCAAAAAACATTTGGCAATTTTTTATATAGGCACAAAAATCATTATTTTAAATTAATGATTTTCGAAAAACGAATAAAACATATCACAGAGAACTAAGTTTAATTTAACAAAAATTACAACGAAAAATTATTATTCATTGATTCAAAATGTGTTGTTGTTAATCTGTGTTTATATTGAACGCGTTAAATTTTGTTATATCAAAAAAAACCGTACATATTATTTAAATACCAACACAGGAATAAATGGAGGATATTATTCAGGCTCACTGCAACAGGCACACAGCACGACCCCTCATGAAGCACCCCACACCGCTGGAGCCCATGCTCCATCAACTGTAAATCCATCTCAAACAGTGTCAGCACCTCCAGTGTCAGCCGTATCACAACCACAGCTTCAACTTGGACTTGTGAGTAAATCGGTAGGTAAAAGTAAGAATGTTTTTGTGTAGTTACTTTCTTTTCTTTCTTTGTTTTTTTTTTTTTTGTAAGTTTTCTAACTTCTTTTAAATTGATAATTAATTTTATTTATAATAATTTATTTCGGAAATTATAAATTTGATTGGGTCAAATAATTTCAGTTGATTGAGCATGGGCAACAATAAGCTGTCTGCGAATGCTAGATATAAAAAAAAAAATATAGTACAAAATTGTATAGTAAAATATATAATTTAAGATAGTAACTAACAAAATAATATTAAATAGTCAATTTATTAAATTTTTTGTAAAATTATTTTCGTATAAATTATGAGATAGATGCTTTTGTACTTAAAATGTTAATAAATATATTATTGTACTGGCATTCTACTTCAATTTAGATTTCAAATAATTTTTTTTCTTGCACTAATTAATGGTACAAAATTACAATATATTTCTAATAATTAATTAGTGTCAAAAATAATATTATTTTTTAAGTATTGCAATTATTTTGTAAATGTGTAAATAATGATTATATTTTGATTTTGAGAGGTAAAAAATATTATTATTTTGATATTTATTTATTTGTCGAACTTATAAAGTAATTACTTTTCTTCCGTAATACAAGTACTGATACTGCATGCAAATTTATAAACTTACCTATTATTTAATTTTAGTATAATTTTTGAACAGTATTTTTAAAAATGTAATCACGGTAAATTTAACAGTAGATGGGAATTTATAATAATCAACATAAATTATAATTACGAACTGAATAAACTCTTAAATTGGGTTTAAAACTTCGAATATTGATTGATACTGTTTATATTTCGTAAAAAAATATATTATTCAGTATAATAAATAAATTGATAGCTAAAAATTTAAATTATAATATTTTGTCTAATATACATAACATTATACACCCAACTCTTTTTTTACACGGTAGATACGTTCCAACTAAAATCGTGTAAAAAAAGACATGCTAACCATACTAAAATTGAGGATGTGTTCAACAATTGTAAAAAACCGTGTAAAATAGAAAAATTAACCATAAGTTGTTCTAAAAAACCGTGCAAAAAAAGAATAAATATTTAAAATATAATTTTTCCACGAAATGAACACAACAATAAAATTTAAATAGAAAAATAGAAAATGCGACTTCAGTTTCTTGATTATACATCATATAATAAAATTTAGGTATTCCTCGTGTAGTTCATAAAAAAAATGAATAAGAATATTTTTTTTTGAAAATCGTGTTAAACCAAATATTTCGTATAAAAAAAGAAGATTTGTTCTTTTTTTGTGGATCGTGTTATTTTAAATTCGTGTAAAAAAAGAGTTGGGTGTACTACATTTTAAAAAATGAATAAAAAAAATAATTTGAAAAGTAATCAATAATTAATCTTGTAGTTCATTCTTGTCTTCGTAACAACTGAATATAAATTATTATTTTAAATATTTATTCATTATAAAATATATATGTTTTTGTTTTTCTTAAATAAAATTTATAAACATATTTCCAACAAAAAAAAATAATTTATTGCAGCCCCTGAACGCACCGGATCCTAGCAATCACCATTCAAATAAATCGGAACCATCAGAAGTCCAATAGTTTAAAAAATGGCCAATTATTAAAAGAAACAAAAAAAAAAATTATAAAAAAAAAAAAATAAAAGGAGAAAAAAAAACTGGCAGAAATTGTAGGAGTTATAAGTTTATCCATCAACAATTTAAATATATATATATAAAAAAAAAAAAATATATGTATTTATAAGAAAAACTTTGTGAAACTATTTTTATTAGAATTTTAATTTTATTTTCCAAGATTTAATAATAAGACGTATATATAAAGTATACCGAATGTAATAAAACAACAAAAAAAAAATAAATAAAATGCATTATTGTATACTTTCACATTGAAAAACCAGTAAGAAAATTTTTGATAAACTTGGATTATTAATTAGTCCCTTTTTTTGAACAAAAAAAAAAAAAATCCAATTTAAAAACTAATATTGTTTTTATTTTGTAATCAATGGAAAAAAAAAACTCATGTTAAACTTTTTATATCCCACTTTAAAATCCAAATTCTTCTACTGAAATTTTTCTGTGTTTGTTTTATATTTACATAGCTACAAAAAAAAATATACTTTTACAAAATATATCTACTTCATACAAAATAATGAAATAAGTTTTTATTTTTTATTTTATATAAATAATTAAATTAAAATTATTATTTAATTTATGAATATTTATTTTAAGTATATTTTAAAATTGATTTTAAAATATTTTAAATTAATTTTCCATCAAATTATACGAATTCAAGATTAAATTCTATAATTTATAAATTAAATTAAATAATTCCTCATAAATATTTTCAACATTTGAAAGTAACTATAAAACAGGATTTCCTAAATCGATTAGTCATTAGTGATTAGTGGTTACATTTTTTTACTACTTCATAAATGTATATAAATAAAAATTGATTTTTAGCTATATAGTTGAAACTTTCCATAAAGATAGTAAAATAATACAAACGTTTAAGTTAATTTTTTTAATTCTCTTATTATTATAATATTTAATTTTAATTTTTTCGAACCTTAAAGTTTTTGGTTTAGGTTGTACATTCTGGTTTAATTGAACTGTTCGTAAAATTAGTACTTTTTAGTTAAATGTATCATGCAATTTTTATGGTAAGTAGTTAAGATTTAAAATTTTTATTAAGAATGAAAGTAAACTGATGTTCTTTGGTAGAAAGTTGTAGTAAATTTGGAAGATGTTTGTCTAAGAATTACTAGACCCACTGGGTTGAGAAATTTTATTTGGAAATAATTGAAGAACTTTGAAGATAAATATATTAAAGGACCAGATATTTTTTATATAATAATTTTAAAAATATAGGAAAATATAATATTTTTATTTACGATGTGTTGTGGTTTAATAATATATATATATATGGAAACATAGGTGTTAAGTTATTGTAGCAAAGTTAACCTACTTGTAGGAAACACAACTGTAAACATAATCAAAATCTTTATCCAAACGCTTTAATTCTAGAGTAATAATAACCGGACAAGATGATATACACAAGTACTTAAAATCGTATTGATCATAAATACCATCTGCTGAGGTGTGAGAATCACTAATTATATATTGATTTTCAAATAATTAGTTTAAATTGGTTAGGTATAAAATAAATTACATAAATTTTTCAAGGCCTAATATTTTTCATTACTTTTTTCCTATTTTTTATTGGTATAGTAGTATTATTTTATGTAGTATAATAATTTGGTCTAAGTTTACTCAGCTTTAAATGAGTACCAGTAATAAAATTATAATAAAAATGTAATTTAAGGCTGGGTAAAATGCTAACGGCCGAGACCATTTGCTAACAACAAATGTCTCACTAATATTAAAACCATTAGCTTGTTGCAATTAATAATTTCTTCACTATAAAGAAATTTATGGTTCGGAATCCATATAAAATTAGTAGATCCAAATTGCAATAAAATGTTAAGGAGGCCCAGGCTCTTCACGAGCTGTAGCGCCAAAGTGAGAGAGAGAGAGTATAATAATTTATCAAATTTGTTTAATATAATTAAATGATCATTATTATTTTATTTTTCTTATGTATATATAAAAATTTCATAACATTATTTTAAAGATTTTTAAAGAATCTAACCACATTTAAGACATTGAGAGCAATGTCTTTAATAGTAGTAATAAAAGTGGATAACTTAACAGAGAAAATATTTGTAATAAGTTTCTACATATATTTCAATAAGGTAAGTGGTAACTGGTTCAGTCATAATAATTTCATACCCATAACATATTTTATCAGCTATTAAACGATATAATTATAGATTATTATATTTCTTATGATATTTTAATCCAAACGAAAAGTGTAATTAAATTCTAATTAATTTTGATTATTAATGACTAAAACAGCACAGTTACATAGATTATTTTCAGATTACAAAAATAATTAATAGATAAGATGAATTCATATTCAAAATATTAACTAAAATTTAATATAATTAAAGTTCAACATTTAAATATATTAATTTATATTACATAAAAAGTCTGAATAAATATTTACATGTATAAAAATGTTTCATTAACCTTTTGTGGTTTTTTTTTTTGGATTATTTTTATCATCTGTATTTCAAAGTGATTAGTTTATTACACCTGTTTAAGTATATTCAACTACTGCTAAATAAATATTTTTTATTCTATTGTACATATTTTTTTTCGTTTTTCCGAAAATGTTTGCTTATTTAATTAATGTACGAACCAAATCAGTATATTTAAATAAAATTTTGTTCTATATTTTAATTAAAAAGATTCACTCATAATATTAAATAGTATATTTAATTATGACAATATTCACAGAATCCAAGAAAATTGTATATTATTAAGTATTTATAGAAAAATCAGATGAAAGAATATATTTTTTATTATCTTAAGTGTATATACTGGTGAAAATGATAAATAATGAATAAAATTTAAAATATAATACACCTGCAATGATGAGAAATATATGCTTATTTTCTTACATAATAAATATGTAATACAATTTTTTTCTTTCCTACTCTAATATTTACCAGTGTTATTAACTAGTTGTTAAGCTAATAGATTTGTTCCAAAGGTAATTGAAGGTTTTATCAAAATAGTTGCATCGCATTAACAGCACGTGCTTCACAATTAACAATACTCAAAAAAAAAAACATCCAGGAAAAAAGAGGAAAAAGGAATAGTAATTTTTTTTTTCAAAAAAATTTTAATCAAGGGGTAAATTTAAAATTAAAGATGAACTGGTAGACCGCATTATTTTTATTATTGTCTTTTAATATCTTTTGCAAACTGTTATTGTAATATAATATTTTTAGAAATTATCTTTTCACTATGCTACAAAATTAAAGACAACCAAATTCATCTACTCTACATCATTTAGGGTCAATTTAAACTAAACTAAAAAAAAAAAAGAAATTACAAAATATATGTTTTACAAGATCATAAAGGCTTATTATTATTATTATTAAGTATTTACTTAGGTGCTGTTACACACTTCTTTTCTTATGTTATCTGATATATTCCGGATAAGTGAATTATTTTACAAAATGATATTTATAATGCCTTTAAATGATAAATATCACGAAAAAAAAAATTACAATTAATGCTTATTGATGTGCCCTAAAAATTAATTAAATTTTATTTGAGTGAAAAAAAAAAAAATAACGACGATCATATCAAATATATTTTTTTCTGTACATTTATTTCCGTTTTATGAAATTAAATGGCAATAAGTTTTAAAAAGTATTAAATTACCAAGTTTTAATTAATATACAAAGTTACTATTTTATGGTCATTTCCAAAATAAAAGAAGATTTTTATATAAAACAGACCTAAAAAGCTGTTACTCAAAATTATAAAAAATAAATTGTTTTTTATTACTTTATTATGGTTTTTATGACCATAGTATATAATATTTAGGGTTGACAAAAATTAGTATCCTTAAATTCCTCGGTAAAGTAAAATCATCTGGACAAGATTAAAAAAATGTAACGTAATTCTAATAATTCTAATAATTATCTGATCTATAAGCTTTTTTTACCAATTATTTGTAAATTATTAAATAATAAATAAAACTTTCTTGTTATTATATTAAATTATGTTTCTGGGAGCAAACAGTAAGTCCCTTTCGAAAGAATTGCTTTTAACAGAATTTATGTTTTTCACATACTTCAAAAAAAATAATGATGATTTTAAAAAACAATAGTATTTGTCAATATCTCAGCCATAAAACCATATTTACCCTAAAAAAAATTAGTTAATTTTGGCAAATTTTTTGTAATCATTTTTAATTTTTAAAAACTTTATTAAATTTTTTTTTGCTGAAAAGGATATACAATAAAAAATGTGGCCAATAACTTTTATATGCCAAATTTCAGTTGTAAAATAACTTGTTTAAATAAAAGTATATTACAGCTTACAGAAATTCGGTTTTTAAAATTGTTCTTTTATAGATTTTAGATTTTTTTTGCTATATCTCGGAAAATTTTTAAACTTTTTTCAAAGAGTTTGAGGCCATTAGAAATTAAATTATCCGTTGATTTGTAAAGATTTTTAAAATATTTTACTGATGTTACGAATTATGATATACATTTTTACCTAAATTTCAACAAAAAATTAATTTGTGGTGTTTTTGTGTCCAGCAAATTAAAAAACAATAGTTTTTTTTCGATATCTGAGATATTGAAACATTTTCAGTCATAATTTGGAGCTTAAATGTGCTAGCCACAAAAAAAAAGATTTATTTTGGATAAATTTAATCTAAAAATTAAAAGATCAAGTGATAAATATTTTTAAAAAATTTAAAAGTCAGCTGAATAGTACATATTTAGTGATTTAAATTTAGATATTAGTTGTTTTACATAAATTGCATGATTTATATATTTAAAAACTTTATTAAAAACTAAATTAAGTTATAAATATTAATTTTAAACATATAATTTTTTTTTTATATACATATATTTATTATGATAAATTCCTATAATACAACATAAAAAATATAATAAAAAAAAAAATTAAATTGTTCTTTTTATAATTTTTTCAAGTATTTATTTATTCCCCATAAAATATACTTAAACTTATGCTAGCCACCAAAAAAAAAAAATAACATGTCGAAAGACTAAAACGGAAGCCAAACAAATAGAATTTCTATTGATTTTTGAAGCACTAATTTTTATAAAAATATGCTTTTGAAATTCTGGCTATATTATAAAATATTGTCTTTAAATCTGGTTACAAGGAAAAATTTTAACATTCATAAAACATTTAAGACAAATAAGAAATCAAATTAAAAAAATAAGATATCAAAAGTGAGCTATTAAAATAGAAATTTAAATTTTTATAAAATATCACAGTGTAAGCGAATCATTAAAATAATATTTTATAAGTACGATTCACTTCTTTTCTATTCCAGGGGAATTAAATAATTCAATATCGTACTATGGACATTTCAAAGCAAATTAAGATAATTTATTTGTTATATTTGAAATGTCTATAATTTTGCTTTAACCAATTATATCCAATTTAAATAATTTAATTTTTTAAATTATATATATTCAGCATATCTTCATTCAGCATAAATAAAATATGTATTATTATTAAATCATTATATCTTTTGATTAACAGATAATCTAAATAAATTAGTAATTTTTAAAAATATGTTTAGATTTAGTGTATTTTATGATTACCCAGTATTGTCTTTAATATCATTGTCCAACATGATATGATTACAAATTGAATAAAATAAAATACTAAAAATTATGAAAAATATACTAAAATAATTATCTTCACACTTTATAACTCAATTCATAACGCACTGAATATATTTACACATTTGTAATAAATTACTAAATAAGTTGTTTTTATCTGAGCATCCATTAATTAAATCTTATTTTTTATATAAATAAAATTTAAAAATAAAAAATATGTAATTAAATTTCCAATTTGTCTTTATTAGTTTTAAGTTTAGTCGTAGTGTTTTTTTTTTACGTGAATTTATGAGGTTTTTTATTTTTAATTTGTCCTCAAATTAATGTTAATTATGTTAATCAAAATCAACATAATAATTATAATTTAATATGATTTATAAAGTAAAATAAATAATATTGGTCACTCAAATAATTTAATTAAAATAGAAAAACTATTAATTATAGCTAATAAATAAATTTGAATTAGAATTTTTTGAATACTTTTAAAAGTAATTGAATATATTACTTGTGTCATAATCATTTTTTAAAAAGCTATTATTATTATCTTACAGCTTCAAATTTAATTTCTAACTTAACCTTAATATAATTACTTACTTAAGTAAAACCTTGCAGAAGTTAATATTTTACTATTTTGGATTATGGTAAAGTACATAGACCCTATTTTGGATTATGGTAAAATCGTAAAGTAGAGACAACGATTTATAAATATATTAACGTAAATAAAAAGTAATTTGAACGTAAAATTGATTCAAATTACCATAGTACAACAATTGGTAATAGCTTTAAGTTGTTTAGTTTCATCAGAATCCAATTAGTTGAGCAAAACTGGATCTTAGCTCTAGTTGAGCAAAAACTAGATGTAAGTCAAGAGTAAAATACTAGATTAATCCTCTTGTGTTTTGTATGCAGAGACTACAAAGTGCAAAACTATTATACAATAAAGTGGTGCAGTTGGTAGATTTTAGGATTATATTAGAACTTTTAATCAAAATATATTCTTTAATAATAACAAGAGCAACAGGAGAAAAGTAGAACTTCAGGCGACATTTTGTTGCAAATTTGACGATTCAAAAGTTGTGGTATTTCCGTCACAAGTTGTTTTTCACAAAACAAGATACTAAAATAATAATTAAATTATCTTGAACATAATTATATTACCTATATAAAGAGCATTTATTTGAATTAATTTGAATTTAATCAAAAATACTCGTATAATATTTATAAATACTTTCGATTGTATATAATTAAATATTAATTAAAAAACTAAAGTTACTTGACCTTTTGACATGAATATAATAATGTATATATGTAGTTTGATTTAAATATTAACAATAAATAATTTCCCATAAAGGAATTTGATACACAAACGGATCTACACCAAAAGACAAAAAAAAAAAATTAAAAAAAAAACAATTTCCACTCAAATGATTTTCACCTGAGAAATTATACATACTATTATTATGAACAAGGTTTTTTTTTCATAATTTTTTTTGTTTTTGTAATTATAGCATAAGTTTTAACGCACATACAGAATATAAATAAAATCATATTTTTTTTTGCTGTTTGTTTCTTTAGATATTCCTTTTTTATATATCCATACGCAAAGTTATTTTTCAAGGTATCGTCTGTCACACGAGAGGATATCACGATTTTCCGTTCCAGTGACGTTGACGCAACTATGATCATCATGACGATATAACACTAGGACATCAGGGACATACAAAATTTTAATATATGTCCATAAATAGTATCGATATCAAAATATTGTCCCTGTTTTTTTTTTATTATTATGTTTTTTCATTTCATTTATAAAAAATAATCAGACCGGTTTTTATATTTGTAAGTGTGGGTAATATTATGGTTTTGTATGGTAAAGTGCATTTTAAAATAAATATGCAATTACATATAAGTTACTTGATAAAATTACATGAATGAAAAACATGAAATTTCTAAAGTAAGAGTAGGTATTGCCACAAAAAAAAAAAAAAAAAACGAAGGAGCATATTTTGAAATTTCTAAAAATCTTTTAGTATATTTTTTAGAAATTTATGTTGAAGCTTAAACTTTAGTTATGATATTAAAAATGCTAATCATACATATTAAAATTATGTATGATTAGCATAGCATAAATAAAGTATAGAATATTATAAAATGAATTAATTTAATAAAACTTTAAAAAAATTAAATCCTATTGATATTAAAGACATAAGCCATTTTGAATTATTGAATGAATTATTTAGCCACATCCCCCAAAAAAATAAACATGAAAATCGAAATATTTATTCGTAAATATTTTTGTATATAAATATTCTATACATTATCAATACTCATACCTCCAATCACTCACTATACACACATTTATATATATAGACAATACAATTCATTTTATTTATGCAAACAAACAAACTGATTCACCAATCCCAACTATATATAGATATGATATACTCTATAATAATGAATGGTGATTCCACTTCTTTGTACAGGGTGTTTAAATATATTGAAGATAAATAGTTTTATACTCGTTTTTGGACTAAAAAAACAATGATACTAATAAATAAATTTATCAATTATAGTAGTTTTACTACAAACGATATCTTGATTTTCTGTACAGTTGATTTATTGATTTTTTATAAAATAATGACTTTTTAAAGAGTTATTACGTGAATTAGAAATGTAATATTTATAGCTATGCACTTGCGCAAGAATCTGTGCAATATTGTCATCCTTTTCTAATTTCATCCTAATCCCCTATTATTATCCTTTACCTCTAATATTATCATTTCCAACTAATATTATTTTTCTTATCTAATGATTACAAATTTAATATGGAAGCGGAAGCGGAAACCATGAATTGAAAAATTCCAAAAGGCATCGATACCTACCATTTCCCATTATTCATTATCAGAAATCAGAACTATGTCAAAGCAAATATATAAGCAAAACATACGTGACTAAAAGACGTAAGAATAAGTTCATAATTTAAATGTTTAGCGGGAACTTTTATAGAATATAATAATTAAAGTTTCACTCTGTAAATACAGCCCGTAAAGCTCTGACTTTATTTTGAATATAAATGGACATGGCAATATCTAAAAATTTCAAACAATTAACTGAAAGCTAAATAATTTACTCAGGCAAAGATCCAAAACCTAATTAATGTATAAGTTTTGTCAAAAAGACTCAAGGCTTCAGCGTCAACTTACCAGTATATATAAGAAACTTCGATGTCCAGTCAAATTCGAATTATTTTTGAAGATATAGCTGATAATTTACCTCTATTGTTAAAAAAACGCACCCTGTCCTTTTCACTTTATATATATATATATAAATAATTTTTATTCCTTATATTCTTTTTTAAAATACACAAACCCCTTCTCTTCTATCATCTATATCTATAGTTTCAGTAGCGAAAACTTTTAAATAAAAACTATAAAATATCTTTTAAACAACATTTTTTTTTGCGAATTGAACAACAACCTTTGCCACGGAAACTTTTATAAGTGTGGTAAACAGGATAACGACTTTTAATATATTTTTTATTTCTTATGTTAATATACGTATATATACTATCTTGTAGATATTTTTTATCTGTTTACTTATGTATTTTCTCATATTAATATATATATATATATATATATATATATATATATATATATATATATATATATATATATATATATATATATATATATATATATATATATATATATATATATATATATATATATATATATTTATAATGTTGTCCATTATATGTTTTAATATATGAATGGATAAATATATAAAAAAAAATGTTTTTTTCCCGATGTAGGTTCGAATGTAATTAATAAAGGCGTTCACATGAAATTTAGATCGATTGTCTATAGATTGTACTGTCTATTTAAGTCAGTATGCGTTTTCTGTTCATTCAAGTTTGTTCGGTTTAAAAAAAAAAAAAATTTATGTTTTTTTTTTTTGGTATGTTAACTATGTAAAATAAAATATTTGTCGAATAATTAAAATATGTACTTAATATAAAATAAAACACAAAAAACATTAAAAAAATGATATAATTAATAATTTTGTAAATTGTAACCCTAGTCAATATTTTTCTGCAATACCTCCTTTTGCTAATTTATTATTAATTACATAAATTATATAAATTTAATTAGATTTGTGTGCTGCAAAAAAATTATAATATTTTTTTTTTGCTAAATAATATAAATAAAGAATAAATAGTTTTTTTTTTATACATAAATATATAAAATTAAATATTTTATGTTGTGATTCACAAAAAATTTTATGAAATAAAAATATATATTTTTTTATTGAAAAAAAAAAATTGGCTTTTGCTATAAAAAAAAAAATATAATCTAAATATGTTAAAAATAATAAAATGTGCTAAAATAATTTAATTAATATTATAATAATTAATTCTATAATTTATAATATAATTTATAATAAAATATATTTTAATATTAAAACAACATTTATAATTGGATTATTGCAAAATATTTGGATTATTTATATGATTTAATTTCCTTAAAAAAAGTAAGTTAATTAATTGTATCATTATTTACTATAATTTAGAATATTTTAAACTAATTTTATATCACAGAAATATTTTATGGATAAACTTTTAGAAAGATTATTAATAAATTATGATTCCTTGTTTTGATATTTAAATAATAATTAATTACAATAATTATTAATTATTAAGACTAGTGAAAAAATATTAAAAATAATAGTAATATATATTAATTATATCTATGCAGGAATTAAATTCTTAAAGGTTTATGTATAATTTTAGTTATTCTTAATGAATTTTAAAAAAGTTGATAATTAATTTTTTTTTCAGAATTTCTATAAGATTTACAACTTAAAACCTTTAAATTCTCCAAAATTATTTAAGATTAAATTAATTATAAGAATTATTTAAATTATAAAATCTAATTATGACGTTTAAGTAATAAAGTCTAATATATATTAAAAACATATATTTCGAAAAAAATAAAATAATATTTTAATAGATTTATGTGCTACAAAAAATTAATATTGACATTAGAGATAACCAAAATATTATTACCAAAGTTTAATATTTGTGCGCCAAAAATTAAGGAAACCAAATTAATTTTGTTAATACGAATAATTTAATTTAATCGAAAATGAAATATATTCTTGGATCTTTTAACAGGACATATAAAATGGATTTATTTAGAAAATTCTTATAAATATTTGAAAAATTTCATATTTTGGTGATAAAATTTATAATTTATGTTTAAGCATTTAGTATTATGATATTCAAAAACAAATTGATTCTTTAAATTGAATCCTTTATGATTTAATTCTTAAATTCAAAATGAAAACTAATAAAGGTTGAGTTTACACAATGCTATGTATATAATATTTTAAATGTATTTAGTAATATTAATTTCAACAATAAATTTAATCCTCTAACATGATTCTTAAATTTGATGTAATTTAACTTGAGAAATTTATAAATTTTGAAATGCAATAGAAAAGATAATGAAAAATCTAATAGTATTAAAAATTATTAAATTAATGAATTTCAGGTAAAATTTTTCTACTTCAAATTATGTTTAATATTTACTAAAAAAAACCAGTGTTTCAAATTAATAATCAGATTTATTATAATTTTTCACTAATTATTTTAAAATTATTTTTACATTAATCTTTAAAGCCTTTTATTAAGAAGCTAATTAAATGGGGAACGTTGTTTTAGAAGCGTATTAATATACTAGCCAATAACTTGGATATTTTTTAATTATAATACTTTATTTACAGATCTTTTTAATTTAAATTTCGCAAAATTGGAAATATTAAGTACAATTTTTTATTCTAATAAGATAATTGTAATTACCGTATATAAATCTGAATTAAAATATAGAAAATGTAATACATTTACTGGCATAAAACACCTTCAATAATAAAAATTTGAAATCCATTTACTTTTAATTTTTAAATTTTAGTAACTAGAAACGACAACGAATGAAAAACCATTTTCACCTAAAAGTATTTTTTTGAACAATATTATATTAAAAATAGAATTTATATGAAAATTAGAATACATACGAAAATTAATTAAATTTACACATTTCCAAAATAATATAATAAGATTTTTCGGAAAATTTTATATTTTTATTATTCTTTTACAGATAAAAGTCCTGGAAAAAGTGGATTTCTAAAAAAATATATTCAATACATGAAACTTAAAATGTTAATTAAAAAATTAATAAATTTTCTGTGAGATTGTAAAAAATGAAGAGCATTATGTCATCGGATTTTTATATTTGTGATTTAAGGTAATTTTAATATAATTTGAAATTTAAATTTTATCCTTTTTAACTATCAGTAAATAAATGAACTGAAAATTTTATCAAAATTGCGTAATTTATTTTTTAATTATAATTTAATGCGTCGATTATAAATTATTGCTGGCCACTGACCGCAATATTGTCTTATATAGCAGAATAGGATATAGTAGAGTTCGTAACGATATACTCTAAAGATCTCAGCCTAATATGACCTCTTGTAATATACAAATAATCCATATTAAAATCTACTATCGAGATTTATGCAAGTAAAGAGATTTATAATTTCCTTGAACATAAACGTATTTTTGATTTCAAAACGTTCTTTTGTTCTACACTCGACATTGTATATTTTGATCTGTAAGTCTTGTTTAGTTGTGAATGTGGGCATCTGTCTCTTCTTCGTATTCGCAAATTTTACAAAGTATTTTCATAATAAGTTCCATTCTATGAAGATATTAATCTTTAATGCTATAGTGACTGTTGATATGACATATCTTAATTTAATTCATATCGAGTAGCTCATGTAACTTTTTGGCTGAATGATACGGTGGTACGAATAATTATGCATGACTGTTACCCTTAAAATTATTTCTTTTGTTTTATTCAGACTGTCTTTCCGCCCACTTTGTAATTGCCATTTTGATGTCTATATAGTCAGTCCCTATTGGCATATTACGATAACTTTATCTGTGACATAATCCTCTGCGGAGGTAAATCTTTAAAACAACAACAATACATTTAAAAATTATAATTCTTATATTAAATCAACATAATTAATATATAAATTGTAGTTTGTTTTATATAATGACTTTATTCCCAAAAAAATTAAAAAAGAGCTGTAAACTATGAAATATCTTAAAATATTATTTATTAAATTCTAATTTATTCGACATTTAATATAATCGGTCATTAGAAAATTATTAATCTTTTGATAATATTTTTATATATATATATCTTTTCTGCGCATGTGATAAAATTGATTTATTATAATTTTTTTTAGCCATCCCAGGTACCCTCAAATGTTGTGAAGTAGGTGGAGCTATAAATCATGTATATATCGTGTAAAGTAACAAGTGGTACTCCTTTGGAGTCTGAAACAGGATATATACCAAATAATCCGTTATTTGGTATATCTCTTGATAGTACACAAGTAAATTTATATTTTTAAAAAATTCATAAATATAATACATATATTATATGAATTTTTTTTATGTTTATATAAAGGAGTGTTTAGACTCTTGCGTAGGATGTGTTTCATGCCAAAATGTTCCATCAATTCCAGGAATGCATACAGATGATTTAGATTGTGATAGCTGTTTTGATCAAAATCTTACGGTGCTCAGGTATTATTTTCTTTAATACATTTAATAAAGGATACATAAAATAATATTTCAAATTTGAGATAATTTATAAAAGATATTTTGTAAAAATTCAATAAAAGTTTCAAAAAAATTAAAAAGAAATATTAAATAATAATTAAAATAGTAAATTGATATAATAATTATTTAAATTTAATCTTTCTGTAATATTATTAATTATTTTGCATAAATTTAAGAAAAATCTGCAAAGAAAAAAAATATGAATTATGCAAATATTAAAAATCTATCTTTCTGACAATATTTAATTTAAAGAAAATAAGTAATAAAAAAATGTTGCAAAAATATAATTATAAAAGAACAGTGTTTATCTTATTTCGATTATTCTACTAAAATTTAATTTTTTTTTATTAAAAGCTGAATAATATTTAAAAATTTTATTATCAGTTTTATTAAAAAATTATTATACAATAATAAAATATATAATTTTCGACAAAAAAATTAAAATAATAAATTTAATTAATATTAATTATACAGTTCCTCCCAAAATAATCCTCAAATAAATCTTGGAAATATTTGGAATTCTGAAGATATGACATCATCATTTCCTGGATTACCACCATTAGATATTGATCCTTTACCAAGTTTATTTCCATTTTCACCATGTGGAGCATCATACAAGTAAGTAAAATAATAATTTAAAAAAATATTATACCTTAACATAATAATTTATAAATTAATTTATATTGCTATACTTACCCGACGGAAAATAAATAAATTATTTAAATTTTTATCTTCATTAAATATTAAAAAAAACAAATTATCTTTTTCTAATTTTATCTTCATTTAAATATTGAATAATCTAAGCGCAAACATTATAAATTAATTCTAAAAAAAGTAAAACCAAATTAATTTTTTAATTAATGGATTTGATTAAATATACAAAATGTATGACTAATATCCATATTAGCTCCAACAATCAATTCCATAAAATAATTAAAGATGTGATACTACTATCAACATCACATTATATAGCCGATATTTTCCAATTCCCTAAACATGATGTATTAAAATTAAATCTATTATCATAATATATAAATAAATTATCACAATATTAATACCAAGGACAAAATTCTAGTTTTTCAGCACCACAAACATCATTATCCTATACTGTACATCCACAAATGTTATTATCACCAAATTCACATCATTTTAATCAGTCACAAAATATTGGTAATCAAAATAATCATCATATGAATACACAATCATATTATGATACAATACCAACAAATCATCAATTATGTGGACAACCAACAACAGCAGCAACAACATCATCATTACCACAATCATCATCATCAACACCAAATCCTCCATTATATCCCAGTATGAGTGTAAATGTTAGCATGAATATGACTATGCATGGTTATCCAACATCAGATAATAATGTTCCTTTACAATGTTCTCAGGTGAATGTTTTATTATTTTACTTTAATTTTAATTTTATATTTAATGATTTTTTTTTTTATTAATTTAGTGGACACCAAATTCTTCTTCATCTGTTAATGTATTATATCCCCAATTATTAAGTCCAACACATTATCCAAATGGAGCAACATATTCATTTACAGCTGATTTTAGACCACCTGGATCTGCTGCTAATTCTACTATACCAACAACAAATTCACAACAAATGAATATAAATCATTCATTTCCCGATCAAAATAAATATTCACCAGTACTTTCTCAAAGATCATTTCCTCAGCATTCTATTGGACAAGTCTCACCACAAAGTCCAATATTTATTGAGGTATTTATATTATATTAAATTGATAATATATATATATATATAAAAATTTAATATCGTATAAATTTTTACAATTGTACCCATTTTGCCTATTTTTTAATTTTACAAAATGTGGAAAAAAATAATTAATTGCGTCTAAATTCTGTGAATAAGCAAATTTGTAAAAAATTAGATAGGCAATTGGATAGGTAAAGTATCTAATTGCATTCGTAAAATTGTTTTTTTTTAGTAATTAAAACTTTAGAATTTATATAAATACTTTGTTATAAATATACTTGTTTTTTATATATTAAGGATACTAGTTCTAAACATCTGAATATTGGTTTTGATGAAGATGAAGAAAGTAATGATGGTTCAGAATCAAATAGTAAACCAAATTTATGTAGATTATGTGGAAAATCATATGCAAGGCCAAGTACTTTAAAAACTCATTTGAGAACACATTCCGGCGAGCGACCGTATCGGTATATATAACAAAAAAATACTTATTTGTGTTTTAAAAATATTTTGAAATAATAAATATTATTATATATGTAATAGATGTGATCAGTGCAACAAAAGTTTTTCACAAGCAGCAAATCTTACAGCTCATGTACGCACACACACTGGACAAAAACCATTTCGATGTCTTATATGTGATCGCCGATTTTCACAAAGCTCAAGCGTAACAACTCATATGCGAACACATTCTGGTGAGCGACCCTATCGTTGCCGATCCTGCAAAAAAGCATTTTCCGATAGCTCAACTTTAACAAAACATTTACGAATCCATTCTGGTGAAAAACCATATCAATGCAAATTATGTTATTTAAGGTTAAATGAATTTATAAAAATTAATATAATTATTTATATACATATATATATTTTTTAAATACACAGATTTTCACAATCTGGAAATTTAAACAGACATATGAGAGTTCATGGTACTAATGTTAATTTATTATCATGACATCGATATAAAAATATATATAATCTTCATGAGTTTGATACAACTATACCAGCCGGTTATTCTGATTTTAATAAAGGATATTTACCATATTCAACACAAATGATGGAAAAAAGAGTTAATATTTATTTAAATAAAAAAATGTATTAAAAACTTTTATAATAAGAAAAATTATGTTATATAAAACATTATAATAATAAAAAAAAGTGAAATATAAAATTACATGTAAAATATTTATTAAATTATACGAAAATATTTTAGTTTAATTTATTTAAAACAAAAAAAAAAAATTGTACTTGTTTTAATTGAAATTACTTAGAACTTTAATTATTCTGTAGGTTAAAATATGTAAAATCAAGGTGGGTATCAAAAACCAAAAAAAAGCCGGAAATTGATAAAACTTATGTTAATTTAAAAAAATTATGAAAACGGTTCGATGAGATACCATTTTTGTTACACATGTTTGATGTTGTCATAGTGCGTTTCATCAAATTATCATAGTACATGATTTTTAATATTTGTTTATGGAAAAATTGTCTATTTACAATTTATTAAAAAAATTTAAACATTTTTATTTATGTTAATTAAAATTAAAGTAACATTTTACTAATCAGTTAACATAAAAAGCATAACAATTTTATTTTTATAATTCATTTTAAATGTGTACATTTATTTCATTTGAAAGTAATTCAAAAATATCATTACATGCTTTTCTCTCAGTAAATTTTACTATATGGTAAGGCAAAAAGGGCTGAATTTTATTGTATAATAATATTTACTTAATTTGATATTATAGTTAAATATGATTACAAAAAATTAACAATAAACATAAGCTTATAATAAAAATTAAAAATTAGTAATTTTTTAAATCAAAAATTTCTCTAAGTAATGGTTCAATGTGTGATGGATTTACATTTAAATAAACACCTATTATTGATGTATTTAATTTTTCAACTTCACTTATTTTTTGAATTAATTTTAAAAATGTTGATTTTGCCTCACAACCTTGATAAATACTTTCTAAATATCGTCGCAAAAGATAGTAATATGAATTCTAAAATAATTAATATTTATAATTATATAATGTACATAATTTTTATAATCTATTTACCTGTTCCAATTTAATCACATCAGCATGTATGACTCTAGGTCGAAATGGTGTAAACAAAACAATAGCACACATAATTAATATAATATTTTCATCTTTACGCCATTTTGGGTCAAATGTTTGAATAAAACGATCATGTTCTTCGTAAACATTGCCTTCAGCTAATTTCAAGACATCTACTCTAATGTTGGACATATCTTCTTGACTATGAGGAATCTATAAGCAAATGTTTTTAAATCTATGCGAACAATAAAAATGAAATAATATTTATTAAGCATATTTATAATATTCACATAATGCTTTATTCTTTATTTTAAATTTTATTTTCTTTGCATGTTTCGTAGGCGCAATTTAAAAATTGAATTTAAGAAATGATAAATTAAATAATGTTTAAAAAATTATTAATATTACCTTCCATGTAGCATGATCACAGTCATATGATATTACTGATCTCATAATCATCATTTCAATACAACCACCTTTTAATAAAGCTATTTGATCTTCTTGGCACATATTACGAAATGCATTAATTTTTTTTGACATTTTTATTAATCTTCTAATAGCCACAGCAGTTAAATTAATTACTTTTAAAAGCTGTGGATCTTGCGAATTTTTCTCACACTACAAAAAATAAAATAATAGTAACCATTAGTTTGTTTCCAATTAGAATATATTTTAATTTACCTTAATTCGTTCGGAATCAAGTGAATTTGATAAATCTATATCAACTGGATTCAATAATGCTAAACTGGCACTTTTTAATTCAATCAATTTAGCTGCTTCAATTTCGGACAATTTCTTATCATTACATGAATTTTGTACAACCATTGGATCATTTAATTCATATTCTAATTTAATTGCATCGCATAAAATTGATTCAATACATTTACTAAATTCATTTTCTTCCACTGTTTGAACATTGTTGATTTCTTTTTTCTTATCTACTGATATATTTGAATTAATAGTATTATTGGTATTACCGGTTGCATCGTAATTAAAATCATTCAAAAAATTGGAATGTTTTTTTTCATCTTCCACAATTGTAACATCAGAATTAACCATTTTATTAATAATTTTTAAAGCTTCTTCTGGTGTTTCCATAAATTTATTCATAATATCAATAGCATCGCCAGGTGAACTCATTAATTGTTGCATAAATTTTAATACATCGGCAGGTGAATTAACAATTTTTGATATAATTTCAATTGAATCCTTTGGTGAACTCATAAATTTTGTAAATACTGTCAAAGCATCAAATGGTGAGTTCATTATTTTACTTATAATTTTTAATGCATCACCAGGATATAATATTAAATGACCAATTAATTTCATTGCATCTTTTTGTGAATTAATAATGTTTTCTATTAAATTTAAAGTTTCTGCTGGGTTTTTCATAAATTTATTAATAGCATTTGATGAATTTTCTGGATTATCAACAATACTTTTAACAATTTCTGATGTACTTAATGTTATTAATACATCACATTTTGAATTATTACTATTTGTATCAGATATGGTTGGTTCTTGTGATTCTATACTAGATACTGACATATTATGATATTCAATATTTGAAAATGATTTGGAATCCTCATTATCTATTATTGAATCTACTTGATTTGTGTTTGTTCTTGTTGATGATGATCCTCCATCATATTCTGTTGTTTTTATATTATTATCGAGTTTACGGCACTTTATTTGTTTTCTTTTAACTCGATTTTCTTCAATTTTGTGTTTCTTAATCTTTTTATCTTCATCAGACATTATATGATCTTTATTCATACCAAGATTAAAACATTTATCTAATCGACATTTTTGACAAAACCGTCTTGTTATTATTGTTATATCACAATTCTGATTAAATGGGCATACTAGTTTCTTTTTTAATAAAGCATTTCGACGAAAAAATGCTTTACAACTTTCACATGTTATTGCACTAAAATTTAAACCAAGAGCTTTATCACCACAAACAACACAAATCTTTGAAGAGGACATTGTCATTTTTATATTTTACTAAAATATAATGTAATGTTAGTTATTATTTATTTCTTTGGATTACTATACTTATTTATTTAACCACCAGCACGTTTTAAATAACTCATTATTAAAATTATATTTTTTTTATGGATTTTGGACTTAGAAAAAATAATCAAAAATGACAATGGCCAATCTTAGAAAACAGCTGTAGTTTTTGTATTGTAGTATTTTTTGTATTACAGCGAATTCAAGCGAAAATTTGATTATATATTTATTTATACACGAAAAAAAATTTTTCAAAAAATTAAATTTACATGATTGCAGCTTTTATTAATATTTAATAGAAAAAATAAAAAAAGAATATTGCGTAGAAAAACTACAAAAAATAATAATTTGATGTTCACCCTATGTTTAGGTATTTTTCGATATGAAAAAAAAAAATACGGCGAACTTTGTAACTACATTATAATTTCACGTTCAGTTTGTAACGTAAACTACTAAACAGCTGAGAATGTGAACTGTCTATATTTTTATTTTTTTATTAATCATATTTTGAGAATATTTAAGAGAATTAAGTTTTCCAAGATAATTTGTAATCAAGATAATTCCATTATGCATCCTGATTTGTCACCTCATTTACATTCACCAGAATGCAATAAATTAATTGAAGCATTGAAACAGTGTCATGAAGAAGCAAGTATTTTTCTCATTTATCTTTTGTAAATTTTTTTGCACATTTCAGAATGAGTTTTTGTGCATTTCAGAATGGTATATTTAAATTTGTTGGAAAATGTAACACCCTAGACAGTGAATTAAATAAATGCCTTCGCAATGAAAGGAAAACGAATGCAGCAAATAATCGCATGAAGGCAGCAGAAAAGCAAAAAAAAATTCGTGAACAAATGAAACTCGAGGAAAAAATGTAGTTTTGAAATTTTATGGTATAATAAAGATTCTATATAATTTAAATTTATCTTAAATGGAAAATAAATTACATTCCTTCTCTAAGCACTTATTATCCAATATAATAAGTACTTAAAAGAAAACTTACAAAACCTAATATTAATTCAAAAATATATTTATGTGTCTTTTCTTCCAAATACGGGACTATTATTAGAGCCAATTGTTTTTATAAACGATTTAATACCTTTCGATTGAGCTTCTGAATTTTGTGCAATATTTTCAGTTTCTGCTGCAATTATATAAAAATCATCAACAATATGACCAGGAGGTGTTACATCGAATGGTTGAATATCATTTAAGCTTGTTTGACTTGTATTTGACGCACGATTATTTCTTCCTTGAGATGTATTCTTTTGATTATTCTGTTCTTGAAATTTAAGTTTGATTAGACTTTCTTGAGGATCAAGTTTCCCCAAAGTCGCGACAGGCATACACTGAAAAATTGTTGTTAAAAAGTTTCGCAGCGATATCCAATATGTATCTTGCCATTGTTTTGTAAAATAAAACGAAAATGTTGCTACTTCTTCAGGATTTTTACAAAAAGGGAAATCTAAAAAAATCGGCTAATTAATTTGTATTCAGTTTAAATAATTTGTTAATTTTTACAAAACCAATCCTTCCATTCATTTTGTAGAGCAATTTCATTTTTAAATCCCATAAAAAATTCTGTAATTTTATCAGATTTGTTGTGGTTATAAGCAGTTATTAGATATAATTTGAGTAATCCATTCTCTAGTTTTTTAACAGCTAAAAAAATAAACAATATAAAGCATTGTTTTTTCTCATTTTTTACAACTGTATTGATACAGTAAGTTTATTACTTGAAATGTAAATATGTTCCAGTTTCGTAAATATTCCTGAATCCAATTTAGACCAAAATTCTTTTAAACCATTTATATCCTGTGTATTAACATAATTTCCTAATTGCTCAATTATCTTATCAGCTCTAGATGTTTTATCACTTCGTAATTCATTATGTAAAGTTTTTAAAGTTGTTGAAAATCCACGAAATAATAAATATTCTTTTACAAGTTCATCCACATATTCTATTTGAGCCATCTTTGTAGTGTTTTAATATCAATAGTATTAGAAGCCCATATTTTACAATCTATGAATTTATTATACTCTTATTATTAATTTATTCTTGACATTTGTGTCAAAAATTTAAATGTCTTTTAGCCCCATAAGAAAGGAATACGAATTTACATTTCATATCTCTTTATCCGAATCGGTAAACCAGATGACATGCAAACCCAGTTAAAGTTACGTTTTTGTTATGATGAGCACATAACTGCAGTTAAAGTTAGGTTTTTGTTATGATGAGCCCATTTTCATTACGAGTTATTAGTAAGTTATTAGTAAATTGCGTCTTACTAATTTTTTGTATTATTACAAAAAATTAGTAAGAGGCAATTTATGGTAAAATTTATGGCAGAAAATATTTTATTTTTGCAGTAATAATAAAAAATAAATATTTGTGAATTTTATAAAAAAAATGTTAATTTATACTTCAAAATATATTAAAAATTATAATTAAATTTCTCACCCATAATTTAATTAATTTTTAATAATGATATTATTGTTTTTTTAAACAGCCATGTCATGTAAAAAATAAGGGTATACTTCTAATTTTCACATTCACATCGTTTAAACCATTATAGGAAATATGTGTCACACAACTCATAAAATTGTATTTTACCTATCGTTCTGGCCGACTACTTTAAATTTAATCGTAATAAAAATCATACTTTGTTTTATATAGATGAAAAAATTACGAATTACTTTTATCATATAAATACTCTCGTTCTAAAATAACGGTATCAACGCTCCGAATGTGTCATCAACTCCCAATAAACTGTTTTATATATATATTTCTGAAAGATGAACGTTTAGAAATACAATGATTTTCAATTCAGAATTTATTAGGAAGTAGGTGGATTCGGAACTGATTTCAATTATATATATAATAATGAACCTATCAAAAATATGAACTGACGTTTCCTACCATTAATTAATTGTCAAATACAATCAACAATATTACTGAATTTGTTGGAGATTAGAATTTCACTTTCTAGTTATAAAAAAATGACAAACCAAATTATATCTCGTGAATCAAAAACTGGAGAAATTATTGCATATAGCGAATATGCAGTCAGAAATAATTCTTCAGTGTTGGAATACTGTAGAACTTCATTGTCAGCACTCTCTGGCTGCTGTGCTGGTAATATTTAATTGTATTCTTTTAGGATTTAGATTCCTTCATTAAATTTAATTTTATAGGTATATTAGGTTTAACTGGAATCACAGGATTCCTATTCTATTTATTGGCAGCATTAAGTTTGTGGGGACTTATTTTATTAAAATCTGGAACAACATGGCAAAAATACTTTGTCAGCCGTCGTAATCTTTTAACCAGTGGATTTATCAGTGGTCTTTGTACATATGTTTTATTTTGGACGTTTTTATATGGAATGGTTCATGTTTATTGAAAATATATTTAATTTAGTTACTCTTATGCAATGTGAATGTGTTTGATTAAAAATTTGGAAATAAAAGCCTCGATTATAATTATAATTATTTTCAGTTGTATTAGTAATATTTAAATAAATTTCGCTTTCTCTTCGAATTGGTACTTGTTAGTTTCGTTGCAAATATAACTCAGCATAATCTAAATCTAAAAATGACTAAAATCCAATGATACTTCGCAGTGTAAATGAAAATGAAAGATTATATCTAATAAAAATGATGTGACTATTTAAATGCTTAATATTTTATTTTCAACAATATTTCAGCTTGGTAATATATATAATAATATAAAATAATCATCTCTTTTTTTGTTTTAATTAATTTGTTAATTTACAATTTACACGTGCTTTGATATTACACATTTCGGCAAAATTTTTTCGTAATTTCTCTCGTAATTCAGCCCGTTCTTGTTTAATTTTACTTTCTCTGCATTTGAAATCCATTACAACTTCATCTGGAATGTAACAACTTTTCCCATCTTCTTCTTCTTCTTCTAAATCTTCAAAAGATTTCTAACAAGACAAATTATGTATATAATTTTACAGTAAAAAATATAATGAATTATAAATTCTTACAAGCATTTGTTGTAGTGTTAAATTATTCGAATTGGAAGATGGATTTTGATAGATATTAATTGGGTCACCACAAGATTTTATTTTAATATTTTTTTTAAGATCTTTCTGATGACCACTATGATTACAAATATCATCACAAGACACTTCAGAACCTTCTAAAGAACTACCACAACTTGATGTTCGTGAATTTAAATGGGACGGATCAGAGCTATATCCACCATCTATTGATTTCGTACATAACACATTAACATCATTTTCACATGGACAACTTTTAACAACAACAACACTACAATTATTACATTCATTATCTTGGGCATTCACGGAATGTTCTTCTTCCTCTTCATCTTCGTCATCATCATCGTCGTCATCTTCTTCAACAGCACAAGAATATGTTGTTATTGTTTCAATTTTATTTAAATTTTTCTTTTCAATTTTCTTCTTCTTCTTTTTTAATTTTCTTTGTTCTCGTTTTAATTCTTTTGCCTTCTCAGCACGACTAATTTCTTGATAACATAATTCAAGATTACTAATACCTTGTTTCTTTTCTACAGCACTATTAAAGCTGCGACTTAGGGCATGTACACCAACAGCAGCTAAGACTTGGCAAGCTCTCTCTTCTTCTCGAAGACTAACATAGATTTTTTTTAACCTTTCATAAATGATCATACCAATACATGTTAAAATTTCTTTCTGTGCGATTTCTAATGTTTTAGCATGTCTTTCTCTCTGTTTTAAATAGCTAGGAAGTATAAAATAATATTTGTTAATAAAATTATTAAATTTGCAAATAAAAAAATAAAAAATATATAGACACGACCTGAAAAAAAGAATTTTTTAAAAAATGATTGGACATTTTCATATTTTTAATTTTTACTAAAAAGACTTTTATAATATCCTTTGTCCAATTTCGAATAATTTGAAGTTTTTTAAATACTCTTGAAGATATTTCTAAACTACTACGTTTTTATAGTACAAATGTTCTTCACAATCAATTTAAATTTGATTATAAATATAAATAATTAAGCGACACTAACGTACTATATTTTTTACACATATGTATTTCACAAATTTAAATAAATTACCTTCCATTTATTTCTGTTTCAGCTTTATGAATGAGCATATCAATAAAATCAAATTTTGTTTCAATATGAATATGATTATCAGGTGTACACTTTCTAATATTCGAATATAAAGCAGCAACAAAGCCAGTTTCTTTAGAATTTGTATCGCTGACTAATATTTCGTATGCTTTTTCAACCTAAAAAAATATTATGAAATAAATATTAAATATAATTGTATTTATATAAATAAACCTTTGTCTTGCATTCGGTACAAAATTTATGTTTTTTAAGGTAATCATCCAAAACTTCATATAATTCTTGTGTTTCAATTACAGTTAACTCTTCACGGCATCGTTGTTTCATAGCAGTCCAAATTTCACGCCAGGATTCCGAAAATAATTTTGATCTTAATGCATCTCGAGAATGTAAAATACAACGTGTAGTATTTCTATTTTTTATTTTATTTTCCATTATATTTTCAAGAATTTCTTTATGTCTATATAAAACTGTTCCTAGGGCTTGGGATGTTTTCATTTTATCATCAATTAAACTTAAACAACCATTACTTTTAATCATAATTGGATCAAGTGTTGGATAACCAGATACGGTTAATTTATAAAATAATTTTTCAACGCTACGTCGGCATCCAACACATTGTACACTTTGACCTAATACAAAGAGAATTTCCGAACTTTCTACTTGTAATGAATTTTGCAATTCTTCAACTGATAATATATTATATTTTCTTGTAAATTCATCTAAATCTTTTCCTTTTATTAATGATCCATCAATTACTAGACCTTTACTATTTAAATCCATTAACATCTATAAAAGAAAAAAAGATACAGAATTCTATTAAAATAAAGGGAAAAGTGAAGGTAAAATAATATATTTTTTTTCAAGGGCTTTATTACATTTTTTTTATTAGTATTTTTTTATAGCTTCTTATAAATTATATAAAATATTTATAATATTATAATATAATTATTAATCTTTTTTTGTATAAATATTTGTAAAAAAAATTAAAAATATACCATCATATTTTCCCCTGTAATTAATGGAAGCTGTCTTCTGTCTATCTTTAGTTCCTTCACCTCACGATAAACTTTAATTAGCTTAGCCATTTTTTTTATTTTTAACAATTTGGAATGTTTTTATTTGCTCAAAATATTTCAGTAAATTTTTTATTGAAAAGCCACACGACTTTAAAATATCACTATATATTAAATGGCTGATTGTCAAAAATTTCCTTCCTTATATTTTTACCCAGTAAACTTTATTATTTTACAAATAAATTGAAGTATTCGGTTATGAAAAAAATTTTTGAACTTATTTATTATTTAAATTTCCGAAATCAAAAACGATTAAAAAATTTATTTACAAAATTACAATGATTTTATAAGTTAAATAAAATAAGAAATATGTTGTAATGGTAATACGATTACAACATGTTCCAATCATAATATATGTATATTAATAAGGTTACAGATCTTTACAAACAGTTAGCGGTAATACTATAAGTTCACTGAGTTTTCAGGTAATAAAAATATCAAAACTTACGACAGTGTGAATCACATGATATTACTATAATCGAACTTATGTGAATGTGGATAAAAATTGAATATGAGAAAACTTCTATTAGTAGAACTTCTATTATTATTTCATTAATTATACCATTATGCAATATTATTTATAAGGCCGTTTTCCCTTTAAAATATATAGAACTATATACGCTAGTCTGGAATACTCTAAGGGCACAGAATTAAAATTAGTGTGGATACGGTTCTCATTCCAAGCCTCCTTCCAGATTCGAATTCGACAATACGTAGTTATAGTTTATTGGATATTTAATTCTGTAGGTTTTCTGTAGGTGTAATATGCAACGAAAACCACAACGATTTGGATATATGCATAAGTACTGTCAAAAATGGTTGTCTATTTCTAGTAGAGTAGTTTCATTATTTTATTGTGTATTTCTTGTAGGTAAAAATAAATAAATATGATTTCTCTTTTATATCGTCGGAAATCATCAGTTTTAAAAAAATTCTTATCAACCACAAGCTGCAGAAATAGTTATATTGTACTGTAAGTTAATTCGATTTTTTTTTCATTTTGAAGTGTATTTAACACACTACTATTTATATGAAATCGTTTTAGTGTTCCAGAAATTGGCGAGGAAGATAATTCAACCGAAAGTTTAGTAAAACCAGATGGCCTGTTACATTTTAATGGTTTAACAGTTGAAAATTGTCAAGCAGCAATTGCTAAACAATCTGCACTGGTCGAACAAACTGTAAAGGGAATTGAAATTAATATTGCCGGTAAAGAGAATTTAGATTTATTTGAAGATGTTTTTCATAAACTGGAAAATGTCACCGGTCCCCTTGAAACAACTTGGGGAATTGCAAAAACAATATATTTAGGCTATAGTACTTTAATGCCAACAAAGTCATATTTAAATATTCATGAACGGGCCAGACGTGCCAGAGCTTCAAAGTTCTCAAATGATATAATATTTAAAAAAATTAAAAATTTCAATGAAAATGTAGATATTAAAATAGCAGAAGAAAAACGTTTAGTTGAAAAATATTTATTAGAGGGTAAATTAAATGGTTTAGATTTAAGTGAAGCGGATAAGAGAAAGCTTGAAGATATTACGGATAAACTTGGTCAAGAAAGAGCGAACTTTAAAAATAAAGTTAATCAGTCAATAAAGCAGTTTAGGCATGAACTTGAAAATTATGCTTTAGTTCGAGAATTTCCACTTAATTTACTTGAATCAATTGCTGTTGATCCGCATCAACCAACCAATGGTCCATGGAAAATAAGCTTACAACCGCATATTGTCGAAGAGTTCCTGAAATATTGTCCAGATCGTATGGAACGTTGGAATGTTTGGCAGGCCGATGTACGTAAAGCATCAGGATTGTCTGAAAAAAATTTAGAAAATAGTACACATATAGAAAAAATTCGAGGTTTGCGAAAACGACAAGCAGAGTTACTAGGATATAAGAATTATGCTACAATGTCAATGGAAACAAAAATGATTAAAACAGTGGAAAATGCAAAAGAAATGTTTACTACGCTATTAAAACATGCTGGACCAATTCAACAAACCGAAATTACAACATTACAAGACTTTGCTAACGATTCAGGTTTTAAACATAAACTAGAAATTTCTGATATTCTGTATTGGCAGAGGAAGTATTTAAAGTCAAATTATAATTTGGATGAAAATATTATAAGAGAATATTTTACTCTGTCAAATGTTTTAAATGGCCTTTTTGAAATTTCTGAAAAATTATTCAATATAAAAATTGCTGAAAGAAAAAACGTAGAAGTATGGCATTCTGGTGTTAAATATTACGATGTATTTGATAAAAATATTTCAGATGAAGAACCGATAGCTGGTTTTTATTTGGATTGTTATTCGAGAGAGAATCAATTTAATCGTAATTTAGGTTGGATGGTTGGTATAAGAAATCGCAACGTTTTAGCTGAATCAAAACCTCTTTCCGCAATAATATTTAATTTTAATACAACTTTTAATGATAATCCATATTTATTAACAATGGAAGATTTGCAAATGATTTTTAAAAATTTTGGTTCTGCATTACAACATTTGTTAACTAAAGCAAATTATACAGATTTAGCTGGACTATCTAATATTGAATGGGATGCTTCACAAATTTGCGGTAATGTTTTAATAAATTTCTTAAATGATGAAAAAGTTTTAAAAAAATTATCATCTCATTATAGTTCTGGTAATCCATTACCAGATGATTTATTACAAAATATTAATTTATTTAGAACACATTTGAGTGCATATAAGTTATGCAAAGAATTATATTTATGTGATTTGGATTTGGAATTATATTCTTCAACTGATTTTTGGTTAGATGTTGTGAAAAAATTATGGCCTATTTATAATATAATACCATTAAATAAAATTGATTCGCATCCATGTTCAATGCAAAATATATTTTCCGGTGATTGGGGTGCAGCATACTTTAGTAATTTGTATTCTCGTTTAATTGCTGCTGATATCTATGATGCTTTTATTGAAAATGAAATTAAAAACGTAGGTAATGGAGAAAATACAACAGGTATTCGCTTTAAAGAAACATTTTTGTCATATGGTGGTTCTATGAAAACTGAAGAAATTTTTAGAAGATTTAGAGGTCGAGACCCGACTCCAGTAGCATTGCTTAAATCATTAAATATTCATAACGTTTCACAGACATCTGATGTTTAAATGTTTTAAATTGTTATTAGTTAAAAAAGAGAACTGTAATTATAAAGTTTGTTTTAATTATATAAGTTTTTTAATTTGCATATTCTTTTAATTTTATTGTATTTTTGTAAAATTCATACAGCGAAACGAAAATTACTAAAAAGATACTTATATTTTGCTATAAAAATATAAAAACGTCACTATAAGATTAAAACCGTAAAAAGATTTCATATTTTCATATAAATTGTTCTAAAGATTTCATTGATTATTTTATTTGATAACACATTTCAGCATGATTAATGAAATTGTTTGGTTCTGTTGATCAACCTAACAATAATAAATATCGGTTCCGCATACAAAAAATCAAAATATTTTAAAATTCATTCAACAGTTGAATCAACTTGTAAATAGGTTTATCTGCAACCCTTTGATAAACATGTTCAATTATGTATGTTGCGCTTTATATTACACTTCGTAATCGTCAGTTGAGTCTGTCAAAAATATGCATATTTCGTAATACATATATATTTTGTAAAGTAGCAATGATTCATTTTAAGAATAAAAGAACTAAGTTGTGAAATATATTAATTTGTTACATTAAAAATTGTTATAATTTTAACCTAAGGTGTTGTTATAATTATTTTACATTTTAATTCTACATTCTATAGTGATATAAATACTATCACGAAGTAAGTATTCATTGTAACATTTTATTTCTACAATTGGAATTGAAGCTTATTTTCAGAATATGGAAGTTATTGAGGCAACATCAATCTGCTATCTAAATGATGATTGTATAATGAAAATATTACATTATTTAGAACTCAGGGAACAGACAATTTTATCATCGCTCAATAGTCGATTAAAAAATATATTTTACTCATATTTGAAAAAGAAAAAAACATATAATTTATGCTTAAATTATGATAATTGGTCATTAGAAGATTTATTTATTGCTTTTCATCTAATCGGAATTATAACTGAAGAATTTGAAATATCTAAACATAATGAAAACTGTAATAGATTACATGTTTGTTTAGATTTTATATTAGAATATTGTCGAAATTTAAGGAATTTACGACTTGAAAATATACATGTATCACATGTATTTAATGAAATCTCAAAATCATTTAAATACCTTGAAACCTTGAAACTTAAAAACTGTTCTTTAACAGATAGTAATATTGGAAATCTATCGAATCTTCAGCACATTAAAAGTTTAGATATTTCTAAAAATGATAAAATAACAGGAAAATATATTGAAAAATTTATTAAATTAGAACACCTTGAAATGAATGATTGTAATCAAATTTTAAATGATAACTTAGTGAAAATTTTTTCTAATACAAAAAACCTACGGTTTCTTAATTTGGAAAATGTTATACATTTTGATGATTCTGCTATAGGAAAACTAATAGAGAATTGTGGAGACTTGGAAACTTTAAAAATGTATATTAATTTCCAGAATGTTGTGAATCTACAAAGAATACCAGAATTAAAAAAACTTAAAAATCTATCAATTATAGAAAAATCAAGTTATAGTAAGTCGATATTTGAAATGAGGAATTTTAGAAATATTGTTAATAATATTTTAGTAAATTTAAAAGACCAATTGGAAATATTAAAAATACATTTTTGTCAATTTGATCATGATAATGGATTAAACGCAGCTAGGTTTGAATCCATTTATAAATTGAAAAATCTTAAAGAATTACATTACATTGGTTATTTAAGCTGTTATGTTATTTACTGGCAAGGATTGCAAGAATTTGTACAAAATAATAATTTAAAAATATTGAATCTTACTTATACAAATGGAGCATTAGGGTTTTCCTCTTCAGATTTTGTCAAATTTTTGCTTAACTCTAAAAATCTTGATGAAATTAATCTAACTTATACTAATGCTTTTTCATACCCAAGATTCTTATATTCATTTATTGAAGAATTAAATCAAAGAAGGATTTCAAAACCAGTTTTTACTATAAAAATAAATATTGATAAAAAAATAAAAACTGAGATCTTTAATGTAAGCAAATTATTTATAAAGATGCAAATAATAATAATATATATTTTATAACAATTTTTTTTTAGAAACCGGAGTATATTCTAGCGAAAGATCTTTTCAATTTAGAAGCAAGTATTTTACCAAATTATCATCATAACTATTATGGATATATGGATTATGAGGATAATGGCGATTTTGATCATGATGATATATCTGTCGAAGACGAAGAAAATGAAAACGTGGGTTTAGAAATTAATAATACCACAGACATGAAAATAATTCTAAACTCAAACCTATTGTTAAAATAATAAATGTTTAAATATCAATTGAAATAATTTGTTGTACTATACTAAATATGTTTTAAGAAATATATTATTTATTCACTGAAATTATACATATTTTTAGTTCTATTATTAAACAATATATTTTCGAGTAAAGTTTTATTTAAATTATAACGATTTAACATTACTTATTAATAGAAGAAATATGGAATTTGCATTTCTTCTCTTTTCAGCCGGCAAGTTATATTTTACTTATTTAAAGAGTACTTATTTACTTATTTTGCGGGCGGATTCTTTCAGCACGCCGACGATTTGATTTATTTAAATACAAGTAGAAATTTATATACATTTGTAGATGTACTCTTCTCTTGTGTTGCGTCTGTCAAACTAAGCATGTTTTAGAATATTTTGTAAAATAGAAGTGATGTGTTTTTTAGAATAAAGAACTGTATGGTGATAATGGAAATATATTTTACACATATATAAATAATCACATTTAAAATTATTATAATTTTAACCTAAGATGTTATAATTATTTTACATTTTAATTCTACATTCTATACAAATACAATAGTAATATAAATACTTTAACGAAGTAAGTATATTTATTGTAATATTTTATTTCTGCAATTTACAGTGCCAGTTATTTTCAGAATATGGAAATTAATAACGAAAAATCAATCTGCTATCTAAATGATTATTGTTTAATGAAAATATTCAGTTATTTAGAACTCAGGGAACAGACAATTTTATCATCGCTCAATAATCGATTACAAAATATATTTTACTCATATTTGAAAAAGAAAAAAACATATAATTTATACTTAAATTATGATAATTGGTCATTAGAAGATGTATCTATTGCCTTTCATCTAATCGGAATTATATCTGAAGAATTTAAAATATCTAAAAATAATGAAAACTGTAATAGATTACATGTTTGTTTAGTTTTTGTATTAGAATATTGTCGAAATTTAAGGAATTTGCAACTTGAAAATATACATGTATCACATGTATTTAATGAAATCTCAAAATCATTTAAATACCTTGAAACCTTGAAACTTAAAAACTGTTCTTTAACAGATAGTAATATTGGAAATCTATCGAATCTTCAGCACATTAAAAGTTTAGATATTTCTAAAAATGATAAAATAACAGGAATATATATTGAAAAATTTATTAAATTAGAACACCTTGAAATGAATGAGTGTAATCAAATTTTAAATGATAACTTAGTGAAAATTTTTTCTAATACAAAAAACCTACGGTTTCTTAATTTGGAAAATGTTATACATTTTGATGATTCTGCTATAGGAAAACTAATAGAGAATTGTGGAGACTTGGAAACTTTAAAAATGTATATTAATTTCCACAATGTTGTGAATCTACAAAGAATACCAGAATTAAAAAAACTTAAAAATCTATCAATTAAAGAAAAATCAAGTATGTCGGTATATGAAATGAGAAATTATAAACATATTGTAAATAATATTCTAGAAAATTTAAAAGACCAATTGGAAACATTAAAAATACATTTTTCTCAGTTTGATCATGATAATGGATTAAACGGAGCTAGGTTTGAATCCATTTATAAATTGAAAAATCTTAAAGAATTACATTACATTGGTTATTTAAGTTGTTATGTTATTTGCTGGCACGGATTGCAACAGTTTGTTCAAAATAATAACATAAAAATATTTAATATGACTTATACTTATGCAGCACTAGGTTTTTCCTCTTCAGATTTTGTGAACTTTTTGCTTAACTCTAAAAATCTTGATGAAATTAATTTAACTTATAGTGATCAATTTGTATGGCAAGGTTTTTTATATACATTTATTGAAGAATTAAATCATAGAAAATTTTACAAACCAAAGTTTACTATAAAAATAAATATTGATAAAACATTAAGAAGTGAAATTTTTAGTGTAAGTATATATGTATATCCTTTTTAAAGATGCGAATAATAAAAATATATATTATATAACAATGTTTTTTAGAAACCGGATTATATTACAGCGAAAGATCTTTTCAATTTAGAAGCATATATTACACCAAATCCTAGTGATTATTATTTGAGATATATGGATTACGATGATCAAGGCGAAAAAACTTTTGAAGATGAAGAAAATGAAAACGTGATTTTAGAAAATAATAATAATAATACAGACATGAAAATAATTCTAAACTCAAATCTATTGTTTAAATAAATGTACTCAAACCTATTGCTTATATATGTATTTGTTATATACTAAATGTTTGAAAAATATACTCTTTGTTATTCATTCTGAAATTATAAGTTTTTTAATTTATATTAATAATTATATAATTTATGAACCAAAATTCAACATCGGATTCTAATAATTCATATAATTTTTTGATACAAATATATATTTTAAGCATGGCTTAAAACCCCTTGCCCTTCAAAAATCTGTTTGACAGTCGTTACTTTTTATATTACTAATCAGATAAACGTTAATTTAAATTTAAAGCTATTTTCATGTATGTAGTTCGAAATAAAAAATTAGATTAATTTTATAAAATTGAATTTAAATTTGTTTATATTAAACTTAACTGCCACAAATATATAATTCATAGAACACCACAAATTCAGCGTTTTCCAATAGGGATGATACAATTTAAAAATTAAAAAAAAAAAACATTATTCCGTGACACACAAAATTTTTTTATTTTAAAGGTTACATTATGCCATTATGTATGGAAAATAATAACATTCAAATGACCACCACGACTTCTCCATACGTACTGCATTCTGTCAACCCAATTATTCATCACTTTTTCACATAAATTTGGCTGTATTTCATCAATAGCACGTTCAATGTTGATTTTTAATTGCTCAATTGTTGTTGGATTATCAACATAAACTTGTGCGAAAGAAAGAAATCGCTAGGTGTTAAATCACACGATTGTTACAAGGGCTTTGTGGCAGGTGACACCGTCTTGTTGAAACCACATATCTTCCAGATTATTCTCAACAGCAGGAAAAAAAATCATTTAACATTGTTCTGTATCGTTCTCCATTGAGTGTTACTCTTGGACCATTTTCTTCAAAGAAATATGGACCAATCACTCCACCACCATGAATTGCACATCACACAGTGACTTTATCTGGATGTAGTGGTGTCTGAACAGTTTCGTGTGGATTTTCATCGCTCAAAATTCTGCAATTCTGTTTATTTACATAACCATTTAACCAAAACTGAGCTTCATCACTGAATAAAATTTTTCCATAAAAATGTTCATCATTTTCAAGTTGTTCAAGACCAAAATCAGAAAATACACGCCGTTTATGGTGGTCTAATGGCTTCAGTGCTTGAACCATTTGAATTTTGTAAGGATGCAAACCCAAACCTTTTCTTAAAATTCTGCATGTTGTTGTTTGAGAAAGATTTAATTGTTGAGAACGACGTGGAACCGATAAATTTGGATTTTGTCTTACACTTGCTACTACCAAATCAATATCCTCTTGTGTGCGTGCATTTCTTTGCCGTACTGGTACTCTTGTATCGTGTAAAGAAAATTCACTTTCCAATTTGTCTACAATACGACGAATAGTGATTTTGATAAAACAATTTAACAATTTCTAAACGTTGTTGAAGCGTGTATCTTGCCATGAATAAATGGCATACCCTACTGAGCACCAATGACATAAGAAATGTCAAAAAATAATACGCAGTGTTGCCATTATAACCATTTTAAATTGTATCATTCCTCTTGGAAAACTCTTTATATAATTCACCCCACCGAACCTTGTGAAGTTATGCAAAATGGATGGATCCGTCCAATACAAAGAGGCAAGGTTTCAATATGCCATTATAATTTCAATTCCAATTCTTATCTTATGTCATTTCAATTCTAATTCTTATTCGTTGGTCCAGTAATTCAGTCCTATAGGCCTAGATAAGAGATTAGAATTTAATTGATAAAATTTCTGTAGTAATTATTTTTCAACAGTTAACAGAAACTTAAATTTATTTGTTTCGTTTAAGTGGTAAAACCAGAAAGACATAGGCCCGAATTAATAAATCCCACTTAAGTGAATACTTAAGTAAATACTTGAATAAGTTTGCGATTATTTTTCGTATTAATAAAGCACACTTATATTGTAGAATTTTTGTTCAGTTTTGTTGGTATTATTGACATAATTTTAAATTGAAATGTTGGTAATATGATTTTTCTATTTATGTTGATAACACTAATCTAAAAAATAATCCGTCATAACCGAAACAAATTGACAGCAGAAGTGATGCATAAGTGTGCTATTATCATTACTTAAGTGGCTCTTAAGTATTGTTTATAAATACGAAATCATACACTTAAGTCCAACTAAATTCAAGTGTGATTTATTAATTCGGCCCATAGCATATTATATAATTGCACATTAGAAAAACATAGATCACTGACGTTTCAGATATTTTTGATTGACGTGAATAGGACTTTTGAATTTTAACTTTAGTTGATTTTGTGTTCTAAAATTATACTTTAGTTGTAAATAAAATAACACTCAGCTACTATATATTTCTCGATCTAGCCTTCCACAAAAACAGATAACTGGCAATGCTTTATTCATTTGGGAACCTTGTGCCACAGTTCCAAAAAACTGTCAAGAATAATAAATACTTATTAAATATTAGCAATTATCAAAACAAAGATAAATTTAAGTAAAAAAATAAATATTGTTTTGTAAAGTATAATGACTATGGCTATAAATAAATAGTTAATACAGATATAAAAATGGAAGAAGCCGAATTAATTTACAATTTATTTTACATTTTAATAAGTATTTGTATTATTTATCCACCAACGGAATTTATATCAATCGGGCTCACCATAGAACAAATATTTGCAAATTTTCTAGGTTCGGAAACATTAAATTTTATCCGGTATCATCAAAAATTGACTTCGCTTAAATTAGCTATTCATGGTTCATTACCAGCAATTTACTTTATTATTCATTATTTGCGATTTCCTCAAAATGATAATTCAAATAACGAAGAATTAAAATTTATAGTTTGGAAAATATGCAAAATATTTTCCTTTACAATCTCAATCACAATATCAGCTATAATTACATACTGGTATCAGCAAAATTGGAAATATCATCCAATTAGTAAATTACTAATATGTTTTTCAAACTCATTAAATAGTTATGAATCTGTTGCAATCAATATATCGGATGAGTTTCGAAGGTAAATTTAGCTTAGTTCTCCTAATTTCGTAAGGAACATGTAAGAAACCTTTTTTTCTTGTTTTTAGGCCTGATATACTCAATATGAATATAAATCCTGTATCATCTGTAATAGCTACGGAAAATTGGATTATAAAGACTTCTTCATATACTTTATATATTGCACATCAAAGTGATACAACATTGGAAGTAATAAAGGTAAGTAAATATTTTTTGATCACTACTATTATATTAATTTATTTTATTTTTAAAATTAAATTTAATTTTTAGGCAGAAACTTATGACATTGCAGTTGATACTATAGATAGAGTTCAAATGGTAAATATAATGGTGAAACCATTACGCCGCGGTGTTCGTAAATTTCAAATACGTATAAATGCATTAGATTTTAAAACACTTCAAGATCGTATTAGTCGTCCAATTACAATACCATCAACTATACGATTTCATCAAAATATTACGGATAGATTTGTAGAAGTTTTTAAAGAACATGTATCACAAAATAATAAATATAAGACAAATCAAAATTTAGAATTATGTTTTGCATGTATGATTGAAGTACCAAATATAAAAATTCAAAAGCAATGCTTAGATGTTAATGAAAATGGTGAACCAATTCCATCTGATCAACATTGTCGAGATTGCTATTGCAGGCCAATGTGGTGTGTAGATTGTTTAGCCAAATGGTTTGTTTCACGTCAAAATGAATATGAGCGTGATGTTTGGCTAGGTAAAAAATGTACATGTCCACTATGTAGAGCTACGTTTTGTATTCTTGATGTATGTTATTTAGAATTAGACCAATGAATAAGCAAACAAAAAAGTGTAAATAATAACTTATTTTTATAAATAAATATTAGAGTTTTTTGTTTTTACTTTTTTAATTTAAATAAATTGACAATATTGAACTTAACTTATTTACATTTACATATATTAAAATAATTTTATTTGAGTTATCTAATGAGTTTATAATGAAGTTTCGAAAAATTCTTTTAAATTAGAATTTTTTTCTTGATTTTGTTCATCTTGTGATTTAGGTTGTTCCGTAATTTTTTCATTTTTATCATTTTCCGTATATTTCGTTAAATTACTATCTGTGTTGTGAATTTTATCACTCTATAAAAAGATAAAATTTTAAAAAAATCATCATTTCACTTGTTTTAAAATACTCTTTTTATGTTTCAGTAAAATTGATCAAAAATTAAATATATATCTATAGATATTAATATATATATATATATACATATTTATCTATACATATATTAACTTGTTATCTAATCAATGACAATTTCATGTTTAGATATTTGATCCAATTTCATTACCATTAAATGCAATTTCACTTAACTTAAATTAAACAGAAAGTTAAATTTATTTGTTTAGTTTAAGTTCTAATCGTTAATATTTTAAAAATATTTATACAGTATATGAACAAAACTGTTTTTTTTTAATTTTTATTATTATGTAAATATCTACAGTTACTTAATGAATATGGAAAAATTACATATGTATAATGTTTTATTCATCTGTTTTGTAAAACAATAATTATGCAGAAAAAAATAAATAAGGATAAAAAATTGTAATAATATAATTATTACCTGACTGTCAATGTTATTAGTACTACTGCTACTTGTTATATTATTTGTAAATAAATTAGAATCTAATGATTCGCGACGTTTATTTCGCGATTTAAATCGTCCCGATCGTGATATTGAAAATTTTCTTCTTTCTTGATTATTATATTTTTCATCGTTAATATTATCTTCGTCTTGTTGTAAAACTGTGTCCAGAAATTTAATTGGTTCTTTTGACATCTATTCGGTTTTTTCTAAATACTCTTTATAAAATTTAAAACTTTCTTTTGAAATTATTTTTTTTTTTTTTAAAAAAACTATTAATTATTTACTCTTGAAACAATCATTAAAGTAATGAATTATTATACTGACAATGCAAACCAAATCGAAAATAAATTATATTCGTTATCAGAAACTGAAAACACAAAACAACAAAAAAAAAAAACTTAATAACTCAATAATATGAAAAAAGTATCAACAATAAAATATGATAACAGTTATTACTTACCTAAAATATACTAAAAATGCAAGAAAATTAATTTATATATCACCTTTTTTTTATAAATATAAAACAATTCTCAAAATTGAAATGTTATCGAACAGTTTCAAAAAAAACAAAATTTATAAATCTTTTCTTTTTTAAAATTCAAAATATTTTTGTAATTATTTAAATATATTAAATTTAAAAAATTTAACCAAAATATATGAACAACTGATTTGGAAACTAGAACTTTTAATTTAATTTGATTTTTTTTTTTGATTTATTATCAGATTTTATTGCTGGCTTCCGGTAGATTTTTAATAATATTTAAAAAGGTATTGATATTAAATTAATTATATAATATGTATATAATAATAGAAACTGTTAAATTTTAAACAACTGATAATGTATAAGAATTTACAAAGGATTTGATTTGATAATAATAATAAAATAAGCAATGTTATATATATATATATGTATATATAGATATAGGAAAGAACAACTAAAAATTTATTCGCTAGGACTAAGATTGTTAACATTTAAACGAACTTATTATAATGTTTGATTAATTACACTTTATATTTGAGAAAAAAACTCAAATTAGATTATATAATGGTCTTCTAAAACAAAATAAATTTTTATTTATATAAAATATTAATACAGAAATATTATATTTACATTTTTTTTTTCCGTAGTGAATTTTTATTATATAATTTTAAAAATAAATTCAAATATCTATTAAAATAGCTAACCGAAATATAAGAGTTTGTAACAGAATTTAATTTTTTTGTGCTTAGTATAATAATTTAGTAATTTTCTCGAGCCATATTAATAAATATTGAATAAAAATCATGGTCGTTTCTATTTTAAAATGTAATAAAGGTACAAACACATATTTTTAGTTGTAAACTTGCTCTTAAAGCTGTAAGAGTTAAATCTTAGTATATTTTTATTTGAAAAATTGTAGTTTTCCATAGATTGAAATATATTTTCTTTTTTAAAAATTTATAAAATGTGTTAAATTAGCTAAATTTTATGAGCTATATAAAAAAGTTTATTTGCAATATTAGAATTTTTTTTTGGACTTATGCCAATTTTTTACTTTATAGTTTTGAAGCACCCCATTATGAACAAGTTTTTCATGAATTTGTTAAACTAAATTTTCACGACCATGAAGATTTGGATTTATATTTCTTGTATCACTCAAATTTCTTGAATCAGCTGGTTTTCTTAAATATGTTACCAAATTCTCTTCTGTATAATCGACAATTTTTCTTTCTTTCTTTCGATTGTATTGTTGTTGTTTGAGGTATATTTTTAATATTCCTTTTACAGTAATAAATGTAAGACCACCCAATAGTGTACGATGTAATGTATTTTCAATTGTATCGAATAAAATTCGACCAACAATAGATGATATTGTTGGTAAAAGAAGTGCACCGCAAAATACTCGTGTTGCTGATAGAGGGTCTGAAAGTGTTGGTGTTGCTGGCTGTTGAGGATTATTTTGTTGATCCTCTTCTTCATCACTATGAATACAAAGAGTTTTTTTTTAGTCTTACTGTATTATTAGAGAAAGGTCACTTACGGATATGGAACAATTAAACTCATCAATGGAAATTTCCTTGCAACATTTCTTCTATTACGTATTAATCTTATGACAGCATCTTCCCAACGAATCATACGTCCTAAAACCAAACCTACTGGTATTGCAGGTAGCCCAATAAGTAAAACTAGAGGATCGCCGTTTTCCATTAATGCCATACCTTTTTTATGCCCAACAATCTGGTTATAATTAAATCAATTAATTTAAATTTAATAACGTATAATTTGTAATTGATATTTACTTGAAGAACAGTTACAGCTCCATATGTAACTGCTGTCCAATATAACGAACCAACTATTATTCCTGCCGCTAAAAATGGACTTAACCTTTTTACCATATTATCAAATGATTCTAAGATATTTGCTAATTTTCCCATTGGAGGAAAAACTATTATGTACTCGGTTTGACATTGCTGACAACTAACACTTCGTAATGCATTTCCTTTTTGTTTTTCATCGACCCAACGATACAGGCATGTTTGATGTACCCATTTTGTAGTTCCACGACATTTACATGGCTGCACCCAAGTAGCTAATTTATTATCTTCATCAGTTGCAAAACAAATCCAACAACTACGTTCTTCTTCAGCCGTAGAAATCGGATGTTCTACAGTTGGTGGACCTTCTGACCGCTCATGGTTCACTGAATTTAATTGGGAGCTATCATTTTCGATAACTTTTAGTTCAGATGTTTCTGCCATCGTTATTACTTAAAAATTTACTTTAAATTTAAGTTAAATAATTAGATATATATGTAAAGTGTATTTGTATATTAAAATGTTGTACTAACTTCTATTGAAGGACAAATTATTATATAGCTATATCTGATGATCGAATTGTCAGTATGTATTGTATTATTGCAAATATTTTTCTTTTTAGACACATTTATTTACCAACCCAGCGTAGAAAATATGAATAAACTATTTTTAGAATTTTTTTAATAAAATGAAATAATAAATTCAATATTTTAATCTATAAAGTTAATTTCCAATTGTCAAAAATTTTGTGAAATTCATTTGACATCTAATTCGAATGTAGGCATGGAGCCATATTAGAAAAATTAAAACTTAAAATCGCCTTGTTCACTTCAAGAAAATATTTCTGCAATTTTGGTAATCGAAAATCTCTTATCTACATTTCGATTAATCGAAAATAACAGAATTTCAGAAAAAACTCTGCTGGTCTGCATTTTTTTATTATTTTGCAGTAAATTCGAAGAAAGTGGTTAGTATGGAATACAGTTGTTATAGTATAGTAATATGTATCATTTAATGTTCATTAGTAATTTATTTTTTCAATACAATGTCTACAAAAATTTTCAAATATTTTGAGGCATATGCAATTCAATTACTTTTAATTAATTTGTTTTTCAAACATGTTACTCAAAATATGAATTATTTTAAAATATAATCTGTTTGCATAAATAACAAAGTTTTAAATTAATGAGAAATGATGGTATATTAAACAAAATTTAGTAAAAAATATTAAAATAAGAAAATTGGGAAAAATATGCGTTACATCAAAAATAGCAGAATTTTAGAAATATCAGAAATATTTTCTTGACGAAAACAGGGCTATTTAGATTTTCTTAAAACAATAAGGCCATATCCACAATGCTGGCTTATACTAAACTTACCCTAAAAAAAAAAGTGAACATATGGAAAACAGTGTAACAATATTAGCGTTGACTGTAAATTCTAACTATAAAAAAATTGAACAATGTTCAAAAGGTACTTTCAGTTCAGTAACGAATGCACTAAATAGATATTTTTTTATTAAATATTATTTGTATATCATACTTATTTATTAGATTGTATTTTAGAGAAGATAAAATGAATGTGGCCATTTTCAGCTGTAGGTTATTTTATATTGTTTGCTATAATTTGGCTTTTAGCAAACGCAGGCATTGGAGAAAGGGCGTTTTTTTTTTAGTTGGCATATAACTTAATTGTGAATTCAAAATGGTGCACAAATTTAAATTTTACCGATTTAAAAAAAAATTGTATATTTGACCCGAAGTGTTACGTTGGGGTTACATTGCGAATCCAACATTTAAAATAGTTATATGGCCAGTACATGTCAATCTGAAATATCTTAAATTTCTGAAATTCTATTATTTTTTACGTGAAGCATATTTAGTAACCGAGCAAAATTTAAGATATATTAGGTTGACATTTTACTGTAATTCAATTAATTAATATTAATTGATTTATTAATATAAATTAATTTAGTACTTAGTACTATTAACAGTAGTACTTGGTTTTGACAGCTCAGATATAATTGCTTGAAACTGATTGAAATGACGAGACTGAACGCATTTCAGCAGTTTTTTGACATTGGCAATTAGAAATAATCGTGACAATTTTTTTACATTGACATTTTTATTTTCGGATTGGTGTGTTTGAGTGAAAATATATAATTTTAATGAAAAAAATATTTATTTAAATTATAAAAAATCCATCAATAATGTCGTCTGACGTTGGAAGTCGTGGTGTAAACAGAGTTTTGGCAAAACTTGAAGCCTCTGTAGCTTCAGGAAACTTTTATGAAGCTCATCAAATGTATAGGACAATATATTTTCGATATACAGCTCAGAAAAAATATGATGAATGCTTGGATTTAATTTACCGTGGCTCTTTACTTCTTTTGAATAAAGAACAGTATACTAGTGGTGCAGATTTAGCACTTTTGGTAATAGATACTTTAGAAAAAATGGGTAATGATGTTAGTACAGATAAAATGGATTTGTGGGCCCAAAGATTAGGTGTTCTTATAAGAAAAATTACACCAACAACGGTTGAGAGAGAAACAATTATTGTAAGATGTTTTTAAGATTTTAAAATTGTAATCAACAAATTATATTTTTTTTACTATTTTAGGCAAGATCTGTAAAATGGAATCCCCACATGCATAAAGAAATTGCCCAAATTATGTGGGCTGAGGATAATACAGAATTAGCCAGACATCATTATCTTTTATCTCGTGATGGTTTAAGTTGTGGACAAATGTTAGTACAACTTAGTGAAAATAAAGGATATGCAAGTGAAATTGATTTATTTATTGCCCAAGTAGTTCTTCAGCAACTTTGCCTGAAAGAAACTAAAACTGCATTGCAAACTTTTGAAGCATATACAAAATATCATCCCAAAATTGCATGTACAGAACCACCATTTATGTTACCATTATTAAATTTTATTTTTTTTTTATTGAAAACTATTGAAAATGGACGTTTAGCAACTTTTAAATCGCTTTGCGAATCATATAAATCTTCAATTAATCGCGATCCAGCATATGAAAAATATTTACAAAAAATTGGACAAATGTTCTTTGGTGCTCAACCACCACAACAGGGAGGTTTAATGGGTGGTATGTTTGGTGATTTATTTAATAGATTGTTTCAAGGCTTTGAAGACGATGATGATGATGATACAGAAAGTCAACAAAATGCTAGAAATCAGTTTGCTTTAAGTAGTAGAACAACTGAATTAGATTAACATAATGGTTTTTAAGAACGAAATATTTTTAATAAAAAATATCAAAATCTTTTAAAAATAATAATTTTAAAACATGATTTTTACAAAAGGAGAAAATATATGGTATGATTATGTAAACAAAAAAAAACAATTAAAAATTAATAAATTTGCAATAATTTTGTCTTTTTGTTTTGAATTTTCAAAAAAAAGACAACGACACTAAGAATTTTTTAATGATTCAAAACAGAAATTGTAGATTATGGCTATTTACCTCAATTTAAATTTTGCAAAGCCAAAGTTTTAATATGTTTTGAATAAATTAAATATTTTATTGAACTAACGGCTAAAAAAACTAATTCGTAAAAGTTTAGAATGTTTATTTTTTAATTTGTTTAATATCATAAAATTTAAATAATATATTTTGTGCTTAATATAAATTGATTATTATTTAATATTTTTTAATATAAATAGAAAAAAATTTGTGTTTTTTCAATTAATCACAATAACTAACAGATACCATGCAAATATATCAATTTTAACGAATTGCTTGAGACATATGCAATGGTGTAACCATTAACTCCAATTCAGCATCTTTAAGATTAGCGCCTCTCAAGTTTGCTTCCTGCAAATCACTACCCGATAAATTACAACGTTCCAAATCAGCACCCGCCAACACTGCAGCTCTCAAGACACAATTCTTCATATTAGCATCTTTTAAATTTGCTACTCTCAAATTAACACCAGCCATATTACTACCTTCTAAGCATGCTCCCTTTAAATTAACTCCTTCTAAATTAGTCCTGACTCCAGTAGGATCCTCAAAATTACATCCTTGGAGATTGGCTCCTTCCATATTAGCACACAGTCCGCGCACAGACACCAATTGAGCACATTCTAAATTTGCATATGATAAATCAGTACGTTCTAAACAACAATATGTTAAATTTGCATGTGATAGATTGCATTTTTGTAAACAAGCATACTGAAATGTAAAGAATATTTAAATTTTTAATACTATATATCAAGTGCTGGTTTATTTACCTTAAAATTAATATTTCTAAAATCTAACTTTCTTAAATCAGCACCAGCTAAATTAACACCCTGAAATCTTATTTCGGAAATATATGAAGTTTGAATAAGTGCACGTATTACATCACGTCTGGTTAATGGTACATTATCTAATGATACATTCATTGAGGACAATATTGATTCCAATTGCGGAATAAGTGTTTCAATACCAAAAAATTTTGCTTCCTCTAAAATTCCTTCGACATTTAAATGGGAATCATAAATTAATTGTCCATGGCGTAAATAATTTATTATGGGCTCAAAATAATGCGGACTTCTATCAATAAGATAAGCTCCATTTTCATCAAGATCACTTGGATTCATTTTATTGTCTGGAGAAAACATTCGCGACAACATGCTGTTTTCTTCTTTTATCAATGTAGTAAGTGTCGTAACGTATGTTTTACCTCCAACATTTATTTTTACCCATTTGGATGGGAATGGTTTTGCAGACTTTGCGAGGTCTGACATATTCCTAAAATAAAATTAAGAAAAAATCTTTAAATTAATATTACTCGAAAGACAAACTTTTTAAATATTTTGATGAGCTGCGTAGAAATGATTACTATTTAGGACTATAGTATGATTTGCACACCCAACAAAACCACATTCAAAACAAATAATAATTATCAAGAGAAAAAACCAAATACCATAAAACTCGGACTGTCAAATTTTGAAAATAAATCTCCTGCTGAAAATTTTTAGTTTGTTTTCGACGAATAAGAAATACACTGGAAACGGCTTAAAATAAAAAAATCAAGACTCTCCGGTTATTTATAGTTGTCTCTTTCGTAACTATTGAAGTTCGTTATATCCCTTATGAAAGCTCCAGTCGAAAATGATTCACAATCACAAAGGAATTCTGCAATATATGACTAACTTCTTTTCTGAATTATTTTTTGATGCAGAAATGAAACACTTTTGACTTTCGTTGTATGAAAGTATCGCATTTGACTCAGATGTGTTTCAGAAATTTAAAGAAATTGAGATACAAACGTATAAATTTTTGACATTTTACATCGCGGTATAGTTTTCATAATTTCAGCTTGATATTAACATACTTTGATATTTCTGTCAAACGCGGTACCTTCAATTAAATTATGTTAAATTTTATTTTGTTGTTAAACTTTCTAAATGTTGATATTTAATATAAAAAAACAAAGAAATCTATTTTTTACTTTAATTTTAAAAAATATATACCATTAAAAAGTTTTACCATAAATTCTGTAAATAAATTTCAAATCATTGGTATTACCAACTGCAAAAATAATAAATATCATAATAATATTTTAATTTTTTTTGGCAATTTTTGCAAATATGCGCTCACGTTATTTTGCGAAAAAATTTCGGAAAATTTTAATTTTCGTTAAAAAAATTACGGAACAGGTATAATTTACTTGTGAAGAGGTAATATTAAAAATACTAAATCAATCAGTCGCATATGTTCTGAATAAATTAAAATCTCAATTAAAAGAAATATAATATAAAAAACTACCAAATTTTCCCATTTTTTAGAAAAATAAAAACGTATTAAATTTAGTACTAAAGTACCGTCTCTATACCAATCTGGGGTGGAATTATGTAAGATGACAGAAGATAGAAAATTGTCACAAGAGTCACAATAAAAATGAGTTGTTATCAATAATCTCTAGTTTCGACAATATAATTAATATATACTTCTATAGTCTCTATTCTCGACAATATAGTTCTATTGTAGAGAGTAGACTATTAATATATATTAGTTCTCTTGTCTATTTCTATACTATACGTCTTAAAATTTTGACATTAATGTTAAAGTTTCTACATAACGCTTTTGTATTATCAAATACACAAGAATCACATTCTGCTAAATATTTATTGTATAATGTAGAAGTTATACCATATTAATAATTTTTTAATTTTTAATCTGTAAAAAAAAATTACCACATAACATTTCTTTTTCCAATTTATAAGGAATTTCTTATATTTAAAATTTTTTTGATGGATTGAGACACGGCTCAATCATAATCGAAAAATACCTGTTTTGTTATGAAATTTTCAAGAAGTTTCATTATGAAATTTTTTATTAATTTTCTTTTTTTTAGCTACTAATTTTTCGTATTATTTTGTTATTTATTTGAAAAAAACACCATTAATGGGATTATTAAAAATGGTGAATTTAATTTTGATGTCCTTAGCGATATCTGGTGGTTTTTGGTAAAATTCAATTTTAGCGGATTCTAGCGGTTTTTCAAATTTTCTTTAGCTATAAGCTAGAATCTTGATTTGGCAACTCTGAAAACCACCATTTATTAAATAATTGAATGGGTGAAGGAAGTAGTGTAGTGTGGATAAGAACAACTGAAGTTAAAGACGAACAACAGTAAAAATTTTATTTTTTCTATTTTTGCGACTGACGCGAGGATTTTGCGAACATTTATCTATATCCTGAATTCGTGTCGAATTTTTAAATCACAAGAATTTTCGAACATATTTTTTTAAAATAATTCTTAAAATAAATAAAGAAAAAAAAACTATTTTAAAAAGCGTAAAAATATGGAAGGCGATAAAGAGAAAAAGGCAAATGGCTCCGTCGTTGAGGAGGCATCATCTACAAGTAAGTGAAATATATATATATATGTATATATATTTTTTATATATTACATATTTGTTCAGAACCACGTTGTTTTGTCTCAATTTAATTAGTACAATTTACCTGTTTTTGCTTTAAATTCGATGTATAAATTAATTTTGAAAATGATTTTTAATGAAATTTTAAAAAATTGTCAAGTTGTAATTTTTTTAAAGAAAAAATACTTTAATATAATTTTTTGAATGTTTTAAATGGCCCCGCGCCTACTTTTTATAAGGGGCGCAATGATTCATAATCGAAAAATTATTTCATTCGTATTTTGTTTTTTTTTTTCCCATCTCTCTCTCCATTTATAATATATATACATTTTTCTAAAATACCACAGCAAGCGGATGATCAAATCATTACTAGAAAAAAAAATTGAAAAATCTGGTTTTGATCATTCTAACCTAAAAAATTGAAGGACAAATATTTTATATATAAAAATAATATTTCGTCATTTTATATAAAAAAAAATATTTAAATTACTATTTAAATATTTTTATTTTTTTTTTAAATTTATAATATGGTTTGCCTTGTAGCTCCTGGTGAGGATGTAGTTACTAAACGTTCAATTCGCGTTCAAACTTGGAGGAAAATCCAAGAGGCAAAATGTGGCGTCGGATATAATATGATTTTTAATAGAATACCAAATTTTGTTGGTAACGATAAGGCAGCTAATCTTCTTGCTGAAACCGATGAATTTAAGAAAGCTAGTAAGTTTTATGAAAAGATTTTAACATAAGAATATTTACATATCTATTATCTATATACATATATGATAATTTATTAATATAATAAATTTTTTTTTTTTTTTCAACTAATCTTTAAATAAAAATAGAAAATATCAAAGTCAATATTGATCGATCACAAGATGCGGTTAAAGTACATGTTTTGTCAGCTGATAAAACTTTATATTTACCACCTACCAAAGAATCTAGTGCACTTTTTACCAAAATTATTGATTGTCCAGCTGATGCTGATGAACAAACTAAACGAAAGATCATTAAAACATCTAATTTAAAGGAAAATCGACAAGAGATAAGTAAGAAATCAATATTAAAATTCTAAATAAAAGTTATTTACTATTAATTTTCATTGCATGAATGTTCTTGGTATAATTTTTTTTTAAAATTCTTTAAAGAACTTTAATAGTTTTTTACCATAATCGATTAGTATTAATTCTATTAACAACTAATTAAAATCTAACAAACTAAATTGAGTAAATTTTGAATATATTTTCAGATTTAGATGATAAAGTTAAATTGGATATGATAGTAATTGGTTCAGTAGCTGTTTCTCGGGATGGTTATCGTATTGGCAAAGGAAATGGTTTTGTCGATTTGAATATTGGAATTTTATCACATACTGGATTTATTACTCCAGATACTATTATTGTGACTACTGTACATGATTATCAGGTAAAAAAATAAGTATTCATTTTTTGTTTATAACGTAACTAAGAAATTAGATATAAAAATTTTCAAAATTCAAACAACGGATTAATATTCCTTAATACATAAAACAAATCTCTTCTGATATATGGAGAATATATTTCTGCTGCTGCTGCTTCGGTGGCAAAATTTAATACAATATACAAAAAACAAATTATGAATTGATCAAAAATATATTTTAACAATTAAGTAAATATATTTGTTAATTATATACGTCGTCATAAACTTATTAGTATTATTATATAATTATATTTTAATGAAATTATAAAAATAGTATATAATTTAAAAACTGATCTGACTTAGTTATCTTTGCAAAACGATAAGAAAATCTATTTTTAATTTTTTTTTGTTAAAATGTTTCTAGTCTGCAATATTACACGCGGTTTAATCTATTTAAAAGTAAAGTTCAACTTAAAGTACATTGCTAGCAAATTAGAACATATTAATAAAATCAATAATAAACATTCTAATTTCATAACATTTATTTATTTTTGCATTTAATTGTATTCTAAAGTAAAGAAAGTAGAACATATTTTAGGTGTTGATTTAAAATTTATTTCAAGTTAATTTAATTATTAATTTTTGAATTCAACATATTTGATTTAATTACTTGAGATAAGAAATGTTTTTGATTTATGAAATTTGTGTTGAGATAATTAATGTTTTGATTTGGGCATTTTTTTTATTAATTTCATTTTTTAGACATTGAGTACTAACGTTTGTTCTGTTATTTTGTGGGAAATATACTGTGCAATAAAATTGATTGTACTGAATTAGTCTTTAAATTCAATAGGATATTTGTTGTAGTCTTCGATTAGGATAGTTAAATTATATTACCACGATAATTATGATGGCAATGCTCTCATCACAGTGTAAGTAATTATTAGAAATTAGATGAATAAACTTCGTTTAAATATATCTTTATAATATAATTATATAATTTAGTCTGGGAAAATATTAAGTAAAAGAAAACATTTAATTAATTTTTTTTTAATAAATAATTTAAAAAAATATATATATTTTATTTAATAAGTAATTATTTTATGAGACAAAATGATAAATTTATTGCATTTTTTTAAAAATAGGTAACAGATAGTCTTCCAATAAATCTTTTCCAAAAATATGATACACCTGTTGACCTAATTGTTACACCAACTGAAGTTATTCGTGTATCAAAACGTTTACCACGCCCAAAAGGAATATTTTGGGAACTTCTATCTGAAAGAAGATTAAAAATTGTTCCAGCTTTGCAAAAAATCAAAGAAAATGAAGAAAAGTATATTATTAAATTTAATTATTGTAACATTTAACTTAGTGATTATTTTAAAATACTTGTATAGAGCTGGTAAAATAATAACATTAAAATCTGAAGATACAGATATTGAATCCAATGCTCGTCCACAGCGCCAACAACGAAACCGTCGATTTAAATATGGTAATCGAAGACAAAGATCTCAGACCAACAACGATGAGAGCAATGTAAAATTATATCCAAAAATTTGTTATAGATAGTTTATAATTTTTTATATAAATTTAGAAAGAAGATAATAATGATGGAAGGCCACAACGACCACGTGTACGTAGGAGATTTAATAGAAGAAGGAGAATAACTAATAAAGTAAAAATAGTTAATATAATTCAATAAACTAATAATTAAAGAATCTATTATATTTATTTCGAATAGTATGAAGGTGAACAATCTTCTGGTGAAAACAAAGAAAATAATCAGAATCAACGTCGTGGTGGAGGTGGCGGTGGTGGTGGTGATAATAATCGTAGAAATAATGACCAAAGAAAACGTCGAGGTAATCGTGATTTCTGTGTCAAAGTATCAAATATTTCGAAAGGAACTCGCATTAAGGACTTAAAAGCAGAATTGAGAAAACGTGAATGTAATCCAGTTTACATTGCATGGAAAGGTAAATATTATTTTTGCGTCAACACGTAAACTAAATAAGATATCGACTTGAAATTTTATATATAGCATAGTAAATGATTTTATAGGTAAAAAAATACCTATTTCATTCATGTGCATTACCCGGATCTCAGGTAGTCCACGTAATTATCAATCTGCCCTTGTATTTTATTACTATTAAAATTCTATGAATTTGAAATAAATCATTTTTTTATTTTGAATAATTTATAAATTCTATCTGTTTATTTCTTAGGAGCTTTCGGTCGATGCTTTTTACATTTCGCTAAACGTAAGGGTACCGAAAAAGAAGCTGAAATTGAAAAGGTTCTTACATCATTGAGTAATTTATCACTTGAGGTACTTGAGGGTGAGGAGACCAAAACTGTTGCATTGGAAGTTGAATTATTAAAAATTGATGAAGAAACTAACACTCCAAACAACAGAATTGAATCGGTTGATACTACATCTGTGTAGTATGAGCTAAGAGATGTTCTAGAAAATTTATACTTTTGGTTGGGACATCTTGAATTTTATTGCAGAAAAACAAAAAATTAAAACCAATTAACAAAAAAAACACGAAAAAAAAAAAAAAGAAAAAAAAAATTATATATTAATAACAAAAAAAATGAATTATTAATTTGTGTTCTACAAACTTTTTTTTTAACAATCAAACATAAAAAAAAACTTAGAGAAAAATGATTTTTTTTTTAAATTCAAATAATTTTATAATTAAAAATATATTAATTCGTATTTAAATATTGTATATTTCCAGAAAAAAAAGGGAAAATTTTAAAAAGAAAAAAAAAACTTATTGAATTTTATGCTATTTACAATGTTTTTTTTTAAAAAGAAACAAAAAAAAATATTAATTTATGTGTTCATATTTGTTTTTTTTTATTGACTTGAAAATCTTTTTTTTTTTTAATTTTTGTTTTTTTGCTATGCTCAACCAATCTTTTTTTTTTTTTTTTGAATTTTAATCATATTTTTTTTTTTTTGTAATTCATTTTGCATTTTGAGATTTTATAAAAAGAAATCATAATTTTTCTTTTTGCAAATATTTCTAAACATATTTTTAAAAAAAAAAAAATAATAATTATTGTACTATTGCGTTTTTTTTTTTCTTAGTATTTTATATTAAAGAAATTATTAATAAATTGTAAAATAATAAAAAAAAAAAAAAAAATAAACATAAAATATTTTCTAATTATACATAAAATTAAAAACGTTTTATATATACAAAAAAAAAAAATTATCGATGAAACTTTTTATATAAAATTTATTGAACAAAAAAAAAAACAAATAAAACTAATGTTGTTTGTAGTAGATTTTTTTACATGATGATCACAAAAAAAAAAAAAAATTAATTACATTGCACTTTTTTTAATATACAATAACAAGATTTATACAAAAATATATAATGATTTTTCTCCCTTCCCACCCCCCCGCTGGGATAATTTATTTTAAACTTTAAAATAATATAATAAAATTCTGAAATCTGAATAAACATTATAATAAATTCAATTAAGTTTTTTTTGTTTTTTTTTAAAAAGTAATTCTTTCGTTAAAAAACGAATTATGATTTTTTGAGCTTTTACTATAAACTTGTAATAAATTAGCATGAAAACTATATTTTTTTTATACTAAAAACAAAAATTTTTTTTTTTTGAAATATAATGATAAAATTTATGTAAAAAAAAAACAGATATTTAAATTTATGTAGGCTAATAAAAAGCATTTCATGTTCTTTACTTAAAAACAAAACCTTTTTTTGTGGTACATAACATTTTTACATATAAATGGAAAAATAAAAAAATGGCAAGTAAAATGAAATATGTATTTTTATTTATTCATATAAGAAAACATTATTTTCAAAATTCTTCATTTTTTAAATTATCAACTTGTTATTTTAGATTATTTTGTTAAAAAATTAGTTTCGGAGTATGATAATTGCGTCAACCTATCAGCTGTCTGCGGAGAATTAACTAAATATTTTTGTACTATACTTAATTTTGGATTACTTTAATAAATATTACCTTTTTAATAAATAGCACAAGTAATAATTGATATAAATATAAAAATTAACAGATTATTTATCTCATTTAAAAACTATATTTTCGATCCAATTTATGTAAGCAGAAATTTTTTATATACACCTGGTGAATTTGGTGCAGCACAATATTTACCAAATGATGTTATACCAACAATATAATTTATACAATTATATTTTGGTATTTGTAAATTTATTGGTCCACCAGAATCACCTTGGCATGTATCCTTACCACCTTCTAAATAACCAGCACAAAATTGATAATCTGTAATACCATTTGGTAATTTACTTTCTTTATGATAAAGTTTATTACATTTTTCATTGTCAATTATTTCTAAATCAACTTTTAATAATTCTTCAGATTTAGCTCCTAAAAATTTTATTCTACCCCAACCAGTAGCTGTAATCATTTTAATATTATTCATTGTTAAATCATTGTCCCATAAACAAGCTGGTTGTATAAATTTTGTAAAATTTACAGTCGTTTCTAATTTTAATAAAGCAATATCATGATAATAAATTGATGTTTTATATTTAGGATGTATTGTTATATTTATAATTTTTAATTCGATTGGTTCTTCGTTTTCAGTGGCGGTGTAAAGATTTTGACCTCCTAGCCGTACACGATCAGGTGACTTCCTGTAATAAAAAAAAATGAATATAATAACACATTTATATAAAAATGAATATTTGAATTAAAATTTTTAAATTACCCGCCAAGTTTTGTACAATGTGCTGCTGTTAAAATATATTGTTCACTTATTAGTGTTCCACCACAAGCCCAATTAATATTACCATTTAATTTAGTCCATCCAACAGCTGCCTGTAATAAAGAATATTATTAATATATTTAAAAACAAAACCAATAATATTCAAAATTTTATGAATTAATTACCATATGAGGATATTCTCCAGGATATGTATTAGCACCACCAACAATTAAAGGAACACTTTCTTCACACTTTTTCTCTTCATTATTATATCTACGACGATTTTTTTTAATTTTTGAAATATTATATTCAGCACATTCTACAAAATAAAATATAATAAGAAAAGTAAGAAATATCTTTATGATAAAATTTACTCACTTTTAGCACTGATACTTTCTTCATAATTATCCACATATTTATCTTCAAGTGGACAGCATATTACTGGAATATTTTTCTGATAAGAACATATATCAATTTTTGTACCATGTTTACGAAATTCACGAACAACATGTAAACATTGATATGCCAAAATACAATATCCACTTGAACCATCAAAACTACGACGACAAAATGATCCTTCGGATAATGTACTTTGTTTAGATGACATATAGTTATTGTTATTATTATCATCATAATCACGAAATATAATAGCACCTTTATTTCTATTTCTATTATGATTATTTTCAAAATCTGATGCAAATTTTGATGGTGGATCAACTGATATTATTACTTGTCTTTTAGGTATTGAATATTTTTTATTTTGATAAAATAATAGAAAATCACGTTGATTACGTACTAAAAAATTGTCAAAAATAATTATGATTTTTAAAAATTAAAAAAAAATAGTTAAATTAAAAAAATACCAGATGATTTTGATTGATCGAATAATAACAATACAATAATTAACAAAATAATAATTGAATCCATTATAAATAATTGTCACTTAATTGTATTTTGCTTTGAGAAAAAAAAATTACAATGATTGTATTTGAAAAACATTACACATCTAAATATATTCAAAAAAAAACTTTATGAAAGAGGTAGACAGGAGAGCGTCAGAAAAAAATCTTTAAGAATTAGTCCTCTTTTGTTCACCAAGTATTAATTTAGAACAGGTAAAATTAGTATTATGTTGAGAAGTTGATAGATTTTCTGAAACTAATTAATTGTACTTAAAATATTTTACAAATGCATATTCAGAATTTGGATAAATACATAAAGGTCAATTGAAATGTTGTGTTTTTCAATCTTTACCCATTAACACATGAAAATATTTTTTTACGCAGAAAAGTGAAGCTTAACCCGAATAGTTACGAAATAATTAAAGTTTTCAATAAAATTGTGTTGTAAAAAGTTGTGAAAATTTCCTTTAATACTTTTTATAAAACACATAATTAATATACAATCAACTGATATCACTTTTGCAGAATATACCCTAAGTAATTAATTAATAATAAAGTTAGTATATTTTGATATCTTTATATTTGTAAATTGTATAACATTGTTCAGCTCATGCTTTATTAGTAATATTTCTAAAATTCTTATGTAATATCCTAAAAATTTGTTTAGATACCCAAAATTAATAAAAAAATAAAAACAATATAAAATATCATAAAAATATTATAAGTTTTATTTAATTAAATTAAATTTATTTATTTTATTTTTTTTTTTAAAAGAAAAATTACAATTTTATAATAATTTAATAAACAACTTGTAATATTTGAAAAGATTTGATTAATTAATAATTAATTGAAATAACAATTTATTTATATTTAAATAATAATATATTGACAAATTTAATGTAATTGAATAAATAATATTAAATAATTTAAATTTTTCTAAAATTCTTTAACATAAAAATATATATTTTTTGATAATTTCTATTTTTATTTTATAGATTAAAATTAAACTGTGTTATTCTAATTCTTAAAATAAATTTATATACTTTAAATAGATCGGTAATTTAAGTATATATAATTTCGTTGAAAGAATAAACAGGTAAAATTGATAATTCTTGAATATTGTGGGAAATATATATTTTTTTAGACAGGTATAAAAACATAAGAAAAATTTCAAAAAAAAAGATATAAATTATTGTTAATTAATATGTACCAAATACATAAAATAGAAAATTTAGCATTTTGATGAAAAATTCCTAACACATTTATTAATTGTAATAGTAAAATTGATTTTTAATTTATTCTGAAATTTTAAATATTTTACATTAATATATATATTAATTTTTTTTCAATTCTAGATATTACATTTATTGATTAATTAAAATTGTTTAATAAATTTTACTTACTTAAATTAATAAATTATTTTATTTATAATCTTTTAAAAAAATGTATGTTAACTTTTGAAGCATATCATTAAAATGGTCATGGGCATTTATCTTAAAAGTTTTTTAGTTTTTTGTATCTATATATATTTAGTTACATATATGTATTTTTATAAATTTTTATAATAATATTTTCTTGTTCAGATTTAGATGTGTTTTCATAAATTTTTATTATATTTGTATTTATGTTTAAGGTAGATTTATGTTTAAAAAAAGTTTTCTAGCAATAAAAACAATTTTATTAGGTGTAAAAAGTGAGGTAAAGTATATGATATTTTATTTTAAATAAAACCTTATTATATACCTTGTACCTATAGGAATGGTTACAGCTTGATTCAATATAAATAGATTATTTTGTCATCGGAGGTAAAGATTTGAGTTGGTGAATTTAAATATGATACTAGATTTTACTGGATACAAAGCTAGTTTAATGAAAGCAATTATATAAATACAATTTATTTGATTGGCTAAATATACTACATATTTTTTTCTTATTTTGATTATCGATGATTTTAGTTTGTTTTAATAATAAGTTTTTCCGCTGAAATGAATTTTTACCTGTCATTAATTGCTTTAAATAAAATAATAAATAAAAGTTAAATAAAACTCAAACTCTGTTTTTTACACCTATTAAAATATATTAATTAAATTTCATTTCAATTTAGATTTGATTTGAACATAAATTATCCCATTACAGTTTATATTAAAGTGTTATTTATGCTATGTTGTGTGTATTTCAAATATAAAATTCTATTTATATTATTATTTTTCTTAAACCATTTAATATTTTTTAATTTTATCAAATAAAATAAGTTATTTAGATTTATAGCTCTTGTAAATTTGAAAAGTTCTTTAAATTTTTTTAAATTATTCATTATGATTTTGTTTTGGTGGTTTTTTAAATATATTTTGGTTCATTTATTTAAAATTTTATACATTAATGTGTTATCACTTAAAAAATAAGCGTTGTGCTTTTATAAAGTAAAATTTAATTTTTTCAATTATTTTCACGGTTTAAATAAATATAAAATTAAATGTTTTGGTCCATTTTAGTTAGTTAGAATTTGTAAGATTTTTTTAAATAAAATGTGCATCTACCACAATGAAATTTACTAATTATTTATATGAAATATATAATTTTACAATTTTATTATAAACTAGTAGTAAATTAATGAATATAAATTTTCAATTTTTATCTACCCTGATATAATTTTAATTTTAGAATAGAGAAATTAATTAAATTTTCTATTTCTAATAAAATAAAATAAAAAAAACCAATGAAATAAGATAGCACTACACAATTATTATTACATATTTTTAAAAGATATTTTATGCTTAATTATACATATTTTTATTTTTTAAAATAGAATTTATGTAGTTTATAATAAACTACTATATTTAATATTTTTGATGTAAAAAGTTATCAAGAATTTATTCTTATAAACTGATAATTTGACTATAAAATTCCCTAACAACAAAATTGATTTACGAATTTTATTTATTGTAAATATTCTAATTCACATTTCAATTTTTTTTTTGATAAATATTATAGTAAATTTATTATAATTATTTTATATAAAATCCAAATATAATTTATTTAAAAAAAATTTTACGAATTAAAAGAACGTGGTGATGGTGTACGATCTATATAATCAATTGACGATTCATCATCTTTTTTTGATGTTGTTGCAGATGATTGTTTATTACGGTTTATAGTTTTTCTAACATAACCACTACTACCAGCAACATTATTACCACTATCAATACCAGCACCACTACTACTACAACTTTCAAATTTTTCACCAATTGGTATTAAACTATTTACAACTGAATTAGCCATTGCATTATCTAATTCTTTTTGCCATTCATTTTCTTTACGTTCCATTGCTTTACGTTTTAATTCTTTATATCGATTATAAATAATAAATTCTTTAATTAAATTATTTTCTGGTTCACTATCACGGTTTGCTGAACGTTGTTTAGCTAAACGTTTTTTCTTTTTATGTAATGGTTTTGTTTCAACAATCATTTCTTCTAATTCTAAACATGGATCACAATTTAAATGATCCTGTGGCGGACGATATGGTGGTCGAATTTTTTTTTTTAATACTGAACGAAATTCAATATGTGATAATAATGGTGTTTGTTTAAGTTCACTTTGTGCACTAATACGAGCTCCAGGTAAAACTGTAAGAAGCTTTAAGATTTTGTATAAGATAAAAAAGTTTTTTAATTAATTGTTTTACATAAAAGTTTAATAATTAAATCAAATTATGTACTTAAAATATATTTAAATTTTTAATATAAGTTCTTTTATAGTATTTAATTATCACCTTTGATATTAGATCAACAAAATTGTTACTCCAATATCGTGGATAATGAACTTGTGTATTTAATGTATTCTTAACTTCGGCCAATGGTGTATTTGAATGAATAACAAAAGGTCTCATTCCAGCACGCATTTCATATGCAACAATCCCTAAAGACCACCAGTCAACTGGATAACTGTAACCAGCTAAAATTTCAAATAAAATAAATTTAAAAAATATATTTGAATTATTTTTAATAATATAGAATCAGTAAGAGTGACTAAACATTTTTTTTTTTTACATATTATCATCAGTAAGTCCCAAAGGATTTTAATTATATTTAAAATAAAACTGAATTAAATATTATGCTAAGGAATATTGTCTGTCAGTTTTAACATTTCTTCATCTACCTAAAATAATTTTTCTTCAAAATTTTAAATCTGCAAATATTACTACATACATTGTTTCATCATCTTAAATTCTATAATCAGCAGCAAATTTTTAGAAATTAAGAAAAATTATTCAATCTACTATTATTTAGAATTAACTAAAAATATAATAAATATATGTAGATATTAACTTTAGTAGAAAAATAATGGATCCTTAAATAATGTTAGACCTAATTTCCTACCATTTTTCCTTTTAAACTTTAACATTCAACTAATTAATCTTTTGGTGACATAAATAAATATATACCGTATATATATTAGTTTAAAAATAGATATATATTTACCAATTTCATCTAGAGCACACATAAATACTTCAGGCGCCATATATGGTTTTGTTCCAGACATACTACAAGCTAACCCATCCTTTTGTAATCTTGTAGCAATATTAAAATCAGTTAAATGTGCATGTCCTGTAAAAATAATAATAATTTTTTTAAACTTTAAAAAACTTATATGTATATGTAATTCATATCATAAGGTTACATAAAATATTTATCAGTTTATTATTTTTTTCAAGGATTAAAAATGTTAAGTGTTTCATAACAAAATAATGAGATTATATTTTATTAAAATATCGTTATAAAAATTATTATGTTTTCAAAAAATTGTTATGTAAAATAAATTGTATGTTTTTTTTCCTTATTTACGTTATGATTATGAACTACTTAAACGAAACTTAGTTTTTTTTTATCAGAATTTCTATAATTTCCGAGTTAGACGATAAAAAGATTGTCATTATGAAAAAATTTTGCAAAATAAAGTTCATTTTTTTTATTTATAATAAATTTAAATTTACAAAACTTTAATATTTTTATTTTAAAATGATTTTTTTAAAAAAGATTTCAAAGAAATTATTTTAATTGAATATAAAAAGATTTTTGAGATAAAACGAAATTTAGTTGCTTATATTTTACATAATTAAATTATAAAATAAACTTTGTTTCATATTACCTGGTACATTTTTTTTAGAAAGTTAAAATTTTTCTCTTTTGCATTTTGAATAAATTTAAGTTTTTTTTTAATTCCATAAAATGTAAATAAATACATTTTTACCTTAAAAAATTATTTAAATTACTTAAAACACGTAAATTAATTAATCCTTTCAAATAAATGTTGAAAATATTTTGATGTAGTAAAGTGTGGTAAAGTTTTACTGTAGTAAAGTTTGACTCTATTTTTGATTTTTTTTATATATACATAGTAGTACTAGTATTTTATTATATTTTCAGTTATTTGAATTCTATTTACATAATTTTTGTACGCCACATAACATTGTCTAAAAAAAAGTAATTCACTTCAAACTTTTAGTTTAAATCGTATGCCGTAAGTCATAGAACGAATACTATTCACAATGAATTATATTACCTAAGGCGGAAGGATGATAGTGGCATAATTAATTATATTCTTGAAAAGTAATGAAATCGATAAAAATCTCTTATGGTCAATAAATGTTAAAAAAAAAAAAGTTTCAGAAGTGGCACAGATAAAAAGATTCGGAAATTGAAGAAATAACAGCATGAGATTAATTGAAGTATAAAATTATAAAAATTGGATTTAATTTTTTTTTCTTCTAATTAATATCATATGAAAAAAAATTACCAAATTTAATTTAATATTTTATGCTTAAAAGCATATTGATGAATTAATTTAAAAAATTTTTTTTTAGTAAAGTTTATTACAACATTGAATTCATTTTTATTACTATAATCTTATAGACGGGTAATTTTATTATTTAAATGTTTATGCTTCTGTTTTATTTATAATCAATTTACGATCTTTATAAAAATATAATATTTCGCAGTTTCAATTAAAAATTCGTTTTTATTGCTAATTTTGAAATTTTAAATAATTTAATTTTTGACCTTTTCAGTCAAGCGGAATAGCATATATACTGTAGGATTTTTATACGTTTTATAATTTATACTAATTTGATCTCTAATTCAAAATATAAAATTTAAAAAGTATATGTACGTGTTCTAGAATTAATTTTAGTTTACTAATTACAGGAATTATATACGAAGCTTATTCGTATACCTTTAGGTTATTTAAAACAATATTTTATGTTAAATTCGTTAATTTACAAATTTACTATCTTTTTGAATAATCATCATTTGATAATCTCTATGAAATGATTAGCAATTCAATTATATTCAGTACAACAGATAATTAGAATAGAATTATACAAGCTATATTATACTTGACTAATTAAAATACATATACGTATGTATGATTTGAAAGTTAATAAAATTATGTTGTATTTATGAAATTCTAATGAAATCAATTATTATACAAATTAATTTTATTTAAAATTACTTACCATCGTCATCTAAGAGTATATTATCTGGTTTTATATCTCTGAAATTATATAATATCAAAAATATTTATAAATTTTAATATTTAATAATGTAAACTATGTATATCTGGAAAATTTTATAAATAAAATTTTTAATAAATTTCATTGATATGAACATAAATATTTGTTTATTATTCAGATATGAAAATATAAATTTCAATTTCTAAAATAAAATACTTATTGAAAAATTGAAAAACAAATTTCTAGAAATAATAAATAATTCTAGAAATTTTTTATTTGTTTATGCAGCAAAATTTTTAAATTTAAAATAACTTTACGTAATATGTTTTTTTTTTAACATATCCTTTATCTTAATTTATCTACATCATAAATACAAATAAATTAAGATAAAAGATATTTTCTGTATATGTTATATATACCTGTGAACTACTCTTTGTGTTTGCAAATAATTTAATGCTGAACCCAATTCGCATATTAATAAGGCAACACTATCTTCACTAAATTCTACCTAAAATAAAATTATTTTAATACTATTTCTATTCTTTTTTCTATATTAAAATTCTTAAATTACTCTTTGCTGAAGATGATATCGAAGATCTCCACCAGTTAATAAATCACATACCATAAAAAGGTCTTCTTCGTCTATAAAAAAAAATCATAATCCTTTTTTTTTAAATACACTTTCAACTATAAAATAATAATAATTATAATGTAAAACTCAAATACATAAAATATGTTTGTAACATTTGTATATATTTTCTTAACATTATTATAATATTTAGTATCATTTAAAAAATTTTTTAAGTGCTCATTTTACACAACACTATAAATTGAACTTAATTAAATTTAAAAAAAAAATGTGTTTTTTTTATAGTATTATTTACCTTGAAAAGAAAACCATAAATTTACTAAAAAAGGATGTTCAAGTGATGCTAAAAGTTCAACTTCTTTAAGTACACCACCTAAAGCACCACGACTTTCACATGCTCCTCGACTAACATATTTCATAGCAAAAAGTGTTCCAGTATCACGTTTTTGTACTATACATACCTGTACATAAATATAATAAAAGGAAAATCTTAAATATTATATATAAATGAATAAAGTAAATATTTTCATAGAAAACTAGAAGTTTGTGATGATTTTCGTGCTTAAAAATATTTTATATGTCTTATTACCTAAATCTTCAAGCTTAAGGATTATAATTTGAACAAAAAAATTAAAATTAAATAAACAACAGAAAATCTTATGGGAAATTTATTATCTGTAAAAGAATTCTGTTAAATTTAAAGTTTTATTTTAGTTTAAATAAATTTTTTTTTTAAAGAGTAGCATAAAATAATATTTTAAAATCAACTTCCTAGATGAAAATAGTTGTTTTTAGATGAAAAATTAACAATAAAATTGAAGGATATTTATTTTTGTGTGAAAAATTCCTAAAATTACAATGTAAAATAATTTAAATATTAAAGTTTGTATAATTTCAGAAGTTTATAGTGAATTAAGTATATTCTATGGTCTAACTCAGACAATCTGATTATGTTATATGTAAAAAAAAATTTTTGTATAAATTTAAGTAAATATTTAATAAAAAAAAATATAAAAATGCTAATAATAATAGTGCTTATTTGCTTCTATAATTCCTAGGAGTCATATTAAAATGAAAATAACCAGAGAAATTTTCTTATAAAATTATAAATTTTTTTTTTTTGTAAATTAGAAAATATGAATAATTTTACATTTTTCATCATCAAGGACTTTTAGGATTTAAATATAATTTTTTTCTTTAAATCCAAAATAAAAATTTACATATTTTCTATTCTTTTTTTTTTTTTTATGTATATACACCATTAGTACTTGTTAAACTTTTAAGTTCTTAATAGAAAATGGAAAATTTGAAAATTATAATATACACCAATTGAAAATATTTTTAAGCAAACAAAAATGATTTTTAAAAAAATTTCTTGACAAATATTAATTAGATGGATGATCACATTTCTGAGATCAATTTAATTAAAAACGTGACTGGTATTGACGATAAACATACACGTATTTTATCAGTTTTTACCCTGAAATCTGAAATTTTTTTTTTTGATTATTTTTTTAAAAAAAATTTTCATACGACAAATCAGAAAAATATCCTGGAGGTAGGAAAATGTTTTTGTTTATGGTATACACTGATTTATGTAAATTATTATTATTGTATATATTTTATTTTTATGAAGTTAAACAAATTTCAATACTAAAATATACGAGTATATTTATAGAAATATAACGTGACAATTTCCTATTTTACATTATTAAACTTAATAAATATTATAATAAATTAAATAAATAAATTATTAATTCATCAATAAATCATTTTATATTTTTACCAAGTTATTGAGTTCTAAATAATATAATTAATATATTAACTAATAACTAGGTATATTTTTTATTTTCAGTAATAAAAATCAATTTTATCACTTTATCAATATGAAAAATATAAATATAATGTTTTTTTTGAATATCCGTAAAATAGTTAAATTTTTTTGTTGTTGTTTGATTTCCTAAACATTAATCATTAATTCAAATAAAATACAATATGAAATATAATAAATCATTCTGAATAAATAAATATCTTTGGTAAAAAAAAAAAAGAAAATATAGAAAGAAATGAAATGAAAAACGAAATAAAATAATAATAAACATGGTAGATAAAAGATTATCGAGGTGAAATTTCACAATCTGTTAAATATATTTTTTATTTTTTTGGTAATGATGCACAAACAAGGTAGAATTTTATTTTATTTAGTTCAATGATTTTCAATATGAAAATCGTGTCCTTTTATAATCACAATTTAATTTTGATTTCTGGTAAAATTTAGGATATATAAATTCATTTTTGATAAATTAAATATCTGTTCTATCTAAATATTTTATAATATATTTAATCACTTTTATTTAAGTACTTAAAGTCTGCAATGAATTTGAAAATATATTATTATATTTTGAATAAAATAGTAAATTTAATATTTTTTTTACTAATTAAAGTTAATATCCAAATATAATAATAAACCTTAATTTTAGATATTTATGCTGATAAATATTGATTACTTAATATGTTATTATACTGTCTAGATCTAGAATCTAGAATTGAAATAAATAAATTATAGAGAAAGATCATAATAATATAACGTTTGTCTAACAATAATTATTTTATAACATACATATCTAATTTATGTAATGATTAAAATTTGAAATAAGACTTTTTTATATTATTACTAATAACATTTCATTAAATTAATTTAAATATTTTATGGATTACATTTCATTTTGTAGTACATACATAATAATAATAAAAAAAAATACTAAAAATATTTCAATATAAAAAAAAAGGACATTAAGAAAATTGTAATCTGAAACTTTTAATAAAATTTGTAAATTAAGAAAGAAAAAAGGAAAACTCATAATATAATCCTTTTTATCATCCACATATAGATTGTCTTGGTTACAAGCTATAAAATACTTATTACATTATACTAAAAAAAAAAGTAATTTCTTAATAATTCTTCATAAATACCCAAATATTTTATATCATAATTATATTAATTTCTCAACAAGAAAAATCCTTATATTAAATTTAATTTTATCTACATTTAAAAATTTAACGAAATTTCTACTAAATTTTATAGTTAAATAATAATAAATTTAATAATTAAATACTATATTAATATTAGTTTTTTACTTGTACATGAAATAAAAATAAATTATTAGTTAATTAATTTTTTTATTTTGTATAAATTTGTAGTTAAAAAGATCATACCTTTCCAAAACTGCCTTTTCCAATAGCTCGTAAAATTTGAAAATGATCAAAATTTACTGAAAGTATATATATATTAAAAAAAATATTAAATTTTCTCAGATATATAAGTATTTAAAAGTTTTTGTTACCATCATCATCTGATAAAGAATTTGTATCTGTGCGAGTGGAAGAATTTGCTCCCATACTGCATTTAATTAAGTTTAATAATTATATAATATTATATTACATTGATATTTATGTTTATAAATTTCATTGTTATCATAATTCTCTAAGGAATCTTTCATGTTTCTGATTAGTTTTGAATCCAAAATAAAATAAAAAATATTATATTTCAGTTTAACTTTTATTTTATCAATTTGTACGTAATCTGAAAATAATAGAAAATAAATATTTTCTTAATATTATAAAATTAATTTACATATTTAATTAGAAAATAAAAATATGTATATTATGTTTATGTTTCTTAGTTTTTTTTTTTCGGGGCCCCAAAAAAAATCATAATTATGTCTGTTCATCATAAAATCCACATTTTTTGTTTATAGATTTTTCTGTTAATTGAATTTAATCAAAAGACAAATAAGTAATTTGATTTTGGATTTTAAAAGCTTTATTATTTCATAATAAGGACATTCGTCAATTTAAAAAAATTGTATAAATTGATTCAATTAAAAAAACTTTTTTTTATAATCAGTCTGATAAGTATTGATTTTTTTTTTTTTGAAGACACAATATTACGCAGTAGACTGTATTAGGATAAATATGGAGATATACTATAGTTAGATATAATAAAATATACTAATATGTATGTAGGTAAATATTTTCAAATGAGTTTTATTTTATCACAATTAAATTTAATTACAGCAATTTCAGATTAAATTAAATTCAGTTTATTTTGCTTTTGACAATTTTTAAAATCTGAAAATAAAAAAAGATATTTAAAAAAATATTTAATTTCATTTAATAAATTTACTTCTTAGGATTAAAAGAACATAAACTAATTTTTTCATAAAATATTTTTTTAGTCACTCTTGACAGATCCTTTTACAAATACTTTAAAATTAAATTCTAATTATAAAATCACTTGCAATAATAATTTTTTAATAAAACCAATATATTTTCCACTCAATTTCATTTTACCCTGTTGAAATAATCAACTATTTTTTTTTTATACCAAATAATATTTTAAAAGCTTTTCTTTATTAGGACATCACTACAACAAAAAAAAAAAAATGTAATGGAAAATCATTTATTTTCTTTAAAATGAAAATCTTTGTATCTATGTAAAAAATAATGGAAAATTTAATATGAAAATTTTTGGATAAAAATAAAATAAAATTTTTATAGTTTTATATTTTATCCAAAAAAAAATATGTAAAGAATAATTTTTACAATTTTTTTATTTTTTATGATTTTTCAAGATCGTTTATTGAACATAAGTGTCCTTGAATTTGAATTGGATGAATATTGATTTTATTGTTAAAGAGCAGACATTAAAGATTGGGGTCATTCATCCTTTTTTTTTTTTATTATTATTATTTTGCCAGGATTACATTATGTATCCCTTTAGTAGATTAGGTATATATACATAATTTTTTTTTTTTTTCATTTATGAAATCTATTAAAAATCTATTGAATTTTATTTGTAAGATTTAAGTTTTTGATTACATTAGACTTTTTGAGCTAACAGAAAACAAAAAGGAAGATGGGTTTTTTTTTTAGGTACATATTTGATATTTATTTAAGGTATATTTTTTTTTTTTTTTGATTTTCTTGTATGTTTTTATGTTGGATATATGACATGTACGTGCGTTGTTAATATATTTACATTTAAAATAAAATTCTATTTTTCAACGTAAATATGTACATACTATTTTTTTTATTATTATTATTATTATTATTTTGAGATGGGTGACAGTTTTTTGACATATTTCTGAGAGTTTATACTTTTGAATAAAATATAAATCTACTATAGATCCTAAAAGATTATATATATGCTTATGTATGTGTATGTTAAAAAAAAAAAAAATAATAATTTTTGAAATGTGACAAATTTAATAAAGCTCAACATGCGAAGAAAACAAAAAATATATGTTAAGGATTATAATACTAATAGCTAAAAACTTTCCTAGACAAAATATTTTATAGATATACTCGTATATACGAAAGTAAAAACAACGATAAAAAAATATATGATAAAAAATAATTTTATGAAAAAAAAAAATTGTTTTTGATTACATATATTTTTTTTTTTGCTTTATATTATAATAAAATGAAATTTCATAAAACCATATTGATATTCATAATATTATATATTTTCAATTTGAATTTGATTTCCTTGTCACATTTATGTGGAATATATTTAATATTTTCAATTTGATTTAAAAGAAAAATCATTTTTCTTATTTATATATGAGAAAATATTTTTAATTTCATAAAAATTATAATTTAACTAACACTATCAATTTTATATAAATTCCATTTGAATCAATCGAACTACAACTCAAATATGTAGAGAATTTCTATAATTTCTGTAATATTAGAGCCAAATTAACTTTTCAATTGATTCAGTTCTAATTCTGTAAGGGTTTTCCAATTACTCTAGTCTCAGATACTATTACTAATCAGTGCTAACTCTTAATATTTTTATTTTCTATTAAACATTTATGTAAGTAATTCTACTTTATTGACATTTTCTCGTAATATCTCCGTCATACTACTTAAGTTTTAAATTAGCTATAAGAAGCAGAAAATTATATTGAAAGTCCATGATAATTATTTACCAGTTATACTCAATTCTAATTGTCATCTTGCAAAGGTGCTTTAAAAAATTTCTATATTTTCTATATTCTTATCCAATTAGCACAAAAAAAAAATTAATTTCATTAATTACGTCTTTTTATTTCTCAAGTGTTTATGAATTAATAATCTACCCTATTTATTATTATAACCAAAAAGATGTGTTACCCTTAGTAATATAGCTTTTAAAACCCTGCCAATGTCTTCCAGTACATAAATATTAAAAAAAAACATAAACATATAGCTATATAAATAATAATAAAATTATGATTTCAATTTTGATGAAAGGAAATAAATCAATAAATTATACACTTAATATTTTCAAGTTTAAATGCATTAAATTTTCTTTTATTTGTTACCAATAATTCTGTCACTTAAATAATAATTTTTACCAATTATTGAAAATTGGAAAATATAAATATATAAATAGTTTTTCTAGAAATAATTGCAAGTCATTTGATTTAATTTTCTTAAGAAAAGTTATAAGTTCATTTTTTTTTTTATATAAATAATTATACCAAAATTAATATTAACACTTTAATTGACATTGAATATAATATGCGACATTTTGTGCTTGAAAGATAAAAGTAATTAAAGATGGTTTTATTCCTAATTTTATTTTAGTTAAACATTTCTCATTAATCCAATAAAATTAAATAATTGTCAAAAAAATTTGTTTCTGATATTTAAATACTAGAAACTTTTTGTCGGTCTGTAAATTTAGAGCAACAGTGTTAATATTGAATTAAAGATGTTTTATTAAAAAAGTTTATATTAGAATTTAATTATTATTTTTTCTTTTTTTTATAAAGTTGGAGTAGCAGACATTTTTTTTATAAAAAATGGTTTTTTTTCTTGACTTAAACATTTAACTAAAATCGATTTCGCGTGTCTCTTTACTTTTTTTAAGATATAAATTATTTATTTAAAATTATTTTCCAATTATTTTCAATTGGGGTCGTTTGATCGCTTTTCAAAATCCTGTTTTTTTTTTTTTTGGTTTGAAAATATTGGGATAATATTTTCAAATAAATAAGAAGATTTTCAATTAATATTCTCAAATATATTTCATAAAACAAGATTTATAAATATAATCTTGCTTTAACAAAATTTTAACAAGAATTTTAAAAACAATATTTTCATAAACAAGATTTTTACATGAAATAAGATTTACAAAAACAATATAACAACCCGATTCCATTTCTAATCAATATTTAAATATATTATTAATACTTTTTTTGTTTGTGAACTTGTGTATTTATTTTTTTGAATATGTATTTTTATAAAATATGGATTTCTCATAAATCATGTAAATTTTTTTTTTTTACCTTGAAAATAAATTCTTTAAATTTTCAAAAATTTAATTATGGTGTTAAATAAATATACCACCATATACCACAAATTTTTAATAAATTTAAATATGTTTTTTTTTTCTTAACTTTTCTTTTCAATATAAAGTAAACCGACACGAATACTTAACATAAAGTGATAATGAGCAAAGTTTTCTTTTAATTCATGCAAAAGCTGTTAAGAAGATGATTTTATAAGATTTTATTTACATATTTTATATATTTTAGGTTCAAAATTTATTTTTTTTTTAATTTTCAAAATCATATATTTTTATATATATACTTATAAGATAATTTTGAGAAGATAAAGTTATGCTGCTATGTTATTTTTCAGATTTATTAACCATATATATACATTGAATGAAATAATTTTTATCATTTTATTTGAGTTTTGGTGACAATATTTTTTAATTAAATCCTTTTTGCAAGAGCTTTAAATTTATTTGAAAATTAAATATATATTTTAATTTTATTTATGTTTTATTTAATTAAATTTTTCATTTATCTTTTGATCTACTATATTGATAAAAACTTGTAATTATTTCTAAATTTTCACAATTAAAGCATTTTCAATTTTTTTTTTCTTTTTTACTTAAAGATTTTCTAAATTAATTGAATATATATGTTTTTTTTATCGTTATTATAATTATTTAAATGTAAAAAAAATAAATAAATTAATTGTAAATATAAATGTTTATAAGTACCAATTAAATATATTTTGAGAGAAAACCTTTTATAAAAATTTCCATATTTTGGTTTATCCCAGAATATTATAAAAAGAAAAACCCAAAATTAATTTTAGGGATTAATACAATTTTCGGAATGTTTTTTTTTTGTTTTTAATGTTTATTACCTAAATTAAATAAATATTTAGTTTAATAATATTCAAATTTTTTTGTTGTATAATATTAAAAATTTTATTAAAATAGTTTAGTTACATCATTTTTTACATAGTAAAATTATGAAAAATTATAAATTCTTATGTTTTTGTTATATAAAAACCGTTTTGATATTTTTTGAACTGGAAAAAAAGTGGTTTTCATTAAATAAAATTTTATTTTCTGTACTATCTACTATAACGATAATTACTTAATTTATTTGTCTAAAAATTTATATTTTAAACTTATACTTATTAAATTATTTAAAACATTTCAATAATTTACTGCCCAAGGAATTATAATTCTTTACCTATGCTAATTAATTTATGAAAAAATAATTTAAATTTTCCAAAACTTATCATAATTTATTCAATATGTATTTAAATATTTTCTATTACAATATCTTATAGATTTATATTTTATGGACACTATTATGCAAAAAAAAAAGAAAATTTTCAAAATAATCTTCTATACTTAAAAATTTATACATTATATATTATTTTTGACAAATTAATCTAATATAAAATTAAGTTATGTCCTGACCAGATTTTCAATTTAATTTTCTAATATCTAAAAATAAAATTTTATCATAATATGTATACATAATATGTATATACATAAATTATGTAATTAGAAATTATCAAATCTATAATTTTCAGAAATTTTTTTATATAAAATGTAACAAATAAATCTTATGGTATTATAAAAAAAATTAAAAGGAAGCTTTAGAAAAATATATATACATATATATACAAAAAAAAAAGGATCATAATTTCAATTTTGATTTTAAACTTTTTTTCCTTTTCCCTAATCAAAATAATTTTCATAAAATTTGCTTTTCTTTTGTTAAAAAGTTTTAAGGGGGGTTTTATATACAAAAAAAAAAAAAAAATTTAAATAAATAAAAAAAATAAATAAAAATTAAATTATTACTAAAAGGTATAAAAGTTTTAAGCATAATTTTTTTTATTTTTATTTTTCATAAAGTTTTGTAGCATATTTATAAGAAGTATTAAAAAAAAGAAAAAAAATACTTTACTTTATGCTATTAATTATTACTTTATACGATTATATTCAATTTTCTTTTAACAAAATAATTTAGTGATTTGTTCAAAATTTCAATTTTTTTATAGAGGAATTTTCCTATTTTAAATAAAATTCTTTATGTTCAATAAAAGTTTAAATTTACAATAAAAAAAAAGAAATGTTGTACAAAGGTAAAAAAAAAAAAACATGGAAAAGAGGTTCTATATTTAATAATATCGATTAGGGTTTTAAAAAGTTTTTAAAGTTTTTTTAAAAAAAATTTATATTTGATTATATTTTCTCTGTAATGGCTAGAGTTTTTGTTTTTTTTTAATATATTATGTTCAAGATATAATTAGGTAAAAAAGGTTGAAAGGAAAAACTCTTTAAATGATTTATTATATTTGAAAAGTGTAAGGTTAACACAAAAAAAAAAAAGAAAACCTTGAAAAAAAATTTATATAATTCATTTTAGATATTAGAGAGAAATTTTTTTTGTTTTTCCAAGCTTAAAATTATTTTGAAAAAGGACTAATTTTTTTTTTAAAGGTTTTTTTTTTTTTTGTATTTAAAAGAACATTTATATAGCAATAAGATTTAATAATTAATTCAACAAATTTCCAAAAAAAAAAATCTATTTTCGTATAATTATTTTGTTATTATGTAAAATATCAATTAAATTTTTGAATATTTTAGATATTAAATACAATTTTATTATGAAAAATTATAATTTTTATAGATACATTTTCCACCGAATTTAACATTAAATAATATTTTAATGATAAAATAAACTATAAGATTTTATTCTTTGATGTTAGGCAAATATAATAATAATCTTTAATATTTGAATATTTTTCAATATTCAAAGAAATAATATGTCGAAAACCAAACTTCAAAAAGATTCAGGGAAAAAAAATATTTATCCTTAAGAATATAAATATCTATAAGATATCAATATTTTTTTTTTTTTCTAGATATTAGATATTTTCTTATAGATAGAGTTACTAAAAATATTTTTATTTTTTTTTTGTTAAAATTATTAATTGCTAGAGAAAGTTCAATTTTTAAAGATAACTTTAAGATTATTTCTGAATTTTAATTATAAATATTTTATTGAAATTTTTTATTACAATTTCCAAAAATTTATATTTCTACAAATTATTATATTACATATTTTACAAAAATTATTTAAAGAATTTATGCTCACAAAAAAACAAACAAAACATTTTAATTTTATGAAAACGAAATTATTAATAACTCATTCCTGAAATTTATGATTTAACCGCACTAGACCATTAAAATTTTTAATTTCATAAAAATGTTTTTCTTATGGCCTTTTTATTCTTTTATTGACGTTCAACCATTTTTTTTTTTTTTAGAAATGAAAATACAATTTATTTTGTGCTTTTGTTCAAATTCTCTTTTTTTTTTTGTTAAATTAAGATATTTTCATTAAAATATTTAAAAAAAACATAATTTTCAAGTTGATATTAATTTTCTGTTTATATTAGATATAGAAAAAGATATTTATGTATATTTTTATATTTAAATAAATATTTAAAATTACTATTTAATTTTCAATTAATAATATTTATTCATATAAATTGTTGAAAGATATTTTATAGAGTAATTAAATGTAAATATCTGTAATATTTTAATAATTTTATATATAAACAATAATTAGTCTTTTTTATAAGATTTTATTAGAAATCGTTGTTAAGGTAAATTATGCTATGAGCCTTTTTCAACCACTTTGATTACTCCTATAGGCTATACGGTATGAAATGTATTAACCTCTGGCGGCAGAATAATTTATCAAATTTTGATTACCACCCTTGGTCTAAAAAATACGTTTTTATTGATTGCTAATAAAATGTTGAGAAGAATATTTTCAGATAATTAAATAAACCTTCTGAATTTTAAAGAGAATATTGGAAAGGCTATATTTTCTAATTCTGAAGATATTAAAACGAAAAGTTGTTAAATACATATATCAATACATATACTAGTATAACTACTAGTATATGTATTGATATATTTTTAATAAACCATATAAAAAAGGTAAATCATGAAAATTTTCGAATTTGTGATTTTTGTGGTTATCTTTTGAGTGTGTGAAAAGTTTTATACGCTTTTATTAAAAATTACCGAAAAAGTATGTCACGAAGTTACTCTTAATATATAAGTAGCTATAATTAATTTAATTTTATGTGGGTATGCAAAATATATTACAATTTTATATAAACACTACGGTTGTTTTTTTTAAATTAATGTTTTTATTTTCAAAAATGTATTTTTTAAAATAATTTAATTATTATTATATGAAAATAAATAAATTTTTTATAAAATGAAAATTGAAAAATCAATATTAATCTTATACTATCCGGTATATAAAAATTCTTATAAAATTTCTAAAAATATTATACAATAGATAAAAAAAAACTTAAAGAAATTTAATAAACGATAAAAACATTATCCTTACTTTTATACTATTACGCAGTTTATACATATATCCATTTTATTATTTATAAATAATATATTTTTTATTTACAAATTTAATATGAATCCAGGTAACGAGTACTTAGGGATATGTAATTTAATTTACAGAAAAAGTTACTAAAAGAATTTAAAAGATATATAATATTCTTTAATATAACTATTTGTTTTTAAAGGACTTTTTACAAAATAAAAATCTTCTTGTAGTAATATGTCCGTCCGTTCGTCTCTCTTTAGGTTGGTAAAATTTTTAATATTAATATTTAACATACAATTACGTTGATATACAATTACGTTGTTACTACACAACTTGTTAGAAAGTTTGAAAAATTTTCTATTAGATCGTTGTATATAAAATTTAAAGATCGGCCACCAGATGGCGTTATTCGAAATATAGTAATTTATCAAAATGAAAAATGTTAATTTATTGTAACAGAAAATATTAATCAAAATCGGTTAATATACGCTTCATTAGAAAGGTAAATATGTGTAACATAAAATAAAAGATTTTATAATTCTTGTTTCTGTTAATACAGGCGCTGCATTATAAGATATATAGTAACATTAAGATTTCAATTTGTTATACGAATATAACAAGTATTTAATGTAATATGATATTAATTTTTTAATATTTTTACAAAAACTTCATGTCTGCATACAAAAATGCCTAAAAATTTTAAATTACTGTACAGTAGTTTTGTTACGTGAATCTTTTTTTATATGTAAAGAGTTTATTATAAAAATATTTTTTTTAAGGTTCTGGATTTATACAAAATATTATCATATACATATATTATTTTTGTATCTCTAAATATAAAATTAATGCTAATCATCACCTAAAAAATATGATAAAATATTCACTTATTCAAAGAAAAAAAAATATATTTTATTTTGCAAAAATATACTGAGTGTATGTATGTGTAGTAAGTAAGTGTAGTAAGTGTTGATCCTATTTCTGCTTAATATCATTGATAGAATAGATAAGGATTCTTCTTTACATAAATGATTTTTACTTGATTTTCTTGACAAGATTGTTCAAGTTCTTTATTGATCTAATCATTTTTTTTTTCCTTCCACCACAAAAAATATACACTTTGCCATACAAAAACACATATTTATTTTATGTTTAAATATTTTCCTTTAAATTTAAAATGTTTTTAAATACATATATATGTATGTATATGTATTATATATAATTTCAACAGGTTTAAAATATTATTATTATTTTTTTCGGTTTATTTACTAAATGCTTTTATGTATTTTACCTTTATTTTCACTTTTTATGTTGAATTATTTGTTGTATAAAAATTTCGCGGATACTACAATTTTCTTGTCAATTTTACAAACAAATCCCTAAGTTTCTATATTATTATTATTATTATATTTTTTTTTTATCGATAAACCTGAATATTTTATAACCATTTTTTTTTTATCGTAAAGTGTTTAAGAAATTCAAAAAAGTACTTAGCTTTAAAATGAAAAAAGAAAATGTAACAATTTTCTTTCTAACGTATAATACATATACAATATATGTATATTGAATTTAAGTGCTTTTAGATTTTATAAATTGTATGTGTATGTAAATATTTTAGTATTCACTTAAAAATTTCTTTATTAACTTAATTAAATGCTTCATCATTTTATACAAATCAGCAGATACTTTTATATGATTGTTAAAATAATGACTAGACAGATATCCTTCAAAAATTAATTGACCAATAGTTTTCATTGAGAAATTTAATTACTTTAATATACAGGATATCTAAATATGATCTAAATTTCTTATAATTTCTGAAATAATTAATTTTAAGTAAACTTTTTATGGCTATATATTTTAGGAAATAGTATAGCATATCATTTTTTGATTGCGATTCAAAGATGTAACGAGAAAAATTATCAAAATTTAAATTAAATTAGCTTGAAAGTTACCATACCAAAAAGCTTTTAAAATATTCAATGACTAGCAATCTGTATAAATCTATTATACTTGATTGATTTGAACATTTTGTAAATTGATCATAGTTAAAGAAATTGTTTAAATATATCAGTAATTTAATATAGAATAGGAAAACTATTTTATAACAAAACCAAAAATATGAATATTGTTAGGTAAATATTTATCTAATAATTTCTTATATCTAAATCTACATTATAGATACTATAATAATATTTTTGAATATCATTTCCTTAATATTATATTTTATTTTCATTTTTAAAAAAGATAAAAAAAATATTCAATAAAATTAATATTAATATTTTTATTAATGTAGTTATTATTGATTTTCATAACTCGGCATAGAAAAATTGTGAAATAAAATATTCTAAACATTATAATAACTGACGGTTTGTTCTGATTTACTTAAATTATTATTAGTGTTTTTTAGTAGACTATTAAAATAACTCGGAATATTTTATTGCAATAGTATATTTTGTTTCAAATTTCTAAATAAACAATATTATGGCATCAATGAGATTTTCAAGTTTTAATTTTTTGGAGCCAATTTACAAGTTTTTAAATTTTGTTATATCAAATAATTATAATATGTGTTTAATGTAATATTTAAAAAAATTCTCCGTTTTATAATATTTTTTCTTAGTATTTTGTAGTAACGATCGGTTTTGTGGTGGCCACATCAGATTTTTAAAAAATTTATATAAATTGATAAAAAATATCTAAAATTTATTTGTTAAATGAAATAAACAATTAGTGTAATATAATTTTTATTTTTAAAGTATATTTTACATAATTAAAAATAATTATCAGAAATATTCTATAAGTTTACCCACATTAATCAAGAATATAAATGGCAGCTGATGGTTCAGAAAAAAAAAAAAAGGAACATATTCTTAGAAAAAAGGTCATGATATAATTTCCCTTTTTTTTCTGTGTCCTAGAATTTTAATTAGGATAATAATTAATGTAAATATGTACTAAAAATTGTATTTAAGAAAAATTACCATTTAACCGAAAATAGAATTTAATTTGAACAAATTAAAGATAATTTAATAAAATTGTTTAATGTTTTGATACCAATCAATAAATATCAATAAAATAATTTTTTAATAAAAATGAAAATATAGTTAATAACAATTTACAATAAATTTGAAAATAATAATTAATTTATATTATTATTTTGTAAAATTAATAATAATAAATAAATATGAAATAATTGAATTTTAATTAATTTATTGACATTAATATAATTTTTTGGTTTCTTTAATATACTTATAAAATTGTTATTTTTTTGACCGCAATTTAATGTAATTTTTGGAAGTGAATAAAAATTTTTTTTTTTTTTCATAATTTACAAAATATCATAACAAAAATTATATCAGAAGATTTTCACTGTCGCCTTAAAACAAATAAAAAAAGTCTATAAAATTTCATAATTTTTTTTTTTGGCTGGAAAGAATTATGAAATTCATTGAACTTTTTCGTAAATAATTTAATATTGTATCTATAAGTATTATATTATATTTAATATAGTCTAAATTATTCTTATTTTCATAAATAATTTGTTACTAAAACTGAATTTTAAACTTAATGAAGTCTTTAAAATTTAAGTGTAAGTAAATATTCAGTAAATTAAACATTTAAAAAGTCCATATATCCTAAATTTAGAACAAAATTTAGCTTGAAAGTGTAATATAATTTAAATATTTTTTTGTTGTTATATTTGAAGATTGAAAATATATATAACATAATTTATATTTGTATTATATTTGTATTATATTTGTAACTTATGGCCAATAATTTATCAAGCATCCGTAAATAAGTAAATTTACACTTGACAAATTTTTATCCGAAATGATAAACCGAAAATTTTGCATAAATACAATTTTTGTTAACATTTTTTGGGTGACAAATTACTATAAGATTTATGTTTATATATATATTTATATACCGTAGTTCAATTTTTTTATGTCTATACTTAAAAGGTATTGAATTAGAAAATATTATTACATTATATATACATATTTTGAAATAGAAAATATATTTGAATATATTTTCATTTTATTTTATACCTATTTATAAATAGAAATATATTTAGAATATTTTATAAAATATCGCTAACTCAAAATAAAAAATTATAAAATCATAAAAATTTTATAGCTTATTTTTATGGTTGCTTGTAATTTTAGTCTTTTCTTTTATTTACATAATTTTATTTGTGCAAAACAATTTTGTTTTTGAATTTTGTTTATTAATTTATTCCAATTTTAAATAGTTAATAAAATATATTACAATATTTATGCAAAATAAATAAATTTCGATATTAGAAAAGAAAAAGATTTACTATAAAGATATTTTGTTCATAAACCGATTCTAATTGCGTAATTATTTCAAAAATTTATAATAAATTGTACTATTTTAAGGTTTAAGATATATTTTAATGAAATTAAGGTTTTATGGTATATTTTAAGGAAAACCTTTATGGTATAAAATCTTTAACATTTTATGGTATATTTTAACAAATAGAGATTAGAAGAATTTAATTTCATATTTTGATCAGATGAATTGAAGTTCGACAATATCTGAAAATAGTATTGAAATTAAATATTAGTTTTTTTGTTTACCAATTTTAATTTAGAGTATCTTATATAACCCAAATATGTATATATCATTTTGCACATCATTTTCATTTAAAATTTGAAATTTTCTAACTATTGGTCCATCAAATTTATGTAAATTATACAGATTCCAATTATTTTGATGTACAGTTTCATATTATTACTTTATAAATTGGATATACGAATTTTAGAAATCCATTTCTAGTGATTAATTAGCTTTCATCTATATATATATGTAAATTTGGACAAATCAAAGTATAATATTAAATTAATTTTAACCGCAAACCAAAATACTAAAATACTAAAATACAGAATATGATTTTTAAAATAACTTCTAAAAATTATCATATTAAATAATAAAAAATTTAAATGATAATAAAAATCTGTCTAAACCAGACATCAAATTCATTTCAATTTGAAAATATATATAAAAAAAATTGTGATAATATACATCATCGTCCATTTTAGGTTTATCTTTATGATATTGATATAAAAACAAGTTGACAAGATAAACAAAATGCCATCTACAAAATAAATTGGTTTTTTTTATTTTATTTTATTTTTTTTGGTGTTGGTTTGGTTTTTGGAGTAGCTTATTCTTTTGTTAACAACATAAAATAAAAACCAAAATATTTTCATTAATTTGATTTTGTCCATTTTGTTTTTATTAATAAAATATATATTTATGAATCCTTCAAATTATATTGTATTTCATAAGAATTACTTAATGCTTTCTTTTTTTTTGATTAATATTATTTTAGAAATTTACCATCAGTAAGTAAATATATTGAAAATATTATCTTTAAAAGAATTTTTTATTTCTAAAAATAACTTTTAATTCGATTGAAATGTACTTTTTCTCGTAAATTTCCTTCTGCTTATCTATATTGGGATTATTTTATAAAATATTTATGACATCTTTGTTTTTTGGTAAAAATATATGTTTTTGGGAAATTTTAAATACAGAAGAATAAAAATTATCATTTTTTTTTTGGGTTCAAATTTGATTTAAAACTTTGAAAATAAAAGATTTAAAAAAATTTAAAATTTTTAAAATTTTTAGCTAAAAATATTATAATTTTTTTTATTTTTATTATGATTATTTTTAATAAGTGAAGAAAATTAAAATATCTAGTAAATTATTTGATCTTTTCTTGAAAATATTTTTTCTAGATTAAGATATCATTACATAAATTCAATAGATATTAACAGTCAGTATCTCTCGAAAGAGTTTTTATTTTATAAATGATTGAAATGTATTGAAAAAAAAACTTCATCTTATAAAATATTATTTATCAATATTATTTTACAATTCTGTAAAATATTTGTAGTATTAAATTATAATTCAATATTTTATTTAAATGGTTTTAAGAATTTACTTAATAATTTACCTAATTCTTTTATTTATATTTTTTTTCAAAGACTATCAACATAATTTTATAGTAAGCAATATCTATAATGATTAAGTTTTATAAGATGCAAACTGGAGAATTTTAGAATATCATCAATTAATCGGCTTACCAAAGTCCTTGGATAAATTACATTCTAAACTAATTAATTTTTAGTTATAGACTAAATTTATTCAATTTTCGTATTTGGACCAATTTTTATATTTTTTTTTTAAAGAAAGGCGGCTGGTGGTAGCTTCATGACAGTGTAGACAGATAATTTTTAGGATCAATTATAAAATTACAATATGTACAATGTAATTTAACACTGCGAAAAATGTTAACGCTTGAGGTTATTTGTAACCAAAAAATGTCTAATTTATAAAACTATTAGTTTATTACAATTAAAACTTTCTCCACTATAAAAACATGTATGCTTATAAAAAATTAGTAAAAATTAATTACAACAAATTTGTTACACGTAACTTTAATTACAGATAGTTCTACACATAAGTCCCTATGCTCCCAATTTGGAGTAACCAAACGACCAATATATAACTTATGAATATATAATATTATAAATATTAGTTAATTTAATTTAATGTCAATTTTTTATTAAAATTTTCATTATCATAAATTATTTTTTGTCCTCTTTGGTAACTAAATAAATACGGTACATATAAAAAAATTATAAAACAAAAACTTTTAACATTTTAGATTATCAAAGAACAAATTTAAATAATTTATGAATCATGTAAAATTTAAAAGTTTTCCAAACAACAAAAAAAAAAATTCAAATTAATACATAAAATATTTTTTTTTCCTTTTCCTTTTTGTGTGTTAAATAACACTTATAAACTTTTCCAAAAACAATATTGATAATCCTTCGAGAATTCAAATTCTTATACATATTTACATTAAAATTACTTTTATTATGTAACTATGTAATCCAAAAAAAAAAATAAAAATCTTTTTAAGTTTACTCCAGATTGAAAAAAAAATAATAATAATAAAATAAAATACCGAAAAGTTTTAAATGAAAATTTTTATAATACTGTCACAAATTAAGTAAACTTTTATGTTGAAAAACATTAATAAAATATATTAAAAAGAAATTTTTTTTAGAAAATTACAAAAAATTTACAAACTAGTTTCTGTTATTAAACAAAAAATTGTAAATAGCTGCTAGTTATTTAGTATATTATTTGTGAAAAACTCTTGTATATAAATGGTACACAAATAAAAAATGTTATTATAAAATTTCATAAAAGAACTGGAGAACAAGATAATATAAATCTTAAGAAGAAAATGAGATTTTCCTCTAAAAAAAAAACTGAAAAAAATTACTAGAAGAAGAAAAATATTATAATATAATAATTTCATAAATTTTCTACTTAAGTGAAATTTAAGCTGTGCATAAAAAATTATTATAAGATTTTCATTTTTCCGTAAAAAAAAAAAAAAATTTTATTTACTATGAAAATATTGTCAACACTTAGAAAGTTACTTAAAACACTTTTCACAATTCTGTTTAATTTAATAAATCAATTATATTATAATATATTTGTACATTTTAAAAGGATTTTCATTTAACAAATTAAATTTTTTTTGTTGTGATTACTTAAGTGCATTTGTATAGTAATAGCTTCAGTATAATTTTAAAATTTAAGAATTGTATTTACTCACTACCCTTTAGGAAAATAATAAATAAATTAACAATTCTTAGTTAAAAGTCATATAAATGTAAATAATATTATATTTACAATTTACAATTTAATTTAATAAAACTTAATTATGGTCTCTAGTATTAATTATGATGGTCACAATATAATAAATCATATTAAGTACTTTTAAAAATATAATGTTATATAAATATCAGTTTAAGGATTTGCTAAATAGAGATTAATATATTCAGGAAACGGAAATTACTACATGTACATCACAGAATATTTACTCTTGTGTAAAATTTATTAAACTAACTAAATATATACCTAAATATTATACTAAATATATATATGAATAGTAAATAATTTCTGTCACTGATACTTAACAATGATGACTAGTTAGTGAAATTTTTTTTTAATCAAAAACAAAAATATATAACATCATGAAATGAAATATATTTCAATATAAATTACAGAAAATGTAACAAGAGTAAATTAATTTAATCTTTGTATAATTAATCAGAAAATCCTAAACACGTAAGTGTAGACCTATATATATATATATATATATAGATATATATATATATATATATATATATATATATATATATATATATATATATATATGTTTATATAATTAATCTTATGTAATAATCTACTGGTAACACTATACTTGAGCATAAAATTTATTATTCTTTTACTTTTCCATTTTGACAATATAAAAAAATTTTTACATTTCAACTTAATAAATAATTAATTTAGGTTATTTTTACTATAAAACTAGATATTTTTATATATATACATATAATTAATATTTATGTTAATGTAAGTATTAATTCTATTTGATTGAACTTACACGTTCGTCTATTAAATATAATTTTAACATAATGTAATAAATTTCTATTAAATAATTAGTTTTCTTTTTAAATTTTTTTTTTTTTTTTGTAAAGACAAAAGTTGACGAGGTGACTAGAAGGTGAATTGTGACTAGAACTCTTTGGTTACGGTCATAGCACACAAGGTTATAAATAAACATAAGTAAAAACTTATGATTAGTATCTTGACTGACCCACTACCTGTTTTGCAAAATGAGAAAGAGTGTTTTGAATATTTATTAATTTAGTCGTTTTAATGTTCTTATTTTATAGAAAAGGTTTAGTTTTACGCGAATTACCATTTCCAATATTCGCTAAATTAGAATCAATATTTTTTACTAAATTAAATTCGATACTGATATACGATATAGAAAAAACATTAGTTTTAAAATTTCTGATTCATTAAAAACTTTTATTAAATGACATAATACATTAAAAGTTATTCCACCAACTGCATGAAATTATTAGCTATCTTAATGTTTTAATGTTTACTCCATTTTAGATAATAATTAAAATAACAATTTAACTATCTTAATAAAATTACTGCATAATTTCAAAATTTTGCATAGCCGTTAGTAGTACTGATTAAAAAGAATATTTGTAATACCGGAAATTCCTTTTTTAATCAGGATAAAATAAAAAACATTAAATAAAAAGTTTTAGAATTAAACTCTTAACAAACTCCATTAAAATTAAATATATTTTAACCATTTTCTTGGTAAACAAAATTCAACCTTACTTTATGTGGTCGATGAAACATTTTAATTAAGGTTTTTTACTACAAAAAGGAGGAATGACAATATTTTTACTTATTTATTTTATTTTTGTCCTTTTTTGTTTTTTGTTTCTTACTTATTATATACACCACAACAATATCATGATGAAAGTATTAGTTAAGATCTTTGAATAAAAATGAGGTAAAAATCAAGAAATTAATTTTTTATGTATACAAGAATAAAAAAAACTAAACACAAGAAAGGACGAAAAATAACTGAAATATTAAATATGCACATGAAATGTAACGATGAAAACTATAAGGAATATAAAAAAAAACTTATACATTATACAACCATTTAATGAATTCAGTATTTTAACATTATTTTTATCATGGTATAATAATATTTACTTAAAAATATGGTTGTAAAAATAATTTTTGTTAATTTAAAACTAAAATGCAACTTTAGTCAATTTACATAAATAAACGAAGATACTTTCTTTGCGTTTTTTTTTTCAATTAATTAATTAATGTTTTTTTTAAAAAAAGATTTTTATTATTCATTTACACTTTACCCAGCTGGACATAATATTCAAAATTTTATATGGTTCACTGGAAATAATAAAAATGATAATTTTCTGTTTTGATTATCATGAGATTAAAATTGTCATATTTCCATATAAATTTTGATTATATATTCAATTTTTTTTTAGGCATTTTGATAAATAATGTAAAAAAGGATAGAATAATTTTTTCTTTTTTTGGATATTTTATAAATTTCATTCCTTGTGTTAGGCAATTTTTTTTTTTTTTTTGAGATGCCTAAAGGTATGCATGTCAATATATATATACATACATTGAAATATATTAAAAATGTACATGTTTTTCAGAGGATAATTTATGTTATTTTAGAAAAAATATTAGTATATAATTTATGATTTATGACAAATATAATTCAGTTTGAATTTATTTTATGCTACATTAATTTTCGTTGCATATATTTTTTTTATCAAAAAAATTTAAATATTGACTATGTTATGTTTTTTTTTAAAGCTTAATGCATATTATTGACACGTTAAATTATTCTTTCGTTTGTCTGGAAACATTTTCAAAAGAATTAAATTTATTATATATTATTTTTAAAGAAAATTTTCGATGGAAATTATTTAAAAGAAAAATCTTTCGATAGAAAGTTTTTGTTTTATCGATTGATAAAAAATATATATGTTGTTGAAATTAATGAAGTGATAAAATAAAATAATGATTTAAAATAACAAGATTAAACATTGTTGTTTACATTTACTTAGCCACCCCCTAAAATTTTGCCACTTTACGGAGAAGTAATCTTCAATTCTTAATCTATATTTCATTTGTGAAAGATTGATATATTCTTTATTTTAAGATTATATCGTTGAGATTTTATCATTATTCTTTTATGTTTTTATTGTTTAAAATAAAAAGATTTTCTAGTTTGTCAACTAAAATCTTGAAAATATTCTATCTATTAATATTTAAACAAAATATATTATATAAAAATGAAACGAAATTATGATTTGTTAAGAAATTTCTATTGAAATTCGTCATTCAAAGAATATTTGAAGCAATATCATTAAATATCTAATTTCTAAATAATTAAATAATTATACTGTCTCCAATGAAATCTTATTAAGAATATCACAAAATATCCATTACATAAATAAAGGCCCATTAAATTTAATTAAGATATTCATATAATTTAATATAATTTGTCATTATATATAATTACGATTTTTCTAAATTTAATTATGCAAAAATACTCTGTAATTTCATTATCAAAATTATATATTTAATATTCAATAATTAAGTGCTAAAATAGAATAATTCACAACATGAAGTATGCAATTACAATTAATTAATATTATTTCTGTGAAAAATTTTTTTATATAAAAATACTTTATTTACTTATTAAATCAATAAAATATAGTATCAAAAATTAAAGACTGTGTCTAATTGCTTTTTATTCATACGATAGTATATCATATTTCAAGGAAAATTAATTTTGCGGTTACAAATACATTATATGACTTTAATAGTTTTGAATAACATATTAGATCCTTGAACCTTGTTAATTAAAGTTATATGCACACTTATATTCTATACAACACCATCTATTTAATTAGTTGAAATGCCACTTAAATCAAGCCATTAAGAATCACCTAAATATTAAATAAAATTTTGTAATATACTATGTTTAATCTTCCTGTACATTCATTTCCTATTTGAATGTCAACACGTTCCTCAAAAATATAATCTAATCCCACAAATTTAGTTGATGAATTTAATTTTATCACGACCTTTTTATTTTTAATATTTAAATTTAGTTAAATAAAACATTAAACATAAATGTATATACGTACATATAGACATTTTTGTATATCAAAATGTGTATATTTCTAGCGGTTATAAAATTTCAGTTGACATCATGATTTTACAAAATGAATAATTTTATTTTAATAGGTAAATAAAAAGGATGTCCATATAATAGATATTATTATTATTATTTTTTAAATCAAATTTAAATAAAAATTTACGACTTTTGATTTTTTATAGAATTTATTATGCAAAAATAAATTTGTAGAATTTGTAATCATAAAATTTTTTACCGGATTTTGTATATCCTTTTTAATGTTTTATGAATTTAATGTTTATGATTTCGCAGTGCTGTATGTTTATTTGGCTTATATCCCTCTTTTTGACTTATTTACAACTACAATTTAGTTCGGTCCGAGAACTTATATTTAAAATTGAAAGCTCTCTACACTTTTACATAAATTGTAGTATTTTTAGCTGAAATCTATCAAGCTTAAATAGTGCTTTATAAAGTGTTTAGAAAAATAATGCATCCTTACGCATATCTAAAAAAAAACTATGATATTCACGAAAAAACCTAATTAAATAAATTACCATAATTTACGTTGGAATTGGAATTATCTTTTATCCGATATTTTTTATTAAAATTTAGTTATTAAATCTAATTTTCGTGATTTCCTGATTTCTCTATTTCGAAACTTTTTTATTTGATTTGAAATTAAACAACTCAACTTTTTAATAACTGTATAAAAAAGTTTTAATAAAAGTTTATTAAAATATTTTTTATTATATTTAAATTTTATATTTAAATTCTATATTTTAATATCCGCCATTAACATTTATAGATGCAAACATAATAATTTTCCTCTAATTTTTTATAAACATTTTTCTAATATCCGGTTTTAAATTTTTAAATAGCTCGAAAAAAAAAAAAAATTAGCAGGATATTATTTTTTCCAACATTTCTATTTTAGTGTTTAATATAATAAATATTAAAATTTATTTAAATAATTTTCAAAAAATTAATTTAAACAAATTTTTAATATTATTTTAATTTTTCAGCTTAAAGAAAATTTTAATTTTTCAATTATAATTATTAAATTTTTTTTATTTACTTAAATTTTCTAAATTAAGGAAACTAAAATTAAGTAGAGAAATTAATTTTGCATGAAATAATCCATTTATAATACTTTAACATAAATTTAACATATATTTTTAATAGATATATATATATATACAGTATATTCATATACTTGTATAGAAAATAAATCATTTTCCATGATTTCTAGAAACACACTTAATTGCTATTCAACATGGCACAATTGAAAATTCATTTTTTTTTTATGAGTAAGTACATAATATTAATTTTTTTACTTTTCCATAAAATGTATTTATGCTAATAGGAAATTATATATGTAAACATTTTCATATAATGATGATTTTAAATGTGTCAGAATGAAGTGATTTAATAAAATTTTCTTTTTCTTTTTTTTTTCTTATCATTTTTCTTATTCGTGTATTAAATTTTCTTAATTTATTAAATTTTTATATTATTTCCTACATAAATGTCATTCAAAAAATTTATTTATTTTTTGAAGTATAATTTGTGGTAAGATTTTTTTTCTTTTTGAAATTTAAATAAAATATCTTAATGTACTTAATAGAATATCAATTTTCATAAAAAATATTGGAAAAATATTATATATATATATATAAATATTTAAAAAGGTTAAAATTTCTATAAATTTAGATAAAGTGAATCCTTTCTAAGTAAAACAAATAAAATATAATTTAGATTGAGATAAATTTTTTGACAGAATAAGAACAAATACACTCTATTGTATTTATAAACACATTGTAATATCAACAACTGACCTTTTAACTTAACCATAAAAGCTTGTCCTTTTTGATTTTTATCCATATTTTACTTTTTTTTTTATTCTGATCCTTTTATTGTTATTTATTGTTCTCTATTATTATTATTTAATACAATAGAAAAAAAAACTGAAATCTATGTATTTTTTTTTTATGAAACTATGTTTATTAAAAGTTATATGTTGTATATCTATTTTTTTTTTTTTTTCGAAATAAAATATATAAATACCATTTATTAGTAATTTTTCATGATCACAGCATGTTAAAAAATTACTCTTTATAATAATTATTAATAAAAATATTTATTTTATATAATTTGTTTTAGACATGGAATTATAATATCCTTTTGTAAATCAATATGTTTAGTACAAAATAAAGATATTATATATTTTTCAATAGAATATTAACAGAAAAAAAAAATGTTAAATTATTCAATGACATGAACAGTGAATAATTTTCAAGAAAATTTCATACTTTAATTTACCCTTAAAAAAACCATTTTTCATATTGCATGCAAAAATAGGAGTAAAGGCGAATATAATGAATTTTTAAACAAAAAAAAAATATATATATTTACTTGGTTCCGTTTCCATTTAAATGAGAAATGTCTTTAAATTATAAATAGGAAATGGTATGTAGATTCTTAGATGAGTGCTATTTTTCTAGTCAAACTTTTAAGTGGATATAAATTATTAAACAAAAAAAAAAAAAATAATACAATTTTTAAAAAGAACAATACAACAATAAAACTTAGAAGTACACTTTCAAGTGGTCGCGATAGTCTTATGTCATTTATAGAAAAAAAGACCAATGGAATAGCTGTATTAAGATATTATAATACTTAATAGTAATAATTTGATAGTAAAAGTATACTAAGAAGATTTAAATAATGAATTTCATTTGGAATAACTTTCAGGATCAGATGAAATTTAATGCTTTTTTTAGATGATAATTTTTCTAAATTTGTTTTTTTTATTTTCAATTATATATTCATAAATAAATGAGTATATAATTGAAAATAAAAAAATGGTAGTCATATAACCAACTGAATGCAAATTTATAACCAACAGAATGCTAAATAATGCAAAAAACATAGGTAAACTATTGCTGAAAATTTTATAAAAAGAGTTTATTTTTAATTAAAAAAGTTTACTTTTAATTATTCGAACTAAAAACTAAGTTTAACATAAAATTTCAAAAATCAATGTTAAATAATATTAATTACAGAAAACCAAATTGTCTGAAATTTTGTAAACTTTTGCATTTCATAGTTTTCATTAAGAATTTTAGTAAAACCATTGAAAAATTTGTTTTTCTGTAATTAATATTTAATATGCATTTGTTTTTGAAATTTCACTACAAACTGAGATTTTGAAATAATTTTTTTACATTTTAGTTTGTTTAATTAAAAGGAAATTTAAAAAATAAACTATTTAAAACTAGTTTATAAGTGAAGTAATTTTTCTGATAATGGAAAATATTTATATGTACCATTTTAATTATTTTTTTATACTATATATTATTTTACGTTCTATTAACATATGGTTTTATGTATACTCCATGTTCACTTATATGGTATTTGTGTTTGATTAATATTGGCGGACTATTTATGTGTACACCAACTAACAAATATCCTAAGATTCTACTATGAAGATTGTAAACGCCTAAGAATATGCAAAAAAATTGCCACAAACATATATATAAAATATGTTAGTAATAAATAAAGAAAAACTGTATCAAGATATGTATCTGTAATTGAAACTAACTATAGATTATGTCCAATATTTGAATATATTATATATTATATTATATTCATTAGAAGGACGTTTTGGCACAAGTCATTTATCCTTATTCAAGTACATTGAATTGGAAAAGTTTTCACCTACTTGTATACGTGAACATAATGAAAAATAGTTTTTTTTTTTTGGATCAATAGCAAACAAAATTACTATTGTAAGAAAATATTTCTTATCTAAGCATAATAACACAGAATATAATAAACAAACAAGAATACTTGTTGCAGCATATAATACTTCCACGTATTTTATGTTCAAAATAAAATTTCTCCATATTATATAAAACGGAAATTCAATACTACATGTATATATAATATTTTTATAGGAAATTTTAAGTTAAGTAATTCAAAAATTTCCAGGATCTAGAAAATATATATAATTCAATAAAATTGATATTCATAAAATGTTTTTGCACGAACAAATTTTTACAACATTTCGTTAATGTATCATATTACAATGAGCAGCATATTTAGTAATCACAGTCTTAGGACTCTTATACCAAAAAAAAAAAACAATTATGAAATTCTAGCTAAAAACAAGCTTCTAAATATAAATTAATAAAATTATATCATTATCTTGAAAATTTATTAGTCTTATTTGTGTGTGATGTACATATAAATTATGAATTATTTTACGTAAAAGACAATATTTTCTTTATTCTAATTCATAAAACAACAAATCAATTTAATCCTAAAATATTATAAATAATGGTAAGTAATATTTACTTAATATTTTATATGATAAAATTGCATTTTTGAACAGATTAAATTATTTATAATTAAGGTAAGAAATATTACATTTAAGAAAACAATAAAAATTAATATTATAATTTTTTGCAATATAAATTATATTCTAAATCAGGTATACCAAGTTATTAAATATTTTCTAATTATAAATCACATTTATTTATATTGAAATTGCTATAAAAATATGATAAGAAACAAAAAAAAATAATGATAAATTATTGAGGTAGAATTTAGTTTTGAAAATATTTTATAAGAAATTATAATGTGAATTAGAGCATAAATTGTATATAATGATTAAATTGCTGTCCAGAGCAACATAAATAATAATTTACCACAAAAAAAAAAAAAAAACCTTTATAATTAGATTAGAAAGTAAGAAAGATTATGAAAATTTAGGGACGTATTTTACTAATTTATTGAAATGCTTAATAAAATTAAAAAATTTTTTTTTGCTTTATTATTTTTATGATAATTTTCAATTTTCTCAGTAAAAGAAATCTATTTTATTAATCTTTCAATTATCATCACAATAATATAAAATCTTAAACAATATAAAAAATTTAAAAAAATGTATTTGAATAAAATATTAACATCTTCTAGATTTTTCAGATCTTTTAAGTATTTTAATATTTCACAAAGTTTATTTCATTATCGGAATAAACTTTTGCTAAAATAAAATTATGTATTTTGAAAAAGTTTGATAAAAAAAAATAACAATAAAGAAAATCGTATTTTAAGTAAATAAGAATTTAAATAAGAAAATTAAATAAAGAAAATTTATAAGAAAATTTATAATCGAATGAACTTTTGGAAATAAAATAAGGCATATTTCTTTTTTTTTTTTGTTCTGTGTTAATTGAATTAATATTAAATTAAATATTTTCCAATGTAATTTAAAGTTATTTTTTTTGGTGAAAAATTTTGTTTATTAAAATTTATTTAAAATGAAATTTTTTTAACACTTTTCAATTTAATAATTTGACCTTAAAAGTTTACGAAAAATTAATAAAATATTTTAAATTCGATTATGGAAATTCTTTTTTTTAATGAAAATTCAAATAAAATTGAATTATTGGTTTTAATTTGCATAAAATTTTAATTGGTTTGTTTAATATAATTTAGATTGATATGATTTTTATTTATTTTACTTTTTATAAATTTAAAGAGGTTTTTTTTTTTTTATTTGTTTAATGTTGAAGAAAGTATATTGATATAAAAATAACAAGATTAAACATAGTCACTAATAAAATATATAGGTGTTTACATTATGTCAATTAAATAGTTCACCACCTACATACACAATGCTACTATTTATTTAACAAGTAATCTTATTACATATTTATTTAGTCTATATCTATTACTGACAAATTGACATATTTTTCTTGTAATCTTGTTAAATTTTATTACAAAAAAAAAAAAGAAAACAATTACTAAAACATTTTTACAGCTTTATATTTCAAATTAGAGTACATAGATACTCGTATAGATACGTAGATAGATACCAGTATATATTATTATAAGATTTTAAGAATTTTTAGGAAATTTAATTAATCCAAAAAGTATAATATCTTTTAAAACTATGTCTTAGTAAAGGTTTTATTTTATTCAGTATCACCGCATGGCGTAATTTAAAAAAAAAAAAAAGATAAAAGAATTATACTATCTTTTAAAAAAAACTCATTAAGAAAATCATATAACATCTATAATGAGCTGTAAAAAGCAATTATCTTTCATTATGATATTCGTAATTTGATATAATTTGTAATATAATTACCAATAACTACTTTAGTTTTTTTTTTATACACATATTACGTATTAATATAGTTTTTCATTCTATCAGCATTATAACTTTTAATACTCAGCCACTCAGCAGGGATGTATAATTAAATTCTTAGAACTAATTTATATTAGATATAAATATAAATACAGTTCAGATTAATAATACTTTGTAAAAAAAAAAGAAGAGTTATTACATAATTAATTTTCTACAATTTGTTTTCCCTCACTGTAATCCAGATAGAAAATTACTATTAAAATATATAATATTTTTAAGCTTTCTTTAATGTCCTGGAAAATAAAATATTAGCTTATATACTATCTTTTGAATGATAATGGCTTTTAAGACTTAATTTTACTTTAAATATAATAAGTGTTACATACCAAAAATTTCATATTTATATAGTTCAAAAATTTATTTACTTCTGGTATACGAAGTTAAGTTAAGATCATATATAATATCGGCTACAAATCATGATCTATGCATAATTTTTCATAACACGTAAAATAATTCTTTTATGAAAAAGTTTTTTTTTTATGAAAATATATTTATAAAAAATATCAAAAATAATTTTTCTCACATTTTACTTTGACATTTTGTTAAATAATTTTTTTCTAAACCCTAATCAAATCATATATTAAACCTTAAGATACAAATAAGTGTTTCATTTTGACCCACTAAACATAAGTCTTTATTAAAGTTTTGAAATTCACCTTCACACAAACTTCGACTATAGTATACGTATATGAATATTTTTTTATTAGCAAAGAAAGTTTAGTAAGAGTCTAAGGAAAAAGTAAAATAAAAACTTTGTTAGGAAAAAGTTTATATATATATATGTATTATTATTATTATGATTTTTTTTTACCGATTTTTATTACCATGTAAAAAATAATCCACAGTTAACATTGTTTTTTTTTATTTTGGTACCCACACCCTTGTCTTTATTCTCGGTTTTTCTGTCTTTTTATCAAAATATCCTTTTAAACATTTATACTTTTTAAAAGTTCTATATATGTATATGTTTGTATATATATTTCAATTTTATTATATTACATGGTCACAGGATAACAAAAAAATACCAAACTTTTTTAAACAGTTTTATTTTATTTATATCCTTAAAGTTTATGTTTTTTTATTTTTTTTGGTTTCAAAATGTTTTCAAAATGAATATCTTTTTATGTATTTTAGATTCATGAATGAAATGAGGACAAATAAGGAATAATAAAAAATATTAAAAAAAAATTTTGTTTTCAAAATAATTTTCCGTTTTCACTGAAAAAAAAAATATGAAAAATATAATTTTTTTTTATTATTTATTTATCACTTCTTTATTTTAAAAAAAAAAGTAGTAAAATGAATAAAATTCTTTTTTGTTTATGTAGAAAAACAAATATTGTCATAAAAAAGTATATAAAAAAAAAGGATATTAAGCTAGTTTTGTTTTTATATATGATTAGCACATGGTAATAAAAAATATAATAATATTTTTGTTGATTCCATTCGAGAGAGCAGATTTCTTATTTTTTAAAGTTATTAATTAAAATAATAAGTAAAATTACAGTATAATATCATAAATGATTAAATAAACTATGATTTTACTAAAAATTCATAAATAAATCATATCGCCAAATCAAATAATTTCAAAATCATTTAATTAAAATTTAAATTCAAAATTATTTCACAATCAAAATTTAAAATCTACACATTTTCACAAAAAAAAAAAAAATTCTAAAATTTTCTTTTTGTATAGTTTAGGAAATTAACTTTTTTTTAATGTTTTCCTTTTAAAAAAAGGATATTTTATATTTTTTTTTTTTATTAAAACAAACTAACCGAGACTAAAATAAACTACCGAATTCTATGAAAACTCAAACTTATATGATGGTGAAATAGAATAATATTTTGATTAAATATAAAAGTCCTTTTAATGTAAATTGTTTATAGCCTGTTGATTGCGCATGTGTTTGTTATGATTCAAATTAGCAGAGAAATATAAGAGAATTGAAAAAAATCTGTGAGAATAAGGAAATTCTATTAGAAAATTTTTTTACGAATTTTATTTATTTGACAAGAGAACGTTTTCTTTTGGTGTTTTTTTTTTTTTTGGATTTTTGGTGAAAAAAATAAACTATTTTGAATTTATGTTTATGAATGGATGGTATGGATTATATTTAATTGTTCAGAAAAAAAAAAGAAAGATTAACTTTATATGCAAAAAATAATAGTAGAATAATTTTACATTAGTTATTGTTAATTTTAAAATTTCTGTAATTAATTTAGTCCCTAAATTAACATAGTCGTTAAATTAAGTATAATAGCTAAAGTAACATTAAAATGAGATAAAGTGAAAAATTTAGGTGAAAAATATTGAAATTGATAAATGAGACTATCAATATGTTTAGTGAAATCAGAACTGAGAACAGGTGGAACTATTAACCCTCTTTTCCAAACAACGCATAAAGGAAATAGGATTATAGAAGTATTGGATTCAATAGGAGAGAAATATTATTAGCTATTTTCTAAATTATGTTTTAGCAAATATTTCAAATGATATGTCACTCCAAAAACTTTGTACTCAGGAAATAAACTTAATTTTAACAGAATTTATTATAATTTAATGGAAATATTTCACGTACTTTTGTAGCAAAAAAAATATTATACAAATTATTAATAATTTTTATATTGTAACTGGAAAAACAGCAACTAATATCTGTGGTCAGAAATTTTTAAAAAATGAGTTCTAATGACAGTACACAACATAAGTTAAAGAAATTTATCTAAAATAAGAATCTCAAAGGAATTGTAAAAATAATAATAGTTCCAGAAAACAATTTTAGCCAAATGGTTTATAATATTAGCCATATGGGCTATAATGTGATTCATAATAATAATTAATATAAAGTTTACTACAGTATTAGATTTTAATTTTCGACGAAACATATAGACATGAAAGTATTTTTTTTTTTATAATTTCAAGACCAATAATTACAGCGTATAATTTAACCACAAAAAAAAAATTACATAAATTGAAACCACTTTAATTTATTTCAATATCCTAAGCTCTAAAGTCGCAATATTAATATTATAATTCCATATTATTTTAATAAATTCATATTCTTATATTTACCTTAAAAACACTAAATTATTATACCTGAAAAACATCTAAAGAATAATACATTATATTTATTTTATGTTATTTATATTGCCATAAATTTTTTCATTTTATATATTTTATATCCCTGGGTTGGAAAAAGCATATAAGTCAATTTATTTGAAAAGAAAAACCTTTTTTGGCTTCTAAATTATCTGCAGACATTTTCCCCAGCAATTACAACTATAAACTTCGTATTTATTTTCAAAAAAAAGTCAAATGTATTTTATTATGAAATCATCTAATCCTAACTATAGTGTTCAGTATCTATACTGTTCAAAAATAACTTTACTGAAAATTTACGAAAATTGACTTATATAGTTTTCCTCCAGACAGCATAAATATATTTTCATATTGAATGAAAATGGTTTTTCTTTTGACTTTTCGATAATATTGGCGATTAATAAAAGAAATAAAATATAAATTTTCTTGGAAAAACAATATATGAAAAATGATCAATAATCAATGTATTTTCATTTTATATTGGAATATTTTTTTTTTTTTTATGAAATCGACATAAACAAATGTTAAAAATAATATGCGATTACATAAAATTATTTATCACTTTAACTACTTTTTTGTTTTGATAATAAATAATGTTTTTGATTAAAGACAATGACATGATTTTAAATAAAGATTTTTTTTGGATTAAAATATACGAATTTTTTTTTTTGCTTAATTTTCCACTAAAAAAAAGCATGAAAATTTTTTTTAATAAGATTAATCTTACCAACAAACTGAAAACCAAAAAAATTTTAATAATCTTTGATACAATAATTTTAAATGATGATTAATTTTTGCATCAAAATAAAAATCTGATGGTTTGTTTTTTTAGTGTGGAGGCGTAATACAAGAATAAGAAAAATCACTCCTAAAATTAAGACTTGCGACTTAATTAAGAAAAACATTATCACAAAAAAAGAAAATATAAATAAATAAATAATTTTTATTTAATCGTTTTGATAAATTTAAATTATAAGATAAGAACTCAAAAATTCGTTATAATTTAATCAATTACTATTATGTCAGTAGATTAATTGTGCGTATATATATTTTAATTAGTGGAAATTTCAGGATAAAGGTATTAATTATATTAAAATACTTTCAAATTAATTGAGAATTATTATTAAATAAAGTTACAAACTGTGAAATATTCAATTAAAAATAGTTTTTTAAAACAAAAAAATTGAAATATGATATTTTAAGTTTTAATTAAGTTGAAAAGTTAAAAATTAAAAAAAAAAATATTTCAAATAGTCTTCACAGTTTGAAACTTAAATAATGAAATTATATGCTGTTGCTTTATTAAATTTTATTTTAATGTATAATATTGATTAAATTTTGTCTGGCATGAGATAAATATAATGTCAGCTTAGTCGTATTTTCGACATTAAATTTTTCGATAAATAAAATTAAAATATATAACGATGTTTTTTTATTTATATTTTGGTAGAATGGTAAGATATTATTTATACTTTGATGTTATATTTATGTTTAATTTTTATTATATACTTTCGTAAATTATGGAAAACAAATTTAATTCTAGTTGATCCTATTTGAATTTAGGACTAATTTTTAAAAAAAATTAATATTATTTCTTTGCGAGAAAATAATAAAAACGAATTGTAGAAATTGCAATTAATAATTTTATAGGTTTATTTAAAATTATGATTTGTAAATCATAAAACTTACAAAATATATTTATTGTCTCCTTCTTCAATATTTTTTTTTGCATTTATATTATGTTTCAGAATTTTAATAGACTCTAAGATTAATTAAAAATTATATCATATACTAGTTAAATCATTAAATTATTAGTACAAATTAAATACGATAGATAAATAAAACGCCATTATAAAGTGACAAAAAAAAAATCTCATAGATTTTATAATTAGAAAATTTTTTCCCAAGGTTTTAATTGCTTTATAAACAACAAATAATTCTCAGAAAAAAAAAAAATTCTTCTGGAAATTTATAAATTTAATAATATAATATTTTATAATTTATACAATTTTCACAATCAAAGATTTAAGAAGCTTATAATTTTAACTGCTAAATATTTTTTTGGTAAGATTTTTCAAAGAAGTATTAGAGTATTATATGAGTAGCTCTATTTAAAATGATTGGTTATATTATTTCAAATAAAATATATATATATTCTTATATAAATTATTAAAGCTTTAAGTCCATTGATTAAACTATCATGTACACATAAAACATAAAAATTCTGATATTTCTAAAAATCAATATTTTAACACAGTCAAAAAAAAAAAAAAAACAAAGAAGAAGAAAAGTTGAATATCCTTGTAAATTTTGAAATTATATTTGAATCTAAATCTAAAAAAAGGACTAATATTATTTTGAAATATATTTTTCTTTATAATATAAAATATATTTTTTTGATTTTTAACTAAAATATAGCTAAAAGGATTTTCTTAAGGATATATATATACTAACATAGAGATATTCAATTAAAATTCTTGGAAATTTATAAATTTAATTAAGTTCACGTCTTATAAAAAAATTCTTATAAATCTACAATTTAAATAAGTGACACTTACTTATAATATTTTATTATGCTAAGTGGCAATTGGAATGTTAAATTTATTTAAAAAAAAAAAAAAATCCATAAAAAAAATAGAAATTAATTTTATGCTATTTGCACAAAAGTATATTATATACACACAAAGAATCATAGAAAACATAGTAGTAATAGCGAAAAAATTTTTTTTATAATTGAATAAATATATTTTTAGTTTTCGGTTCAAGGATTTTTTTTTTTATGTTTTCATAAAAACGTTGAATAAAAAATGTTTTTTTATTTTTTTTTATTGAGGAATCCTTTTCATAAAATAATTTGAAAAAAAAATCTTAATTTAAATAATTTAAATTTGATCCTATTTATGGAATTTTTTTTCATTTTATTAAATTGCTAGTATTAAATTATTAGCTTTTTTTTTTTTTTAAATGAAGATTTTAATAAATTAATTGGATATCTAAACAAAAAAAAAATATTATGTTAAATATAATAAATTTGAAATTTAATTCGTTTGAAATTTAATGTTTAATCTATTAAATGAAATAATTATGTTAGATATCAGAATATTATAAAGAAAAATTATTATACTTATATTTTGTTTAAGATTTTAAAGAAAATGAATTTTTAATTACATTTATAATTTTTTTTAAGCTTAATTAAAAATGAAAAAAATATCATTTTCGACTTTAGAAATAATAAAATGAATAAATATTAAAATGTTATTTGAAAAAATATTATCAAACAGAAGATTATCTCATATTTAAATGGAAATTTCATTAAATTAACTTTTAAAAAATAAAATAAATCCAGATAATATAGGTAAGAGTTGGGTAAAAAATGACAGTCAAAATGACATAGTCTGGTATCTAAGTTACATTATTTATGAATAAAATAAATTTTGAAATTAAAAATAATATGTAGATGAAATATCATTTGACTTAAAATTTTCCATTTTGTAAATTTATAAATAATTATTAGAAATTTATAAAAGCTAATTAAGTATACTTTTGAAGAAAATTAAGCAAATAGTATAAAGAAAATTGATTTAAGGATTTGTACTTTCCGTATTATAAAAATATGAATGTTTAATTTATTTTTTTATTGCGAAATAGGGTGAAAAATACAGATAGCAAATATTATGAATAAGGACTAATGAAAATAATTTTTTAAAACTAATTTTTTTTTAAACATATTAGTTTTTTACTATAATTTTTAATATTTTGCAATAAGGTTATTGGAAATTAAATTCTACATCTATTCGTATCAAAATTGTAGGGAGTTTGGATATAAACATCACTGATTGTGAGCATATTTTTTATCCGATTCCGGACAAAAAACAATTTGCCGTTTTTTTAAGTTTATATGAGGTATTTAAGTTCAGCAGCATTACTTTTCGATATCTGAGATTATTTTTGTAGTCGGTACATCCTTTTAGTTATTGACAATTTTTTTTCATATCTTTATTTTCAGATTACAGGAGACGTAAACAGAATTTTTCCTAGGCAATCAGACTCTTTCCTTAAAAATATAGTAAAAACCAATTATATTTAGTTTTTAACAAAATATTTATATATTTTATATCTTAAAATTTAAGTACATTTTTTGTTTCTCAAATATATATCTTATGGCATAGAATTTATCTGTTAAAAATTTATAGTATTTATTGCATGCTACAATGTCTTATAATAATCAGTTATATATCAGGGAAAATTAAGTTTGAGAAAAAATGTTTATGACAAAATACTTTATAATCTATATACTTAATTGAATAATCAAAATGTGCTTATTTTAATGAGTATTTACACTTTACTTTATCAAAAATTTTAAGCTTATTTATTTGTTTCTCATTCGAAATCATTAAAGTTTATTATTGTCAAATTTATGTTTCATATATTTTTAATGAAATGACAAAAAATTTTTTCTTGTTCTCAAAAAACATTGAACTTGATAATTGACTGATTTTGTAAGTAATGAATAAGTCTAATAACTTAATTGTCAGTAATGATACAGCAGTTTTAACAAAAATATAAAAAAAAATAACTTTCATTAAAATTTGCCTTACTTCTATACTAAATTCCTAATCTGATTCATCATGAGATTTTGATAAAAGTGATAATTCATTTGTCTGTATTATTGTATTATCTTTTTTATTTGATTTTAATGATTGTGTTGCTGAACTACTTGCATTATCATTTAAACTAGACATTGTATCACTGTCATCATCATCATCATTACCATCTTTACCATGACGTTGTTCTTCTAATTGTATATCTAATGTACCATGTTTACCACGATAACGATAAAATGTCACAGCTAATAAACCAATAATCATAATTATAGTAAGTGTACTAATTAATATTACAATTGATGCATTATTTTCAATTATTTCTGATTTTAAGCTAAGATTTGGTAAAGCTTTACCAATATTCGCTGAGGCCATAGTGTTACTGCTTGAAAATGGAATAGTTTCATGAGTTTCATGAGGAATTTCAATGTCTGTTTCCATAATCGAACGAAATGATGTTATATGACGACTTAATTCTGTTGTTAATTCAGCAGCTTCAATTAATGTTTCTGTTAATGCAGCTGTATCATTTTCTAATTCTTTAAGAATTTCATCGGATTGAAAAGTTCGTTTTTCTTCCAATAATTTTAATTGTGTTGTTGTAGTATTTAATATTTTCAATGGTAATATTGTTGTAGTTTCAAATACTAATGATGGAATTTTTTCAGTTTCATCTGATTGGATAAATATTTTTAGTCCATCTTTGTTATCTTGATTTTCTGTTAGGAATTTTTTATCCAATACTTGACGTGGCAAAAAATTTGGATAAACGTTTGTAGCAATATTTAATGTTTCATCTTTTAATTCTTGGACATCTATTGAATGTTCTTGTACAGGAGTATTTTCTAATAAATCGTCTGATAAATTATTATTATCAGAATTGTTAATCTTTACGTTATCAGTAATTTGTTTTTTTTTATAATTACCACTTAAAATATCATACAGTGTTATTTTTGGTTTTTTTACATCAGTATTTTTTTTATCCTGTTCCTCAGATGATTCTTCACTTGAACTACTGCTTGAGCTTTCAGTAGTTTCATCAGTTTTAGAAATTTGATTACTTGTAATATCTTGAATAGTTGTTGTAGCTAGATTATTTTCAATTGTGCTTGAAGATTCCGTAGTTTCTGAACTTGAACTTGGATCTGTTGAACTTGTAATCTGTAAAATACTTTCAGAACTTTGTGAAGATTCTGATGAATTTGAGTTATTAGATTGGAATTTTTCAGTAGTTGATGACAGTTCAATATTTTCAATAGCAGTATTCTCTATTTCCAGTATTTCTTCATTTAGTCTTTTTGTTATTTCTTGTACTGATTTGAAATTTTGTGTTGTGGTAGTTTCTAAACTAATTGGTATATTTGTCGTAGTTTCGTCATCTTCATTAATATTGATTTCAGGTCCAGCCGGAGAATAGCTATCAGTTTCTGGTTGATATTTCAAATTTTCTTCTATATTCTCTAGCTCTACGTTCGCCACTACAGGATTTTCTTCGATCATCTTACTGTCAGTGTCTTTCCCTTCATTTATTTGTACGGGATTTATATTTTGTTCAATAATAGAGCTCTTTTTTACTTCAATAAATGAATCTTCGAGATGATTTATTATTTCATTACTAGAAATATGATTGCCGTTTACTTCCGACCAATGATCACCAATTTGTGCGGTAGAAGATTCTACAAAAAGTTTTCCCTGAATAATTTCTTCATTAGAATGAGTATCTTCAATTTCTGTTTCAATTGAATTGGAATTTTGTTCTAAAACACTTGTAGAAGGTATTTTTAACTTATTGTCCCAGTTTGGTATATCATCGTTCTTATTTTCTGCGGTTTCTGAAGTATTGCTTTGACTAGAAGAATTTTCAATCGAAATTTTATCAGCGGAATTTTCTTCTAAGATTTTCTTGTTATTGTTATTTTCTTCATCACTGGTTTGTGTCTGTACATCGCTAGAGATGTTTTCAATTTGAATTTTGGACTCTTCTTCTACGATTTCATCAGCAAAATTACTACTTTCAGTTGACGGGTTTTCAATGCTAACATTTTTTTTGTTGTCTTCAACATTTTCTTCAATATTTTTTCCTGTGGCGTCTTCCAGTTCAATATTATTTTTTAATTGATCTTGGATTAGAATTGGTTCTACTGTTACTATATTTTCAGTTAGATTTTCAACTGTTGTTTGATTTTCTGTTATATTTTCCTCAATACTTATATTTTCTTCAATTTTTCTTGCAGTAATTTCACTCAAATTATTTTCAGAATTTAACAGTTTTTCACTATGAATTACAGAATTTTCTTCTAAATTTTTATCATCAATATTACGATTTTCATCATTACTTTTAATATTTTCAGTATTTATATCCATATTTGTTTCATAATTATCAACATATATTCTAGTCGTAGTATCAATTATTTCATCCAAATTATTATTTTTCTCTATTTTAATATTTATTGCATCAATATTTATATTTTGTTCACCATTATTTTCTATATTTTCATCGGTCTTAATTATATTTTCATCATTAGTTAAAAATTCCTCCTTTATCAATGTTCTGCCAGATCGATTTTTTTCTGTATTTAATATTTTTTGTGCCTGAGTCGATAAGCCGTCGGTATTTAATGGATTTTTCAAACGTCGTATATCATTAGAATTTTCCGGTGATGAATTTCCTACATACATATTCTGAAGTCCACGACTTTGTCGAAAATCTGAATCATTTTCAATCGAATTTGTTGTTATTTCAAGATTTTCTGGAATATTAGTTGTCAATTCAACCGAAATATTCAAGTTCAAGTGTGAAGTTGTAAAATCTTCATTTTCTGTTGAAATTCTTAAATTTTGTATAAGTTCTACCTCATCATTTTTATTATCTAACATGTTTTGGGAATTTGTTACAGTTAATTGTTCCACGTTTTTCATACTATTATTGTCATTTGTTTCCAAAGATTTCACGGAATTCAAATTCTCCAAACTTTCTGTAGTGCCTCGAATAGTAGAAGTTATTGGTGGTGTAATTTCTGAAAAATATAATTTATTATTATCACTGATTTACCGCATTTACGTATTTTATTTTATTTACCTATTGTGTCATCCACATAAATATTTTTAGCCATATTAATATTTTCTTCAATTCTTTCTCCATTTAGAATATTTTTTTGATTTAATCCATCCAATACATCTTCAACAAAAGCTTTTCGTACTTCTGGATCTGGAATATCTTCTAATGCATCTAATGCATCAGCTGTATCAAAAGATATTTCATCTTTAACTGAATTTCTAATATTTTCTTCTAAACTATCACTACCAGTTCCCAATTCATGTATTTCAATATTACTGCTTATATCTTCTATTTTATGCAATGTCTCATCTAAATTTCTTACTAAATTACTAGCTTCTGACACTAAAGGTTCAGCATGATGTCCGAAATTTTCTGTAATTGTTTCTAAGTTGCTTGCAGATGGTTCGGTTAACAATGTAGTTAAATCATCATTTTCAACAATTGTCGAATTAAAATCAGGTATCGTTTTACTTGATGATAAACTATTATTTTGAATATTATTTAAAATATCATGAACAGCATCAATAATTTCGGATGATGTTGTTGCTAAAACTTTAGTATTTCTATTATCACTATTAACATATTGAGCAGATTCTGTCGTTTCAAAACTGGTAGTAGTTATATCATTGTCGTTTATATTTGGTTCATTTTTAGTATTTAAATTTAAAGAAATTTCTTTGTCATTATTACTGCCATTTTTGTATGGTGTTTTTAAAAAAAATGCATTTATTGGAACTGAAATTTAAATAAGAGAAAAATTTAATTATAAGTTTTTAAGGAGTTGTTAAGCTTAATAAAAAAGCTTTGGGAAAAAAATCGTAGTTATTTTTATATTTATTTTTTAAATTTATTTTTAAAGTATGCAAGCAATTAAAATCGTTAGATATTGCATAATGTAGGGCGAACAAAATACAACTTTTCGATTAAATGCTATCTATTTCTAAGAATTGAATTTATCAAGATTTTTTATGTTACTTGTCATTTCCTGTGTTTATGTGGTAATCAAATTAAGTTTATAATTTAAATTGATTTAAGTAGTTTTTAATTATAAATATACATAAGCAAAAAATTCAAGCAATTGATTCATAAAGCTGACAATTTGAATGGATATTTGATTAGATTATATTAAATGAGATTATTATTAATTTGATTAGATTATTGATTATCAATTTGAAGAAAAGGTTTAATATTGATTTATTATTAAGCGAATGTCGTTCATATCAAAAAAATTCATACTCATTACGATTTTAGCAATAATAAATTGTGTAAAATCTTAAATTGTAATTTTTGCCAACACTTTGATTTGTCTTGCTACGAGGTTTAATCATAAATAATACTAAATTTATTGACTTTTAAATTTCAATATTGATAAGAAAATAGAATGTAAATTATTCTCTAATAATCTCAAATTTGAAACTATCGTTAAATTTGTTTACATGAAAGTTGTTTTATAATCTGTATAATCAATTTACTTTATCTTAACTTTAATTATATTCAAATTTAAATCAATATTTTTCAACAACAACATTAAATCAATGTTTCTAATCTCTTAAAAGAAAGTCAAATTTACCAATCTTATTTTAAATAAATTTATTTATTAATGCTTAACATTTTATAAAATCCACATAGATAAAAATCTTTAATAAGAATTATTTAACATATTAAGTTAAAATCCCTCAAAAATATATATTATTTACTAAATTCTATTTATAAAATTTTACATTTGTTATTACATAAATATATAAATAAATAAATAAAAATAAATAATAAGTAGAAATGTCCAAAATATTTATTTACATCATTTTTATTTATCCTGTTTTTATTTTCATTTTCACAAAATAATATTGTTGTATATTTAAACAAATTTGGTATATTAATGTTTTCGACTTATATTTCTTTCTATTTTTCTATAAATTAGCTATGCTTAGCTATGCTTATTTATTTTCAAATAAACATATATTTCCTATTTTCTATAAATATTGTATTACATATTAGGGATGGATATTAATTTAAAAATTCATTTTGTAATTCGAAACATTTCTGTTATTATAAATTACAGAAAATTGAAATATATTTATATAAATAGATCATAAATTCGTAACACGTTAAATATTAATTTTCTTAAAATGGAAAAATATTTGAAATTTTTCCATCAAATTCTTAAGATTTATAAAAAAGAAGCTTTAAAAGATTTATAGTTTTTCTGTTTTCTATTTTTTTTCTTTTATAAATGTGTAAAAGGATTAAATGCTCCAATAGATATTTATGTAATTGTATCCCCAAAAAAAAAAATTTCTAAAATTACCCAACCAAAAAAGTATAAAATCTCCGCACCTACGACAATGTATATTAAACGTTTATAATCCTCAAAACCGGAATTAATAAATTTTTATTAAAATACATTTTTTTTTTCTGAGGTCTTTAAAAAAGTAATTTGAAAATAACATTTAGAAATATACTCGTATCTATTTTAATCTGTTTATTTAGGATCCCGGCATCTTTTGTCACGCACTATTGAAAAAAAAAAAATATAGACGGATAGGAGGCAGATTATACCATAGATTCATGTATCCATATCAATGTCAATGTGTTAACTATCCCTTTTTATACAGGCTGTAATGGTTTTTTTTTCTTAGAAATTATCCTGAATGCAAGGAAATTCAGTATACACTGCATACTATTTTATTTATACAAATGACCATTACTCATTCTTAATACATTTTTGGTAAAAAATAATACTAACACAAAATACTGCATATATTTTTCCTATAAATTTTGATAATACATAACGAACCCCATGGACCAAATATGGTATTTTTAAAAAGCATATGTTTCATAGTTATGAACCAGCATTTTAAAAATGTTGTCTGGAAAACAGAGAGGGTGATTAATAATTAAACAAAATTTTAATTGTTAACAATTTGAAACGGTTCAATTATTATTTATTTCTAATGGTATATGAAAATTTGGAAATTTTTAAACACTCTGTACCAAATAGTTAATATTTTTATACCTGAAGGATATCATGAAGGAAGCCATGATCACATCTGTTTTTCTTTAAAAAAAAATCGATCTTATCAATGAAAATTTAAATACGGTATAGTATATTTTTTTAAAATTTACATTAAATTGACTATTTAATTGATTAAAGGAATACAAATTATAAAATATTTCAAAAAATCTCACAATTTATTAAATTAACTTGAACTGTGCCATCATTATAAATTTATAACTGTACAGTTCATTAGAACTAACTGAGTGAACTGATCAGTAAACTGGACAAAATAATAATATTACATATGTAATTTTAATAATTTTTTAATATAAAAAACTGTGCAGTCTTGGTTATGATAATATAGGACTGCACTTTTAGTTAATTTTTACCTAGTATTTACCTATTTTTTGATAATTTGGATTGTTTTTTTGACTATGTTTGATCAGTCAAAGTGTATTTATGTCAATTAATTCTCTAATTTTTTATTTCTGCAATATGTTTTATCCTTATTTCCTTGAATCTTTATTTATGTTTAATGCTTATTTATGTTAAAAAGTTTAAACCTTATTTAATTGTTTTTTATGTAATTTGAAGTCTAAATTTGATTTATATATTTTTGTATTATTTAATTATACAAGAAAAAATCTAAAATATTAAAATAAGGAAATAATAAATTTTCGAAAATTATTATAAAATTCGAAAATGAAATTTCTAATAAACGGAAATGAATTGATAAAATCAGTTAGTCATGACTACTAAAAAGTAATTTCAGTTTAGATCAAAATGGAAAATTAAAAGAATGATATTTTCTATTGAAAGTTTATTGATCTCTTAAATGGTTTTTGGAAAGTTTTTTTTTTTTTTGGTGAAATAATTGGAAATTAATTAAATACATAACGGATGAATAATATAACTGAATTAAATACTACTGTATTCCTTCAAAAGATTAAGGAAATTCACTTTTAATTAACATTTTTTTTTCCTGTTATTTAATTATATTGAAAAATTTAAATAATTTTCAAAAAATTTTACATACCTAAAATAATACTAAATATTAGTATTGATTTAATTAATGTCCATTTTAATTCCATTTTGCAAAATTTATAGATAAAATATATTATATATTTGTTTTGTCCACAACAATTATTAAAAAAAATTATATAAATTAAAATGATTTCACTAATATTCGATTAAAAATATATTTTGATTAAATTAATTGTCACTTTTCTTTTTTGCACATAAATTTAATCTCTGTTTTGGGTTAACAAAAATTTATTATTAATTTTATTTTAATAAAAAAAAAAAATTGATAAACAGCTTCAATTTAAATTGGGTAATTTTTTTTTTTAAATATACAAATCACAAATAAAATTAAAACTTATAATTCTTATCTGTAAAATAATCACCATATTATTTACATTTTTTACATTCGAAATTTTTGAATAAAAATATAAGACATTATAATAATTAATTAATTTTAAAAAAAAAAAAGAAATTCTTAGAAATCTAAGAAATGAAAATGAAATTCTTTTTGATTCTAGACTATTCCTCCTTTATGATTCGATTACAAATAAATACTGACTAAATATTCTCAAAAATGTTCTGTTTTTAACCTCTAAAAATCAAAAAGGGATGGCAATGGTGAAGGTCTTTCGGGATTTTTTATCTACTAGAAAAATGTGTTTTGTTATTAAATTTTTTTTTTTTGGTGCCTTGAATATCAGCAGTTTTTATTATGGTTTAGAATCTATAGAACCGAAAAACACATTTTTTGAGTTTTTTTTTTTTTTTTGGGTAAGGAGAAGGAAAAAAAAAATAACCTGACTGAATAGCTCGGCTTAAGGCAAACAGTCAAAGGCAAGAAGCTCATAAATTTTATATTTTTCTTTTTAAGATTCTATATTTCTTTAGAATATTTTGTTGAACTATGATTAGGTCAATAATGAAATCAGAAAAATGTACAGAGTAATTAGAAAAAAGTGTTCTCATTTAATCACAGGTCATGAAAAAGGAATTTTATTTATAGAAATTAAGATTATTTTAATGAATAATATAACTTACTCATATTAATATCTTGCATTGATAATTTGCATTTATAATCAATAAATTACATTACAATCAAATATGTATGATGTTTAAACTGTGAACAATTTAAACATCATACACGACCTATATAAGCAATATAATTTATTGCAGCAAATAATTATCAAATTCAAAACTATATTATGTGGTAGGTGTTTTACTGTCTCCATAATATTTTATTATTATCATGAATACCAAATAGGAAATAACAAAGTAAACAACTAAATTAGTATACAAACACCGGGATATTCTATTTAATGGCATGAAAATATTTCAAGTGATAAAGTTGACTTAAACAAAACAGAAACTTGAAAGAAATTAATAAAAGAATATTTAAGCTTTTTTATAAATGTTTTCTTTTAATATCTATTATACTATGTTCGCACTAGCCCCAAAAAAAACTAGTTTAATACACAAACTAGTCTAGGCTTAAATTGTTACTCGGTTTTCCATATAAAAAAATTTGCAAAAATTTTAATAGTTTTTGGAAAACCGGCTTGATAATTTAGTTTGAACAAATTTTGATACTATTTTTGGTATTAATCGATAATATGGATATTAATTTAATTTTGATTGCCCCTACAAAATAATTTATCAGTTATTGTTTATTTAATAAAATAATAGATAGTTTATGTTTCCAATAATTTATATAATATTATAATTAAATTAACTTTGTGAAATAAATTTTAATTTCTTTTTTATGTCAAAGTTAAACAGGTTTTTATAGTATGAATGGGTATTGGACCCATCTAGTATTTTGTGTGGGTTTTGCTTATAGTCTGGATCCTGGATAGTCTATAAAATTGTATTTAATATTAATCATTTCTCTAAATTACCCTATACTTTTTATTTTCAAAAATATTCCATTCACCGTAACTTTATGTCACTTAAAAAAATGAAAAAAAAATAGTGGGGGTGAATAAAAATCTATTTAGATAGAAAAGAATAATATTCCAAAAAAAAAGAATATATAGAAGAGAATACAATTTCTCCTTTTATTTAGTTCCCATACTGATTAACATTAAACATACTGTCAGTCAATCATAAAACGTATTTAAAGTCACATAATCTTTAAATTTTCCAATGATTAATAATTGTTTTTATATTACTGCTGTGGTTTCGATGCTGCCGATTTTTTTTTTCTTTTCTTAAAACAACAAGATTATATTTTATGACTTTATTTAAAAAATTTTAAATGACGTTTTTAATGTTTTAATTTTCATAATTTTTATGTGCATTTTTATTTAGAACTCATAAACAAAATATAAACAATTTGGTAATAGTAAATTTTCTCATAATCCTGAATTTAATCATCCTTGTTTTTTTTTAAACTAAAAATCTGTTAGGGTTAATAGGTCTGTAAAATAATCTTTTGGAATATTTTCTCAAGTGGTTTTCAGAAGCCCTTTTTCGTTTGTTAATATACACAATTTTGATTACTAAAATGTCAATTACAAAATTTAATTAATAATTATTAGAAAATAACTAATAAAAACATGTTTTTTATTTACTTGAAACATTAAAATATTTTAAATAATTTAATATTTTTAATAATATTTAATTTAAATAATACTTGTAATTAAGTCATAAGCTTTAATTATATGTTTTGTTGAATTTAGATTAAAATATTAAGTATAATTTAAAAACTATTCAAGTTTTGAAAATAATTTATGATTTTTACACACAATAATAATACAACTTTGAAATATTTGTAAATAAATAATGAAAATAATCGCTTTTATAATATCCTCTTAATATAAAATTTCAATGATTTTTAGTAATCGTGTATTTTGAAAGTGAAAATATACAAAGTACTTGAAAAAAAAATTGATTGTTATATTTTATGTGCTGAAATACACCACCACATTCCACTAATAAATAATAAGTCAAACAAAAAACTGACCCATATATTTATATATAAGTCGGCTAATATTAGTTGCCTATATTTTTCTTTATTTTTGAATCGTAAACAAAACTTTCTTATGCAATGAATCAAAATATATTCATGCTCTCACTATATATACATTTTTTTCTATCTATCACATATCTTTCACATATTTTAAGTTAAAAAAAAAGCTTTTAACATTAGTATACAACACAATCTCCTGAAGGTCAAAAAACGATGGATTTTTTTTGACTAAAATTATATTGGGGTAGGTTCACGTGTAATATTAACATGATATCTTGTTTAGATCAACATATAAATTATATATATGTTATTTCAAAATTTTCTTCTTTTTTTTGTTTTTTTTGGAAATTGCATTACAATCAATTTTGAAATTATATAACGAAAATTTTGATTGAATAAAATTAATAAACATATATTAATTTTAGATATTAAAATTTTTTAATATTTTAATAAATAAATTTTACGCAGAATTTAAAATGAATTTAAAACAGATCTGTACAACAGTTTTCTACATTTTAATTTGCCAAAATGTTTGCCAAATATAAATTCAATTACAATACTTCAAGAAAATATGAATAAAATGATCGATCCGTGATATATTAACGTCCATCTTAATTAAATCAAAATTACATTGGTACAGTGGGTAGAAAAATGTATAAGAAAAATGTATAAAATTACATTGGTACAGTGGGTAGAAAAATGTATTTACATACGTAAAATTTGTGTTCGTAGATAATTTATGAATTTTTTTTTGTATATTAAAATATTTTTTTTGCTTACTAAAGTGAAGCATATATATTTAAAAAAGTGAATATTTTTATTCAAGCATATTTTCAAAATTCTCGGTATAAAAGACAAAGTTAATTTTCTAATTATAAATGCTTCACTTTGGTAACTAAAAAAAAAAAAATTTATTAATTTCCCAAAAAATTTTTAATAAATTATGTACGAACAAAAATTTTGATATATGTATCTAAATTTTTATGTTCAATCTAAAACTTAACTATTTAAAAAAAAAAACTGATAATCAAATATTGCCAAAAAAAAAAACCGAAACATTTTTATTAATCTATTAGATTTGTATTACAAGTTAATCAAATAATGCCGGCAAACATTAATGATCATCAATTTTACACTTCAAAAAAATAATATATACAGTATATGTGTATATTAATAGTTAACTCTAACAATTATGTAAAGATCAAAAATTTAGTAAATTTTTAATAAATACATTTTAAATTTAGTTTTTTTGATTTTGAAGAAATCATCATGGTACCATGTATAGATTTCTTCATAAAATATCCATTACTTTTGTCCTTAGCACAAATAAAAATTATATGATATTTTAACCTTTTAATTAGATTTGCTTATACATTTATCTTATAGATACTCGTAGTATTTTGCAAAAAAAAACTTTAAAGATACATTCGAAAAAAAACAAAAAAAAAACATACACAAAAATTATTAATTAACAAAGAGGAAATTAATTAAAATCCACCTTTATTAAGTATCAATGATGAGATAGGTCAATAAAAAAAAAAGATTGTTTTTCTTTGAACACTAAAAAAACATGAATTTAATTATGAAATTAATAGCTTGAAGGGAGATTAACAAACTATATATTTTATATTATTATTTTTTATTTTTTTCGTAATGTTTAAAAATTTATTAATAATAATTTTAGAAGGTCTTTAAAGAAATCATGATATTTTACACCAATTTTTTCGTTGAATTTCTTTGATGTTAAACATATACATTTTTTTTTTTTACCATGTGCATAGATAAGATTTAAATTTTTTTTTTTTTTTGGTAGATAACCAAAAAAAAAAATTTAATTTGCCCGAAAATTAGTCACCAATTTGTATTTACTAATAGTAATAATTGTTTTTCGAAACTCTGAAAATAAATAGATATAATATGCATTTTTGAGTTATGGTTGTAAAAAAAAATAATATTTAAGGAATAATTTTAATTTTATGTTTTATCTTAAGGAACTTCCTTTTTAAGATTATAAAATTCATGGTTTTTTTATAATCGTTTTTATTTATTTCAATTTTTACACTCTTATCTATTTTTATTTAGTACTGCAGTTATGATAAGCAAAAAAATTTTGGGTGACCTCAAAAAAAATTTCCCGAAACCCTTAAAACGGATATACGACCATTTAATAATATAGCTATAGCTATAAATAAAAATTGTTTTAAATTTCAGGGTTGTAATTTGTAATCAACATAAAATTACTTAAATTAGTTAATTCATAAAAAATGGTTGTTCATTTAGGTACAAAATGTGTGCAAATTAATTCATATCCTTTCAAAAACACATTAGAAATTTTTATTATTTTTCAAATTTGGATTTGATTTAAAATTAAATTTAAAGTTACAACCCTGTCATAAAAACAATATTCTTAATAAATTTGTATTACCAAACAGGATGTTGTCCTTAATATTAAACTTTTATTTTTATTATCCTTTTATTACCATGATATTTTTAAATTTTTTGTTTTTCTGAAAATCATTATCCAGAGAAATAGAAATTAAGAATTGCCCGAATAAAATATTAAGGATATATTTTTCTTTTCTTTTTTGAGAACCCAAAAAAAAAAAATCTATCATAAAATAATTTTTATATCCTTAGCCATTCGAGTAATCTAAAGAACAATATGAATTTTTGTCATTTTCAACCTTTTTATTTTTCTTTTCGGTGTTGTTAGGTGTCTGTATCATAGAAATTTTTGATTAACTGCTTTTTTATGGAAAAAAATATAAATATTTTATAAAAAAAATTTTTTTTTTCTTTTATACAAAAATATAAATTTGCATTGACGCCAATGTTTACATTTTGTGTTCATCTTATATTTATGTTTATAGCATAAAAATATAAACAGAAATTTTTTTTTTTTTTGTTAAGGTTACAAAAGTCTATCAAATGGTAATTTTTATTTTGTTACCTGTTAATGAAATTTCAATGTTCCTTTATAAAAACTGGGGATTATCTTTTATACATACATATATTTATTTATTTTAAACAGGTTAAATTTTATGTGTACTGCATAAAAATACCTTAAAATATTTTTTAGGTACTTAAATTTAGTTATTATTGAGGATTTTCTAAAAAAATAAAAAAAAAAAGATTCTTTATTGTGGATTTTCTAAGATTTTCTTTTTGTTCCTTTTTTACTTTTATGCCTCACCTTAAATTAGATGCATTTAGAAATACTTATAAAATAGATATTAAAAACACTATAGACTTATACGTATGTTAAGGAATTAAATTATGTAAAATTAAATTTTATATGTTATGGTTTTTAGAAAATTTCCTATAAATAAATTTATGATTAAATATTATAGATATATTTTGGGGATATTCGAAATATATTAACATTTATTTTTTATTGTTTTTGGAAACATTAGAAATTAGGAACAAATAATAAATAAAAATTAACCGGAAGCAAAAATGAAAGATTTTATTGAATATTAATTAGATTTATTTGAATATGGAATTTATTTTAATATTCTATATAAATTTGATATTTAATCCTTTTGGTATTATTATTATTATTATTATTATGATATTTCAAAAATATAACAATTTATATAAAATTTATATTTTATTGATATTGCTATTTCTAATAGTAATTGGAATATTGAACTTATAATATCTTTATTTTTTCATGCAAATATTATTTAATAAATTAATTAAAAATTTATACATTTATACATGAAACTCTCTATTGTTCGAAATTTATAAATACATATTATGAATTTTTACTACAATTCATTCAAATCATATTTTGGAAAAAAAATATATATACATATTATTGAATTCATTATAAAATAAATTATAAGTAGTATTAGTTTTCTTATCAACTTTCCCGCTTTATGATAAGATATTTTATTCAAAAAAAAAAAATATGATTATTTTTTTTTCAGTGTATTTTTTCATGTAGATACAAAAAAAAATTAAAAACCTATAAAACTAATACTATAAAAATAATTATCCGTTAAAAAATCAACAAAATTATGCACAACATATATATGCTAATTATATTTTTTTTAAAAAAAAAGTAGTTTTTCGATGTTTATTTTGATTGTAAATCATTTAATTCAATAGTTCGCACATTTTTTAGTTGCTAAATATTTTTGGCTATAATTTATACTTGTTTTTATATACACTGTTTAATGATTTGTAAAACAACTTTTTAAAAATAAAAATCATTTTTAAATATACTATATCAATAAAATTTTGATTATAAAAGGTGTTAACATTAAAATATCTATAAATGCAATTTATTATAAAATTTATTTTATTTTATTTTATTTTTCCTGATATAATTAATTAAATATCCTAGTTTTAAATATCTAATCAAACTAAAACAATATATAAATCAATTTAATTTAATTTTATATCAAAAAAAAATCATAGTTAAAAAAATAATAAAGTTTAATGTACATTTTATGTATAAAATAAAAATTGAAAGTTTAATAAAATACTATAAATTACAATATTCCAGCATAAAAAATATTATTGATAAAAAAAATATTTTTTGGAGCTCAATAATCGATACTTTATTTGATTAACCTATTAAATAGACGGATTTATTACTAGTGCTATTTAAATTTTCAAGAGATTATTATTTTTTTTTTTTGAAAATATTGGAATTTTATAAATATACTTTTGTTTTTTTGTCAATCTAACCTTGAAATTAACCTTGAAGTTATTATCAAAATATTTGTAAGATACGATGAAATACTATATAATATACTAAAACTATGAAAAATGAAAAATCAGCTACTATAACAAAAGTTAATGCCCTCAACTTTATTAATTTTTTATATTACATTATATGAAATTTTATTGTCATCAGTTCGTTTATGTTTTTTTTTTTGATATTTCAATTTTTATGTTTTAACATAAAACTGGCACATCCAATTAATTATTGTAACTTACTGTAAATAATATTTTAATTAAAATAATTACTTAATATTTGGAAAAAAAAAATTTAAAGGATCTTTAACAAATTTAAGTATAAAATAGAAATAATTAGATACTATAAGATATTTTTTTGAAAATTACAGATATATAATAACAATTTTCCCACAAATATAATTTCTAAATTATTGAACTTTGCTATAATCAGAATATTAGACTTTTTTTTTTTGTTGTGAATGGGGAATCAATGCCAATTTTTATAGTTTATAATTTGAATAAATTTTCATAAATCATAGTCTTTGAAATAGATATTTAAAATGTTTATATTTTTATGTTCGCCCTTCATCGACCTATATAATCGATTATCATTTTTGCTTGTGCATAATTTAATTGGGTCGCCTACTATCTCTAAAATTTAAATATATAACAGAACAGGTGGTGTTAAATATCAAATTTATCTTAGTTTTTTTTTTTATTCAAAACAAATATAATATTAATATCTTTTAGAGACAATAAAATATTTGTCCATTTAACACCTTAAAATATATAATATCTTTATTATAGATTATTATTAGATAGTCTACACGGTTTTTTTTTTTTTTTTGTTTCAATGACAATTTGCATCAATAACATAAAAAAAAAATAGCATCATATAGATATGAGAGATGATCTATCAATAAGTTTTTTTCTGAGATATTACATATAAAAAAAAAAATACCAATTTTTCAAAAATGTTGAAATTTAAAAAAAAAAAAAAATAAAGGTGTGGAAATAGAGTAAATTAGAAATTAAAATATATGTATATACATAAAAAATATTATAAAGATTTTTGGGCAACCACAAAATTGAATTTTATGTTATTATTATTATTATTTTTTTATTTTACTATCTATGCTTTTAATATAAATACAGAGTGAATTGATTTTTTTTATTTCAAATCAATTTACATCTTTGGAAGAGTAACAATAATAGTTATAAAAAAGATAAATAAAATATTTAAAAAAAAAAATGAAGTTTGTAAGTGTTTAAAAGTTTTTGTTTTACAAAAAAAAAAATTTTTTTGTGTTTGTTTTAATTATAAAATATAAAATTTATGTGTTAATGAATGGTTTTTTTCATTATGTTTTTTTTTTTAGACTATAATCGTCCTTGCTACTTTTATAACAGTAATATTATCTGATAATATTGATAAAGATGCAACAATAACTAATATAGCAAGTCAAATAAATGTTGATGGTACATATCAATATCAATTTGAAACATCAAATGGTATTGCTGTACAAGAATCAGGTGCTGGTGGTTTATATGCACAAGGTTATTCATCACATTATTCACCAGAAGGTCAATTAATACAATTAACATATGTTGCCGATGAAACTGGATTTCATCCAAAAGGTGAACATTTACCAACACCACCACCAATACCAGATTATATATTAAGAGCATTAGAATATATTAGAACACATCCATCAAAAGAAAATTTAAAACGTTAAAGTTTTTTATAATAAAAATAATTAATGTGCAAAGATAAAACAAAGATTGGAAAAGAAACTATTAATTTAATTTATTAATTTTAAAATTTAAATTAAACAAATTTTTTTATATTAATTTTTATAGTATTATAAATAAGTGCAAAATTGAATAAAAAAATATTAAAAATTTATACAAAATAATTGAAATGTTTATTTATTTACAAGGAGTTATCGCTTCGATTATTTTAATTTCTAGTATTTATCGAAAGAAAACAAGGATATAAATATTCAGATTTTTATTATTAAAAAAAAATTAAGAGCTATAATGAAATTAATTGGAATTCGAAACTATAATCATTCAAGTTCGACTAAAAATTTTATAGATTTGAAAATTTTAAAGAATTTACTAAAAATTATTTTAATAAATTCTTCAAATTTTTAAAATTTCCAATAAGATTTCCTGAAATAATTTAAATTTTATTTCATGCTTTTTCAAAATATACTATAATAAATAAATGATGACAACATTTATTAGCGAATTCAGATTTCAAATATTTTAAAAATTTTTACAAAATTGAAGTATGTATATGTATTAATTAAAAATGAATTTAATAAATTCTTCAAATTTTTCAAATCTTTAAAAATTATTCATTAATCAAAGTTTAATGAATTTTATTTTCAAATTAATATAATAAATTTTATCATAATTACTATTAAATTTAGTTAATTTAAAATTACATAAATTTCATATTATATATAATTAATCCCTTCAATAATAAAATTTATAAAGTCAAATATGTATATTATTAATAATAATATAATAATATTATTATTAATCATAATTAGCAATGATAAAAATATTTAAAATATCAAATCACTAAAAAAAAGTTGTAACTTTGGAGTGAAGATTAATTTAATTTGAAAATTATTATAATTAATTCAATATAAAATAATAGAATTTTTAAAAAAAATTAATAATTTATAATAAAATTTATATTTTCGTTATTAAATTTATTATGAAAATTTTTATATTTTTTAAAATTTATATATTATGTGTGACTAAGACTTAATCGGTCTATTAGATTTAAGAATTAACATAATTGATATTAATTTAAAAAAAAATAAAACAATAAATTTTATTTACCATCATCGAACATCATCCATAAAAGTAGGTCAAAGTTTATGGATTCATCAATGGTATAATTATTTAATAATATTTTTAAATAAATGATATGAAAATTATTATTTTGTTGGAAGCTAAACAAATCATAAAATATATATATTTTTTTTTTAAAATAAAATATTTTAATTAATTTATATTTAGATTTTAGATAATTTATGGAACTATTAAATAATTTGTAGTTTTAGAAATATATTTATAGTTTAGGTTTTACAAAAATGGTATATTATGATTTTATCATATTTTTACTTATAAGGATAAATCCAGTAATAAACACTTTAATATAAAATGTGTAATAAACTGATTGTTAAATTAATTACTTTTTTTTATATATATATATATATATATAAATCATTTCAATATTATGGTTTCCTGGTATATATTAATTTTATTTACCTTCATGTGACTTAATTTTAAGTGGTTTTTACCTAAAATTCAAAAAAAAAAAACTTAATAATATTCTGTCTTTTAATTTTAAAATTAATTATTTACTATTAATTTAAAAATATGTTTTATTTAATCTAAGGTATTTTTAATTTATTTTTATAGTAAATATAATATAAATTAATATATTTCTCATTTCAATAGCATAATTGATTTGAAATATGTAGTATAATTCATAAAAATATGATTTGGTACATTAGGGTTGAATATTTTTCAAGTGGGTTTTTATATGATTTATAATTATACCATTTTTTTCAATAATTTAAATTATTGTTTTCTATTTTTATAAATCATAATAAATGTATAATATTATCAAATATAGTATGATAACGAAATCCGGAAATAATATTTTATATTTTAAGAAGAATTAGAAGTGTTAATTACACATCATCAAAAATTTAAAATATTGTAGTCAACGTAAGCTTTAGATATTGGTACATATTAATTTTATTACTAGTGTGTTGGCTGTTAAGTTGTTATATACAGATGTATTAAATAATAGCGGGAGGCCTAATTATTCTAAAACAAATATTTAAAAATTAGTTAAATAAATTCATTATACAAAGAATCATTATTAAATATTTGAAATTTTTGAACTTATTTTTAAGGGGTTATGCACTATTTCTACAAGACCATAAAGGGTTAAAATATTAATTATTATTTGGATTTGTCATGCTATTGAATGCAATATTTTCGCTCTATGAGATAATCAGCTAATCATTTACAACTTCAATAAAGAATTTGGGGTTACTTAATATTAGTTTTTTTTAAATACTACAAAAAAAAATTGTATATTTTTAATTCAAATTTAAAATAAATAAATGCTAATTTAGCACATTATGATAATCTTTTCCTATTTTCTTAAATTATCTATTTTTATACCCCGTTGAACCTATTTTCAAAAATAAACTTTTTATTTTATATTAATATAAATTTTTCATTTCGCATATCTATAATTAAAATTTAACTCATGAGATTATTAAATAAAGTAAGGTAGTCACCGCTAATAAAAAAAAATATATTTTTTATTCATTATTTTATTATAATAATAATTATTATTATTATTTTCAATTAGCCACATATTCTAGATAAGAACATAATTATAATCTATATAAAACATAATAATGACGAATATTAATAGTTATGGCATAGATCTAAGTATAGAAAGTAAACGTAAACGTATATTATAACATAATATTTAAAAAATGAATTATATTCTTGTGTTTTTTTTTTTTATATATCATAATTTAGACAACAAAAAAATATTTTCACAGCTATATAAATAAAATATCATAAATGATATTATACTATTTTTAAAAAAAAATGAGTAATTAAAACAAAAAATATTTCATAAATTCAATTTTTTTTATGTTATAATTAGGAAAAACTCTTATAACAAATAAGAAAAAAAAAGTTAAACTAAATTGGTGGTTTGTTAAAAAAAATTTTTTTTTGTTGGATGTTATAAAAAAATATAACTAAATTGAGGTTTATTCATTTTAAATTGTTATCCAACAAATAAAATATTATATCTTATTGAAATCAAATTGATTAAAATTACAAAAGTATCATTCAAAAATATAAAAAAATTTTTAAAAAAAATTCATAAGTATACAAAAATAAGTATTAAATAATTATGTACATAATAAAAAAAAAAAAGAGTACATACTATTAAAAATTCTGATAATTTTTTTTTTATATTTACTTATATAATTTTTTTATCTTTAGAATAATTTTTTTATAGTCACAAAATTTATACCCAAGGGGATGAATCAGTCTTAGGTTAATCGTCAAAGTTATAAGATCGTAATTAAAAAATATATATCTATATACATATATATATACCAAAAATGGGGTGTTGTTGTAGTGAGTTTTTATAATTTTGAAGAAATAAACTGTAATTTTCTAAAATTTAAAAAATAAAATAAAATTTTGTTTAAAAAGCTAAACATGATTCAAGAGATTTAGAAGGTTTACCACCAACTACAACAACTTCAGTACAAAATTTTGATCAAACTGGAACAATAACAGAAATTCCAAATAACCATGAAATTGATGAAATTGAAGAAGATGAAGAAATAATTATTACGACTACAGAAATAGAAACTATTGAAAACGTTAAATATTAATTTTTTAAATTTAAGCAAACAAATAATTAAAAAAAGATAAAATCAATTAGTTTTAAGAAAAATACAAGTTTTTTTTTTATTATCATTTTTTTTTTTTTTTTTGTAATTAATTAATTATTCAGTGGGAAAATAACATTTATTTTTATTTTTTTGTTTCGTCTTAAATTGAATTATTTTAAAAGTAATTATTTTAAATTTTAAATGTTTTTCATTAGAAAATTATATAAACTTCTTCTTTTTTATATAAAATGATTGTGAAATACTATAAAAAACATAATTTATGATTATATTAAGAAAAATTAAAATTATATAGAAAATATACAATTAGTGTTTTTTTCTTTTTTCTTTCTTATAAAAAAAAATATTAAATTCTAATAATACAAAACAAAAAAAAAAACAAAAATTAATTAGCTTAAAATCGAATTGTATTTAATGAGGTCAACTCTCTCAAGTTTATATCTTAAATTCCTTTTTATTTCATTCATTCAATTTCTATTTTTTATTGATTACAGTCACAATCAGCAAAATGTTGAAATGCACGACGATGACACATATATCCACACAAGTGGCCACATGGCAATTCAAAATCACATCGTTTCTGGCATCCGCCAAATTTAACATGTTCAAAATCTTGTAGTGATCCTATCTGAAATTTAAAAAATAACTTTAAGAAATGTAAAAGAACAAAGTATACTTAAATTTATTATTACCTCCATTATAACATTATGTCTATCACATTTTAATGGCAGTGAATTACCAATTGAATTTTGATTTTTCAATTCATTTTCAATTAATTTCCATGTGACATTAGTAGATAAACATTCCATATTACCAATTATATAGAAACCTTCACGGGCTCTTGATAATGCTACACAAATACGATTTTTCATAGCCAAATACCCAATACGATTTTCATCATTACTTCGAACTAATGATAATAAGATTATTTTACTTTCTTCACCTTGAAAATTATCAACAACAGTAACTTTAACTTTCTGTAATGCTGGATATTGTTTACGTTCCTAGAAAATTTATGTATTTTTTTAAATTTATTAATTTCATAATTTAATATTTGTTAATATACGTGAAGCATTTGAATCATTTGTCCATTATATGTTGTTAATAATACAATATCTTCAGGTTGGTAATCTTGCATTAGTAGATAATTCGCCAAGGCACATAAAAATTGTACTTCGTAGAGATTCTTTTTTGTAGATTCATCGTTGGACTAAAATTAATTTTAAATATTGATTATGTTAAAGTTAAAAAAAAATTATTATATTAAAATTTTGGAACAAATTAATGATAAATTAAAATGAATTGATTAAATATCAAATAGTTTTTTAATTAATTTTTTTAAATATTTATAATTTATTCTGAAAGAGATAGAAATAAATAAATAATGATTTTATAAAAATTTTTAATTTACTGTCTTCTGAAATTATATACTTATAAGCTAATAATTTTAATACCAAATATTTTTATCTCTAATCTTTTAAATTTTACTTTTAAGTTAAATTAAAATTTAATTAAATGTACCAAACTAAGGTAATAAAATCATTAAAAAATAATTATAATATATAAATTCGTCATTATTATCTAAATTATACTCATTAAGGAATCTTTTCTTCAATCTTTTTTATCGTTAATAAATTTGTTTTAAAAAAATTAGTCATATTATCAAGTTAATTTTTATCTTATCTTCTTTTGTTTTATAGATTCTTCCAAAAACCTACTAATAATAATTCTAATTAAACTTACTTTACTCTCTTTCGAATTATGAGTAACCATATAAATATTTTTTGCCATTCCGTTAATATTTTCATATTTTGTTACACTTTCATGATCATTTAAATTTGGATAAATTGTTGGCCGTATAAGATTCGCAATTTCTGGACGCATACGATGTTGTGTTGTTAAACAAACTGAACTTAAACTATTTTTTATCATACGCTCAAATAGTGATATATCCATTTTGTATTTTTCACTTAATTTATAAACGCTCGTTGTTGGCCGTAATTGTTGATGATCACCAATTAATATTAAATGTTGAGTATTTTTCGTTAATGAGGCAATAATATGGGGTTCTAAAACTTCGGCAGCTTCTTCAATTATCACTGGAAATGGGAATAAATCATAACAATATTAGTTTTTTTTAAAGAAAAAACATATTTTTTTAATTTTACCAATTGGTGTTTTTAAGAGTTGTAACAAAAGATTACATCTGGCAGCTGCAGTTGTTGTCATACCAATGATTCTTTTACCTTTGGTCAAATTATATTCAGTAATTTGTTTAATCTCATCAAGTTTTTTTGAAATTTGTCTTAGTTCACCCTAAAATTGCAATATCATTATTATAGTATAATTATATATGTTTATATATGTATTTATATACTTGAATTTTTAAAATTTTAATATACACCTCCTCACTACCATCATAATCTTTTTGTAATTGTTCAAATTCTTGAAATTTTTTCATATAATCATTTTTTACATTAAAATAACATGATTTTAAACGTCGATCTGTATTTACTGAATCATTCATTTGTTTTATATTATATTTGTCAAGTAATTCATGTTTCGATTGATTACCAAATCGTACAATATCATCAGTAACATGTAGTATACCAGATAAAAATTGATCTAATGCATGATTTGTATAACAAATAATCAATACTTGTAAATCAACATTCATCAATAACGTTGTCAGAATTTTTAAACCAACATGAGTTTTACCAGTTCCTGGAGGACCTTGAATTAATGAAAATTTATTACTTAATGCATGTTGATAAGCTGCCAATTGTGACGAATCCAATTTCATTGATTTTGCCGATGGGTAAGTTAATGGATCAATTGGATTAAAGCTATATTTTCGATATTCATAAAATAATTTCTTAGCATTATTTAAATAGTCCGGTAAATGTGAAATTTTCTAATAAAAATATTGTCATATATTATTATTTTTTAATTTATGCATATTAGTTATGAAAACCTTACATCAATTCCCACTATATAGTTTACCATTGGAAAATTAGTTTCATCTAAGCTTCTTAAAACACGATGCACATAATGATACGGTTCAAAGAAAACTTCACTTTCTATCATTAGAAAATCATTATCAAATATTTTACCAACATTGAATAATTTTATTATTTCAACTTGAATCTAAAATTAAACAAAAAATAATAATAATTAATATATTTAAGAAAATTTAATTATATTATTTATCTTACATAACCCTTTAAAATCATATCAACATCTCGATTTGATACCACAGCCAATATTAAATTATTAAATTCTAAATTAGTTGAAAAACATAAAAGTGATCCAAACATTAATTTTTTGGGATTTACCCATGCTGTATCTGTGTTAGTTGTAATGAAATTTGAATAACCAGCACCACCAGGGTTACGTTGATCGGCTTTTAAATCAACCAATATCATTTCACCTTTACGTGTTTTTGTGTTTACAGTATCATTAAGTAAAAAACGAACTTTTTTATAAATTTTTGTTGATGATATATCTTCCAAATTTGTGGCAGTTTTTAGTTCTTTTATAGTATCTCGTAGTGGTGACACAAAATCTTCACGCAATAATGATAAATGAACATCTAAATAATGTTGAATTGAATCGTATTTTCCTAAAAGTAAATTGAAATAAAAATATTCGTATTTGAAGATGGTTTTTTTAATTATAGCAATTAAATAATCTTTCTTATAGCGAAATAAAGTGTAATTTTTTTTGTCGTACAACTAAAACGTACATTGAACATTTTAAATATTTTTTATCTTTTTTTTAATAATTATGGTTTCCCTTATAGTTACCATCGATAATATTTGGTTTCAAACAGTCTGCTTCATTGCAATTAAGTTCATCTAAAGTGGGATAGATCTGAAAATAAATTAGATATTTAACAATATATTTAATATCAATACTTTTCATACTTCTTTTGTTTTATCAATTTTTGTACTTTCATTCATATCCGTAATTATTTCTGTTAATCGTATTTTAAAAGTTGAATATTTACTACCTGTTTTAGATAATTTATCTAGAAAATTTTTTGCGAATTTTCTAATTATATCGTTTTTGATATTCATTATTTCAATATTTTTCAATACTATTAAGATTTCATCTATTAATTCTTGTATATTAATTTGAAATATAGATTTCTTATTTTTTACAATCGTATTTTCAAAAACACCTTGTATTAATAATACTAATTGATTTAAAAATCTTTCACTATTAATGAACATTCTTAAAAATTCTTTTTTAAATTCGTCTAATGGTAAATCACATAATTTTGCAAATACTTTTACCATTAATACAATATATTCATTTGTTAAATTTTCTGTAAAACATTGAAAATACCCACAATCATTTTGTGTTACTTCTAAGAAAACATTTAGTGGTGACAGTTCTGAGATGAAACTTAATTTTTTAAAGGATAGCAATTGAGTATAACCACGATCAGATTTTGTTGAATTCTTTTTATTATTTGTTTGAGGTTTTTCTTCAATACGATGTTTTGGAAGTTCATATGTGCCACCATAATCTAAAATATATATAAAAAAAATATTTATTCATAATTATATAAAATTGTTTTGTGGAAATGTAACTAGCCAATTTTTTTTCAGAAAACAACTCAACCTCCACATATAAATTATGTGCAATGAAAAATTTTCTTTAATATACACATTTCAAAATTACCTGCATCAAAAGCAAACTTTGGGGTACGATTTTCAACAAATGACAAATCATTTATATTTTCACATATATTTTTTTCCGGTATTACCGGCTTTTTCTTTTGAACTTCTTGTACAATTTCATCAATATCTTTATCGAACCAGCAATCTTCTTCTTCCTCCATTTTTTTTGAAAGATCTTTTTTTTATATAAACTTTACAACACAAACCTTCTATAATTCTGCTCTTAACAAGAAGTTCTTGTTCTTTTACCAATCAAAAAGTTTGACGTTTTCTAAAACAAAACCCCAACAGGAAAAATATTGAAGCATTTTTTCATACTGGCTATTTTATGTCATAATTGTTAATTGATGTAAATAATTAAGTCATAATCGTAATATTGTTAAATTTCACCTACCTTGAATAACACGGGATTTAACAATTAATAACATGTGAAACGCTATTACGTTTTTTTTTCAGTAGATTTACTCTTAAAATGTTTGCACAAACGAAATTTGCTTTATACCAAAATCATTTTCAAAACTCTCGCAACTCTTACATCGTCGTAAAATATGGTGCAGAAAATTATTTTATTTTGTAATTAAAATTGTAGAGACTTGATATTTAACAATAACCGCACGCATTTTTTGGTATTTATTTTTAGAAAAGCTTGCAAAAAGAAAACCTTAGGCCACTTATTCAATATTTTTGTTTAAAGCATCCTTATTGTCCCAATAATAGCAATAATATTTTTTCTAGTTAATAATTTAATTTAAATAAAGTATATATTATTTGTAATTCTATCAAATAATATGCCATTAACTTTTATGAGGAATTATAATTTATGCGGATTGTATTGATTAAAATTCCTATAGGGTACAGAACTAAAATGAATTTTTTACTGTGGAAATACTAACCAATTGAAAAATCAAATTGGATATTGGTTAGAATAGAAATTGAAAGTTGCTGGTTTGGTATTAATTGGATTGGTTCGGTTTGTCTTTTAGTTTCGCAAATTGACTGATTATCTATCTACCTTATCATTAATAGTTAATTATCGAAGATTTAGTAAACTATAATTACTATTATAACTGCAAATTGTCCGGTCGTTTTTATTATATTATTTTTTTATATTATCAATATTTTATCTACAGTTTATTTCTATACTGTAGTTCTAGTAAGTATCTGTGATCTGAATTAATACATAATATAATATATGTATGTAAAAAACCAGTTTCACTTTGTCATTAAAAAAATTTCTCTTTTTGCTTAGTTTAATGAAAAATAATAAACATACTGGAATTGATAAGATTTAATACGTCTGATATAATAAAACCTCATCATCTGATAAGAAAATCATCGTTTTTTAGTTTTCTTAACCATGTCTTCAGGTACATTTGTTTAACCATAAAAATAGAATGATTTGCAATTGTTATATTTAATTATAATTGAACCTTTTGTTTATTTTTTTATATAGAAAACAATCCCTTTCAAAATTTCAAAAAACAATTCCAACATAATGGACGAAAATTTAGCTATTTTGACCTCGAATCAGTTGACCCGAAAAAATATGGTGAGATTTTTTTTAATTCAATTTGTGTTTAAAAATCTATGTTAATTTTATCGCTAAGAAAGCTTAATTTTATTATCATTGCGTCATTAAATAATTTTTATATAATATATTTTTTTTGCAGCACTATTACCATATTCTATAAGAGTTCTGTTAGAATCAGCTATTCGTAATTGTGATAACTTTCATATTTTGGAAAAAGACGTAAAAAATATTCTGAAATGGGAGCCAACTTTAAAACAAGGTGAAAATGATATTGAAATATCTTTTAAACCGGCTAGAGTTATTCTACAGGTAATTACAATATTATATTAATTTTGATATAAAATTAATTTTGTATAATTTCGTTTAAAGGATTTTACTGGTGTTCCTGCTGTTGTTGATTTCGCTGCAATGCGTGATGCTGTACAGGAACTAGGCGGCAATGCAGAAAAAATTAATCCAATTTGTCCAGCTGATTTAGTAATTGATCATTCAATTCAAGTTGATTTTTATGGAGAGTTAGTTTTTGTATAATTCAATATCAATAATTATTGTGTAAATTTATTATTTTTTTAAAATAGTAATGATGCTCTAGCAAAAAATCAAAATTTAGAATTTGAACGAAACAAGGAACGATTTACATTCCTTAAGGTAAAATGAAAAACGAATAATTGAATTATGATTTAATTAAAATATTTCTTAATTTTAGTGGGGAGCTCGGGCTTTTAATAATATGTTAATTGTTCCGCCTGGCTCAGGAATTGTTCATCAAGTTAATTTAGAATATTTGGCCAGAGTAGTATTCGAAAATGATGATAAAGTTGGTGGTGATACAATGTTATATCCAGATAGTGTTGTTGGCACTGATTCGCATACAACTATGATTAATGGTTTGGGTATATTAGGTTGGGGTGTTGGAGGTATACTTTAAATTAAATATAAACCCTTATTTTATTTTAATTATATATAAAAAAATTATATTTTAGGAATTGAAGCTGAAGCTGTAATGCTGGGTCAGACAATTTCGATGATTTTACCCGAAGTTATTGGATATAAATTAACTGGCAAGTTAAATTCTTTGGTGACATCAACGGATTTAGTATTGACAATAACTAAACATCTTCGACAATTGGGTGTTGTTAATAAATTTGTAGAATTTTTCGGATCAGGTGTTTCTGAATTAAGTATTGCTGATCGCGCAACAATTAGTAATATGTGTCCAGAATACGGTGCAACCGTTGGTTATTTTCCAATTGATATGAACGCTTTAAATTATATGAGACAAACAAGTAAATTTGATACAAAACTCATAAATTTTTAGATTAATTCTTAAAAAAACCTTTATTATGTAGATCGTGCTGAAGATAAAATTGAAATCATTCAGAAATATTTGGAAATGACTAATCAAATGAGAAATTATTTGGATTCGGCACAAGATCCGATATATACACAAGTTATAACATTAGATTTATCAACTGTAGTTACTTCTGTATCGGGACCAAAAAGACCACATGATCGTGTTTCAGTATCTGACATGCAACTTGATTTTAAAAATTGTTTAACCAGTAAAGTAAATATATGAGCTAGTAAATTAAAATATTTTTTAGTGTCATAAATAAACACATTTATTTTCTAGGTTGGTTTTAAAGGTTTCGAAATCCCTCCAACTGATATGAATACAACTGGTTCATTTCAATGGGATAATGGAAAAACTTATTCAATTACTCATGGCTCTGTGGTGATAGCTTCAATCACTTCATGTACAAATACAAGTAATCCATCAGTAATGTTAGGAGCTGGTATACTTGCTAAAAAGGCAGTTGAATGTGGTCTTACAGTGGCACCATATATTAAGACATCATTATCACCTGGTTCTGGTGTCGTTACATATTATTTACAAGCTTCAGGTGTAATACCGTATTTGACGAAATTAGGGTTTAATATTGTCGGTTATGGATGTATGACGTGCATTGGAAATTCTGGGCCATTGCAAGATAATATTGTGAATACAATTGAAAAAAATAATTTAGTATGTTGTGGAGTTTTGTCGGGTAATCGTAATTTCGAAGGGCGAATTCATCCCAACACCCGTGCTAATTATTTAGCTAGTCCATTATTAGTAATCGCATATGCAATTGCCGGTCGAATTGATATTAATTTTGAAACTGAACCGCTTTCTGTGAATGGAAATGGACCAGTTTTCTTACGTGATATTTGGCCAACAAGAGCAGAAATTCAAAAAGTTGAAAATGAGCATGTTATTCCGGCAATGTTTCAAGAAGTTTACAGTAAGAAGCAAACAATTTATGAAATTTTGTATTTAATCAAATTATTTTTATAGGTAAGATTGAATTAGGCTCAGAGGATTGGCAAAACTTAAATGCTCCTGGAGGAAAGTTATATCCATGGAGCAATGATTCAACTTATATTAAAAAACCACCATTCTTTGATGGTATGACAAAGGAATTGCCAGCAATTCAATCAATTCAAAATGCTCGATGCCTTTTATTATTGGGCGATTCTGTAACAACTGATCATATATCACCAGCTGGTTCAATAGCTAGAAATAGTCCAGCAGCACGGTATTTATCTGAAAGAAATTTAACTCCGCGTGATTTCAATTCATACGGATCACGACGTGGTAATGATGCTGTTATGGCCAGAGGAACATTTGCAAATATTCGTTTGTTTAATTTGTTATTGAATAAAGGTGGACCACGAACACTTCATATACCAAGTAAAGAAGAAATGGACATTTTTGATTGTGCCGAGAGGTGATTTTTTTATTATTCAAATTGGAAAAAATTTGGAGAAAAACTCTATTTTATAGATATAAAGAAGAAGGAACTAAATTAGTTGCTGTTGTTGGTAAAGATTATGGTAGTGGTTCAAGTCGTGATTGGGCAGCCAAAGGACCATTTTTATTGGGAATAAAAGCTGTTATTGCTGAGTCGTATGAGAGAATTCATAGATCAAATTTAGTTGGTATGGGTATTATTCCATTACAATTTTTACCCGAAGAATCAGCTAAAACACATGGATTGACAGGACATGAAGTTTATAATATAACCATTCCGGAAAATTTAAAACCAGGACAGAAAGTTAAAGTTGAGGTATATTAAACGTGTTGTAATAGTCTGAAAGAAATTGTATTTAAATATTTTGTCTTTAATATTTCAGGCTGATAATAAAGTTTTTGAGACTATTTTACGTTTTGATACTGAAGTCGATATAACGTATTTCCGTAATGGCGGGATCTTAAATTACATGGTTAGGAAAATGCTTGATTAAAATCTGGAAAATATTGGTAAATTTGATCAACGCATTTATTTTATTCTCAAGTAAAAAAGTTGTTCAAGATATGAAAAATAAATTTATTTAATGGTAAATTGTAATTAATTATTATGCAGTGTGAATTAGATATTGAGCTTTTTTCGGGGAATTTTAAAAGGTTATTTTTTTTTATTTTTATATATTTTATATAATATTTGTTATGAATTATATACTGTTTTTTTCGCATTATTATCCTTTTTATTATAATAAAATATTTTGTAATTAAACAAATCTTATGTATATGTTATGTAAATATTTTCAAAAGAAAAAAATGATCATTAACGAAGAAAATCAAGATGTAATCCACAAAAAAATAGTTTTGAAAGTGCTATATTTTTCTCCGTCCGTTTATATATCCCTTTTAAACTTTTTATTTTTCAAATTATTTTTTATTCCTATAATTAGCCACCTAAATTATTCGTTATTAAGTTTTAACGGCTACTTCGGAAAACTGTCTATATTCCTTGTCTTCGAAGTAAGTCCGTAATTGAATATTGAACATTATTTGTAAATTTTTATCGGGATAGCATACAAATATCCTTTCCTGTTATTTTAAAATATTTCAACTGCTATCATTTATTTCACGCTAATTAAACCTTTAATTATTTATCAAATTATAATTTTGTGTATTTATAAAATTTTCTAATGAGATGTTACAAAATTTACGAAACGTTAATTTATTGAAGTTAGTTTAATTAATTGTTATGAGACAAACAAAGCCCAGTGATGGTTTTAAATAAACAGCTACTAAGTTTTGTTTGTCCCATAAATTTTTTATCCTATCCACCATTTTTATAAACAATATTCTTGTTGTAAATTTTCTGAAATGAAATATCAAGTACAAATACTGTGATATGCTTATAAAAATGAAATCATATCTCACAGTAAGAGTTCCTTTTATTTCAATAGAATTTTAATAAATAATTTACATACAGATTCACTTTACAGTTTACAAATATTTTTGATTGTAGGTTTCACAACGAATTACATTGATGTTCTAGCTTTATGATTTTATTTTAAGATTAATCATAAGATAGTCCACCAAAGGAACTAATTGTGATAATTTTTTATATAAACATTCACAAAATATTTTAAATTTTTAAAATAATTTTTTTTACACCAAGAATATCCATATTAATTTTGTTAGTTCTTCACGAAACAATTGAAACAACCAAAATGACTAGGAATTTTCTTAAAAATGTTTTTAACTTTTATACAAATTTATAATTTAAAAATATTTAAAATAATTTTCGTACAAAATAAATAATATATTATTCTATAGTGGGGATAAAAAAAATATTTCCTTCGTTTTTAGCACATTTAATTAATTTTTTTTTTTAAATTACGAAATTGTAGAAAATATATGTGTAATTCTTTGCAATTTTTATTGAAAAATTTATAATTTTTTATCGGGAATTGAAAAGTCTGCATATTTTTATAACAAATTACGGTCTGTTTTTAATTGTTTGCATTTTATTCATATGAACTTTATTTCTACCTACTTTATGAATTCTGATATATTTTGTAATTAATTTGAGAATAAATAAATATTTATTTTTTGTTTAGGTTTCAAATTACTAATATATTTACAGTAAAAATATTAACTGACCTCGTGTAAATGTATTTAATTGGTTTAAAATATTGAGTAATTTTGTAAAAATAAAAATGATGTTTTTAATATGGAACGGAAAAACTAGGTTTCCAATAAGCATTTATTTTTAAAAGTATTAGTTCTAGGTTTCCAATAAGATTTATTTTTAAATATATTAGTTCTCCGTTACAGTTTCGTTCGAAAAATTTGTGGTTATTTTAAAAAATATTTAAAAATGGAAACGGCTGGATAGTTCTCCTACAAATTACGTCTTAGTTTCTTACCAAATTTAGGAAAGTTTAAGAAAGTTTATAGTTTTTAAAATTCAAATTTAGGAAAATGTAGTATAAATTGATGTATTTCCTCGCAAAAAATTGACCTATTTTGGTGAATTGTCAATGAAAGTAGAATAAACAAGTATTTTCATATTTAGTGAATCAAAGATGTTTCAGTTTCCGATAAAATTGGAATTAATTGTGCGGGTACAATCATACCTTAAGTCATTAGATGCTATAAGATTTCATTATACAAAAAATTCATATATGTTTAAATAAAAATAATTTTACAGAACTTGAATATCAATTTAGTACAATTTACTACTTTACTGTAAATAAAACTTTACTCGAATTCCTCATTAATATGTTTTTATAAAGAAATGTGGGAATACTGATTATTTTTATTTATATAATTTACAAAAAATATAACTTTTGGGAAAAATATTATATGTACGCGGAAAAATTGAACTAATATAATTTTTTATATAACAATCAAAAGTTTTATATTCAACAATTATACTTATTAATTATAATGGAAAGTGAGTTCTAATCACCTACTTTGCCTAAGGTTTAAAATTAAAAATTTGATAAGTAACGTATCAGTTTTACTACAAAAGAATTGAAGAGTTTATACAAACCGTCTTTGTTCTATTTATTTTTCTTACCTTTCCGCGTAAATTATTTTACTATAAATTATGTTCCTAAAATTAATTATTTAAATGCAATATTTTTCATTTTATCTTTTATTTTTTTCCAAATTTTATGTTTGAAATATTTATATAAATTTTCGTGTATATTAATTTTTTTGTATTTTGTAAAAATACAATATTTTTTATACAAAGCACATTTTATTATTATTAAGGAACAGATATTAAACTTATTTTGAACATAATTATATTCTATAAAAAAATAAAAATTAAATATTATTTACAATTTATTCAGATATTTAATATTTTTATAAATTTACAAAATTAATTTATCTAGTTAGAGAAATATTAAAATAACAACAGCAATTATTAACAGAAAGCCTCTAAATATTAAATAAATTGTGGTTGATTTCGTTGGTTTATTGAAAAATAATTTTATGTATATTATTATGGACCCTATTTTCTTGTTATACTATTATTATAATTTGATGTTTGCTTAGAAAAAATAATTATAAATTTACTAAAGATGAATTTTGTATATAACATATTTAAATTCCTTATTATAATTTTTTGTCCGATCATGTTGTGATCATTATTTTAAATTTAGTATTCACTATATAATTTATAACTAAATTCAAAATTTTTTTATAAAAAAAAAAAAATCTATGAAATTATTATGACTAATTCAATCATGCGGTATTTAAATATAATCTATACTGCAATCTTTGGTTTTATTATGAACGTCGTCGATTTATGTATATGTTTTATTGTCGAAAGTTTTAAAAAGACTAACAAAATCTTGGACTTAAATTTAAATGCAAAAAAAGGGAAAAAATAATATAAATAATAAAATTTGTGCAATGATAAATAAAGGAAATACAAATTACATTACAACAAGATAATTGCTTTCAAACATTCTGTGCTGTGGTACTAAATTCATTGTTTCAGGTATTTATTATATTCTAAATTTTCGCTTAAATTTACTTGTTTTTAATTAAATTCACCATCGAACTTTATCTTTATACTGTTCATAAATAGCAACCCGTTTAATTGTCTCATAACCAAGAATTATACTAAATGAAAAAGCTGCAGATTGAACTAGGCGGGCCGAAAGACCTTTAAAGAATATATTTAAATGTTCTTCCTTCCAAAGTTCGTGGAATGCACTACGAAAGGAATCTAACCGTTGTACCTGAAAAAGTAAATTAAATTTAAAAAAAAAAACGGGAAAATATAATTATAATTGAGAATTTACTTGTAATCGAGCGCGTACTATATCAAGTGGATTTGTGATTATTGTTGTAGTAAATCCGCCTAAACTACCTGCTATACATTGTATCAATAGATGAGAAACCCAAGAAGGACATATACGACATAGTTCATCTAAATTGAGCAAATAAATATGAAATTTGAAATAGTAAATTATATTATTTATATTACCTTGGTAAGCATGATAAAATGCCCACCACATTGCTGAATTTGGTACATATGCTAATAAACTAGCTGTATAACCTCTATAATAACCTTTAAATCCATCTTTTCTATATATTTCTTTAGCAATTTCAATTGATATATTAAGTTTATTATTTTTATGGGGATCAAATTTAATTCCTAATGGATTTAAATCACTTTTATGACATGATTTCATACCCAATACCATTACATGTTGTGAAATTACATCAAATGGAACAATAATTGTTTGACCAACCAATGAAGCACATCCACCACCAACAATAGCTTTCGTTTGAGCACTAGAACCAATTTGATTTAATAGATGACGGACACCTTCATATGTACTGATATAAAAAACACCAGATACTATTTGTACCGATGATATCCAAAAACCACGATAAAGACCAGCTATACCTTCAGATTTATATATTTTTATACCAGCATCGACCATTCCAGAATAATTTTCGGATTTATATTGCACCTAAAATGATAATTTATAATTTTATTGCAAATAATTTTTAATAATTTATTTTGATATCTGTACTTGTAATTGAGTTTTAATGACAGTCAATGGAAATAAACAACATCGAACAGTAAATGAACTAAGCATTGATAATGGAAAAAATTTCTGTTTATTCATCATGTCCCATTCTATAGTTTTTATATATTCTTCATCATTATGTTTATGAACAAGTTTTATAGTTCTTAAGACTTCATTAGCATCCATGGTGATTTATTTTTAACGCTTTAATTTTTTATATTTTTGTTTTTTGAAAAAATTTTGTTGTAAAAAATGTAAATTAATATTTATTAGAATAAATTATTAATATTGATTTATCTATGCGCCTTGAATAATATGGTCATCCTATTTGGAAACTTTTCTTTACATTAATTTTACAATCATTCCATGGAACTTTAAATGTTTTGATAATCTGCATCACCGATTATACCTAAAATTGAAAATATTTAATTTTATTTATTTACAAAAACGAATATAAATTTTATCTTTACAACATTAATTGTCATTACATATATTTTTTTAAAAAAAATATTAGTCCTTACACTTATTTTTATTTCAATGTTATATAATATTTAAAGTTTAAGGACAAATAATCTAATAATATTTAAGTGATATTTAAACGAACATTTTATTTAGAAACAATTTAAAAACTAATAATTTACGATATTTTTTTTATAAATAATAATTTCAATCTTATCACTTGAAATGAGTAAAATTTTATTAAAATTTCAATTTAAAAAAATAAAATATTTTAATCTTTTTTTTGCTGCCAAGTGTCAATGTCAAATTCCTATTTTTGACATTTTCGACCTTTTTGGTTTTCGGATTTGTTGTTTTGTTTAGTTTTCTTTTAAATGACATTCGTAACGAAATTGAAAAAAACTATATGCAAATAAATACAATTTTATTTTTGCCAATAGATGACGCGTAGAAAATAAAATTTGCGCTATTTTTTAAATTTCACATTGCAGCCATATACAGTGTGGCGCAATTACAAAATTGCATAAAATTTAAAATTCTCTTTTTCTGTATACATATTATGATGGAATATACCTGAATGTATGCAATGATTCTGTTCAAATTTTTCAATAATGAAATTATTGAAAAAATGATCCTTTATTGGGCGTTCAAAAATGGAAACATTTTAAATAATACTTTCGTGCTCAAAGTTTTTTCATTTTAACTCACAATTCGATTTATGAATATTTTTTTATACATATTAAGAATTAAGTTTAATATATGTACACAGACAGAAAAAAAGAATTTGAAAGTAATCCATCCACGTGATTTCAGTTAAAAGGGATATAAAAAGAATCTCTTATCAATGTTAACTTTTATTGTAGGCAGAAATTACTTACATCGTTGTTACGCACTTTATAAAATTATTTTTTCTAATGATTTTTTTAACATGAATTTCCGAAAAATATCAATTCTTATTTAAGAAATGTAAATTATTAAACATTTCTGTAATACCTTAATATACAAATAATTTTTTCCAAAAACAATTTTTTTACTTAAGATTTAAACTTTTTCAACTATCTCTAAAATATCTCAATCTTATACTATCTTAATCAAACTAATGAATTAAATGATTAAGAATAAACTTAATAATTAAAGATTCTTTTCTGTGAATAAAATATTGAATAAATAGAAACAATTTTAGGTACAATATTTAATTGTTCTTATTGCAAATGCTTAAAATAAATGTAATAGATATTTTATAATGTTAAATTGATATTAAAATAATCTAAAAATATATTTTAATGAGTAAATTTTTTTTTTTAATGCAAAAGCAACTTTTAAAATCAATTTTGTTTGACCTTGTCTGTTTTAATTTAACTTTTCATTTTCATTAAATTTTATAATATGTACCAATATTTTATATAAATTTTATAATATGTATTATTAAATTTTTTCTAAATATGATTTATATTACAAAATAAAAAATCAAATAATAAATTTTAAATAAACTTAATAATTTATTTATTAAAAGCTTTTTTTTTTTAAATACAAAATTTTTGTACAAAACCTTTTTAAAATAAAAGTTCTAGACAATTTTAATACTCTAATAAATTAACATAAAGAAAGAAAAAATCAGACTTCATTAACTATTAAACAGAATTTAACTTCCATTTTTGTGGTAAAATTTTAAGTAAATAAACAAATAAAAATATAAATAAAATTTAACTGAAATTTTAGAATAACATTAAATTATTACAGAAGAAATAATATACAGGGTGGAACTATACATGCGCAAATCCTTTTTGAAAATATTTAAACCGCCCACAAATTTATAATATTATTTTACATTGGCCAAAAATAAAATCATTACTATATCATCAAAGGACCATAAATCAAATATATTTAGTTAAGGATGTTCTATCAAGAGGATAACAACGAAATTAACAGAAATAATAATTGTTGGTAAAAACTTTGTGTTAGTGTAATAAAATAATTTTAAAGTATGAATGAACTTAAGGATTATCATCATCATAATTTGGATTCTAATAAAATTGTAAGAATTGTGTCAATTTCTAAGGATTTATTTTATATATCGCCGAAGAAATTACAAAGTGGAATAATTAAATAAAGTTTGAAGTAAAATAAAGTTAATAAAAAGTCTATTTTTTATATAAAATTACATTTTTTACTTTCAAAAATTAGTATGTCGATATACCGTAGTCGCCAAAAATAATTAAAGGTTTCCTATAATCTTAATTTCTTTGACACAGCTATACAAACTACAGTATAAACTCTACAAATAGTGCACTATATAAATATAAATGGTGGAAGTAGAATATACCATATATAAAATGCAATTGTAGTTATATGTCATCTAATACTGAAATATTTAAAATTTCTTATTTTAAACGGAGTGTATTTATGGCAATTTTTTTAATGTCTCATTTCGCTGCTACAATTAGATTTTTATTAAATTTCTTTCATTTCATTTTAATCGGAATTTCAATCATAAATTTAAAAATTAAACTAAAAGACATTAATAAGTTTAAAGTGCATAACTGTCTTAAATATTATTTATTGATTTTGATAACTTTATAGCACTGATTTGTTTAATAAATATATTGTATACTTAATAGCATTACTATGTTTTAAAATATTGTATATTGTAATTAAATAAATGTTAAATAGCGATAGCTTATTTCAAAACTCTTAGTGGGAGGCCTAGCTTCAATTTGGCTTCTTACTCCATTGAAGAAGAATAAGTGTTAAATGTAATTAAATGTAATATAATGTACTGTAAATTATTGTAAAAAAAAAACAAAATGAACCAAAAAAATTTAAATATTTACTTACGAATCTGAAATAAAAGTTATTTCGCAGGACATGTCTACTTGGTAAAAAAAACCAACAATCCTTCATTTAAAAATTATTCAAAAATTGTGTGTTTCTCCTTTAATTTAGTTTTTAAATAAATAATAATTCCTTTGCCTTTCATAAATTCTTGTTCTGTTAAGATTAAAAACAACGAATTTTACATCAAATTCTATAATAACTGACTAAAAGAAACAGATATTCAGATATATATATATATAGTAAAAATCACATTGAAAGGAAATAACTAAATCCTAAACAGGATATCCTTGTTGACAAATTATTAAATATTGAAAATATCACCACATAATTTTTTATCAGACATTTTCATGAATTTACTTACCCTCTTCACAAATTTAATATTTTAAATTGATTTACGCAGATAGATTTTTTTGATTTCTTAAAGACAATTTGTATTTTTTGTTATATTTAAGTAAATTTCACATTCTTTAATTTATTGTCTCATTAAGAAAAATACTTTTATGTGTTATATTACATTATTTTATTGTATTGTGATGAAACAAAGTAAATACAAAAAAGTAAACCAATTATCTAATGAGATATTGCACCCTGCAGTGTGATATAAAACAAAAAGCACTTGTAGATTTAAGATACTTCTATGACATATTTTTATCTATAAATATGTGGTTTATGGAAGTGGTATACAAGAACAAAAAATTATGTAAAGGGAACGGTTATTTATAAAAATAATTTAAGGTGTGAAATGTGAACTGTATTTATAAAAACAAATAAACTATATTGTTGAATATGCTTTCATTAATTTAGTTCCCGTACAATTTCTAAGTTTCAAATATGACTTCTTAATATTTACTTCTGATGTATGTTTAGGTAATATTTTTAATATTTTTACATAATGAAATGATTCTTTTCCTTGCTACCTTCCCATATTTATTTTCTAGTCTTAAGCACCGTTTATACAGTCTCAACCTAACCTAACATTTTCTTATCTCTAGAAATTACAATTAATTGTATAGTTACTGTGTCACTTTAAAAAAAAAATCAAAATTGAATAAAACAGTCATTAATTTATCTTTGATATAAATATAATTTTTCTTCCTTTAACCTTTTCAAAAATTCTTATTCAAAATAATGAAATTTCTCTCTTTTGCAGGAGTATTCAACAAATCAAAATGAAAATAATAGTACAAGTAATAATAACAGCGTCGTTCACACAACAATTTTAAATACAAGTAACCTGCTGACAACTGAATCGTCATTTCACCCCATTAATGTACATAACAAAAAATTAACTTCCGCAACAGGAACATCATCTTCATCACCAATAACAATTCCTTTAACATTGCCACAACTTTTACCCACATCAGAATCCCTGCATTTACAATCATCAATTTCTTTACAAACAACTACATCAATTTCAACTGGATCAGGATCATCAATATCTTTAGGCGGTTTGCACAGTCCTTAATATTATTGTTTTATTATTTTTTTTTTTAACTTAGTTATATTCTAAATTGAGTGAAATGTTTTTTTTTTATATTTTTTATTATTAGATTCACAAAGATTATCAGAACAACAACAACATCATCCACATCATCATCAACATCACCAACAACAACAACAGCATTGGTATTCGCCACATCATCATCTATCCCATCCTCATCAATTGGAAGAACAAAATTTCTTAGTATATGCTTCAAATTCAAATAAATTACATGATTGTCCGGACGGTTATTTAAGCACAAGGTACAATGGTAAGCTTCATTTTTATTATTGAATCTGATAAATCTTTAAAAAAAAAAAAATTATATTAAATTTTTAATTTTTTTTGTTGTTGTTAAATAATATACGAATTTTTGTAAGGAGTGTGTTTAGTATGTGTGCTCAAAAATTACCCTTAGGGATTTGTTTAGATATAAAATAAAGTATTATTAATTCGTAATAAGCTAATATTGACTTTGGAAATTTTTGTTTTTTAATATTAAAACTTTATCAGTTTAATTAAGTTTTAATAAATTTCAGACAAAAATCTGAATATTATAGAAACATGATGCTACTCAATATAAATTTTAATTTTAAAATATACACATTATGAAATATTTATTTAACAACATCAAATTAATTAAAGGCGTGGAAATAAGCTGGTTTTCTTATTAGTGGGATTTTTGAGTATGTAGAGTTTAACTAATCAATAGAGTATGTAGAGTTTTACTAAAATTTACTTTAATTTAATTTAAATATTATTGCAATATAAAATATAATTATATTTAGCCATGAATCCCCCTAGAGAACATAAACTTGAAGTGCTATACTCATTACTATTCATTATCATTATTATCTATTATCAAATATTTGAGGAATATCTATACTGTATTAAATAGCAATTTTTTTATTAAAAAAATTATCTTTGTAAGCAGTGCTTTAAGCGGATATTTTCCAATTTCTATTACTGTACTACTATCTGATTGTAAAAGTTTTCAAACCATCCAATACTAAAAAAAGTAAAGAATGAATCTTTACTTTGTTAAATAACAATTTGCAAAAGCTATTAATCAAACAACCGTAACGGACTAATCGGTTCTTTCTAAAGAAGGTAATAAATTGTAACGAAATCTATATGATTAGCTTTACTTTAGCTTTACTTTACTTATAAATGTATGGGTAAAATATTTTTTATGGCCTTATTCACTGTATATGTGTAAACTAACAACGATGGCTTTGTGGTAATGAACTAAGCTGTGATACGGTAGATACTGGGAAAGTTTCCTGTCTTATATTTTGATGTTGGTGTTAGTTTATTCAGCGTTAAATGGGTATCAGCAATGATATTCCAATAAACTGCTACAACGAACGATGACAAATAAAAGCCATAAGCCATCAAATTTCTTTACTATTAGGTTCACAATGAAAAAGAATGTTTCGGGAGGACTAGGTTCCGACTGTTGCGCCATAAGTAAACTATTATTTATGGGCAATTCAGTTAATACTAATTGTTGATAAAATTTAGATTTATATTAAAGCGGATATACTATTTTCTTTAATCATTCTATTTTCATATAGTTTCTTTAAAACTTCAACTTCAACTCAGAGTTACTTTAGGTATATATAATTTAAAGATATCAAAAACAGATTTCTTTGAATTAATAAAAAAATAAATACATTTTAAATCATGTTAAATAAAATCTTTTATGTTATCATATAAAAAATATCATCAAAATATCTATTAATATCAGTTTTCTTTGAACGGTTTGAGGTTTCTAATATTAATTTTATTTTTTTATCTTTTAACTTTCATAAAATTTCTAACTTTTTTTTTATCCCTCAAATTTTAGTTATAAAATTATTATTTATCTTTATTATAGAAAATATTTTATATATTTTAAGAAAAATTATTTTTTCTCCATTATTTATGTAATACGTTTTGAAAATAGTGAAAGGAATCAGAAATGAAAGAACATCATCAAATTTTTTCGACATACCTGCTGCGACACATCATCCCTACTGCTATAGGTAAATATATAAAAAAAGGAATATTTTATTTAAGAAGATTTTCTGGATCAAATCTATTAAATCAGAGTAAAACTCTAAACTTGCAGATTTCCATCACCACCAGGTTTACTGAAAAAAGAATTGGGAGAGGGTAAGTTTTTTATTTTTGTTTGATACATATTATTATAATTTTTTCGTTTAATTTTTCATAATAATATTTTGATTGAATTTTTATTGAAAGTATTTTATTGAAATTACAATTTAATATTTGGGTTTTTTCTTACCGATTTTGGTTTTACTGATATTATTTGAATATGTTACATTAAAATTTGAGAATTTACATTAAAATTTAAAATGTATTGTTTTCAGTTAATCATAATTTCTTAAGGTTCGTTTCAAAGTCAGAGTTTAAACTTACGCTAATGTAATCTAACTTCTAATTTAAACTTAACAGCGTTGTTGAATCGGACATGATCGACTTCTGAGAAAAAAGAAGGTAGTTTGTAAAGTTAGTAGAGTTGGCTAGGTAGTGTTAATCTTTTGTTCGTAAAAAATGCTCTGAAATAGAAGGAAACTATATTGAAAAATAATATAATACTGTTTTTTTAGTTCTACCCGTACAAACACCTTTGAACGAATTTAATTGATAATTTAAATTCGCACTGTGAAACTGCCCCTTAAAAGAATTACTAACCTAATCTTATAGAATTCGTACAGAATTCTTGGTGTAGGGCTTCAATTAGATTATTTTTCAGACAATATAACTAATTTAAATGTTATTTCACAAGAGATTAATGGTCCTTATTATTGATTTTTTATTTATGCTGTCCATAAAGCTGAAAAGCGTTTTTAGTTTTAATTGAAGTATTTCTAAAAATCATTAATATTGAAATGGAGTTAGATTATTCATGTGATATATGCTTCCTCCTAACTTTGGGTTTATCTAATTATAACATGTACATAATAGTAATAACATTAGGTTTCAAGACGAACCAGTAATATGATTCATATTTGCTGACAAATAAAGTTCTAAGTATTATTATAAGCATTCCTTATCCTTAAAGAAATTTTAGGTTCAGTATAAATAAATTAGTCTTATCAAATTTACAATTTCATATTGCAAAATCTTCTATAATCAGAATGTAGAGACCAAATTTCATAATCAATTTATCAGTACCAATAAAAATGGAAACATTTTCTAATTACTAAAGTTTAATCGTTTTGTTATACAGTTGATTTATTTTAAGCTTATATCTTTTTTACGTAATTATTTTTTTTTTGAAAAACCATCATATTTTGATTTATCAGTTTAAAATGAAAATGTACTTTTAGTTAAAAGGGGTAAGTTAATCATAACAGTGTACTGTACATAATTTACTGTTTTAAATATTAAAGACATCAGAGACTTGTATTAATTACACAAAAAATACCATTAGATAAATATATACAACGTATATACGAGTATATCAATTATTACTTAAATACTTAAACATAAAACTTAATTAATAATTAATTAGAAAGTACAATGAAAATCATTATGTTTTACAAAAGAATAAAACCAAAAAAAAACAACAGAAGTTACCTAAAAAAAAAATTTACCTTCCCTTTTCTGCATACTTTTTTTATTGAATTTTGAATTTTCAACATTTTACCCCTTACCATTATAAAAAGGCTTTTAAACCTGGAATTGTAGAATATATTTTTTTTCCCAGATATTAACCTTTTTACCCGGTGGCGAGTGGATGTATTAACATTGTTGCATAATTTATATGGCATTGTATACTTTTTCCCCCTTGAAAATAATATTAAAATTACTGAGTAGAAGAGATTTTATTTTAACTGATGCAACAATTTATCATAAACAAATAATAAAATATTAATAAGTTTCATACATAATCTATGTATTTAATGGAATTTGTTAAATGGTCGTCATGTATTAAATTATTGCTCTTATTATGAGTGATGAAGAAATGAAAGTAGAGATTTTTTGGGGTATGCTAAACGTTTTTTTACAATACAAAAAAACATCCAGATTACTCTGTTTCAATATTTTCCTTACAGTACCACAAAGTTTCCTTATAGTGTAGTGTCACTTTAGCACAACATTAGATTACATTTTAATTATTACATTTTTACCAAAGCGTTTTTAGGAAATATTTTTTTTTTTGTCCAACAGCTGAAGATTCATGAATGTGCTAAGATATGTTATGTTAAATAAGATATTTTTAAATTTTATTCATTTTATTTTTTTTTTTTAATTTTAGAATATATATTTTGGTAAGGTGTATTGCAAGGTTAGGTTGAATTTCATTGCTAAGTGATGTTGAGGTTTTACATATTTTTTATACACATTGTTTTTCTTTAAAATTTATGATTACCTTATTCATACCAACAAAACCATTGAAATTTTTATCAGTTTTTTTTTCGCTTACAAATCAGATTAAGGATATCATCCTTACGGTTGATTTTTACTTTATATCCTTCTTTTTTTAAACCAATTTTCTTTCAATGAATATAAATTGAGAACTAATTTTTCTGATTTCTGATATTCTTTGTAAAGCTTTTAAAATATTTTTATATATGCAATGTTATTTTTTTTTTTGTAACATAAACTTATGTTTTGATTAAATTAGATATCACCTTCTTTTTCGTGGTTTAATTTTTTTGAAAAAGTATAAATTACGTTTTGGAGGGTGATTTTTTTAGTGTCACTTGAATATTGATAAGGTATATAAAATTATTGGTTAATATAAAATGTAGATATTGTGATGAATTTAAATTGGTATTAAAAAAATTTTATTATTGGTTTATTAAAAAAAAATTCAATTTATGATTAAGTTTATTTCGTGGTTTATTGAAAAATAATAATGCATATAGATTGTTTATGAAAGGAAAACATATTTTTTAAGCTGTTTTAAAAATTTGCATTAAACTAAAGTTACAATTAAATTCAATTTGTTGATCAAAAAAATTTAATATTATATTTCAGTTTTTCTTAAATTATTTAAAATTTTGTATTAACTACGCATAAAATTAATCTTTCTTTTATTTATCCCATCAGATAGATATTCAAGTCATCCGTCAGCTCTTCATTTGAATCAACATTTCCATCAACATCATCATCATCATCACCATCAAAATGAACATCCTGATTCAACAACGAATTTATCTACACATCATCAATCATTAAATCCATCTTCGTCATCACCTACAACTTCACCATCTGATGTACCAGATTATTCACCATATAATAATAATTCTACTGGTTATACATTACGTCCATCTGAATCTGCTATTGTTAGTTCAACTGAACCAGAAATTGGTTTTAGTACATTATATTCAACATGTAGTCCAATTTCATCAAATAATTCTATAAATCAAAGAAGAGGTTCACTTCAATTATGGCAATTTTTAGTGACATTATTAGATGAACCGTCAACAAGGTTAATTATTAAAAAAAAAAATAAACTTTTAATATTACTATTTACTTATTAAAAGTATTTTTGTTTTATATATATTTTTAGTTCTGGTTGTATAGCATGGACTGGTCGTGGTATGGAATTTAAATTAATTGAACCAGAAGAAGTTGCACGTCGTTGGGGTATACAAAAAAATCGACCAGCAATGAATTATGATAAATTATCAAGAAGTTTAAGGTATTATTATGAAAAAGGTATTATGCAAAAAGTTGCTGGCGAAAGATATGTTTATAAATTTGTTTGTGATCCAGAAGCACTATTTAATATGGCATATGGTCATTTAAATAGTAATGAAAATAATTATTCAACATCTGCAAATAATAGTAAAACAAATAATAATATAAATAATAATAATAGTAATAATAATAATAATAATAATAATAATAATAATACTAATAATAGTATTTCATCACTTACTGATTCACATCAACATCATCAAAACATATCTACTTCTGAAATATGTACAAATGGTGGTAAATTAAATTCAATGTATAATAATACATTTTTACACAATAATTTTAAATAATTAATTAAAAGACAATATTTATTTTCATAAAAATTTATTTATTTAATTAGGATATTAAAAAAATTATTAATCTTTATTGGTTATTAGTTCAATTTATATTTTTTAATTTGTAATTACACTAAATTAATAATAAAGACAAATAAATTTTAAAATTCAAACCAATTTTTTCAAAAAAATTATATAAAAGTTAAGGTTTATTTACTGTGTTCAAGGTTGGATATATAACATCAGTGCCGGATTTAAGATCTTTAAGTATTCAATTCAGAAATATTTTGGTGAAACGCAAAACAAAACCGAAACAATAAAACGAAGTACGAGATATGTGGTTTTTTATTTTCGATCTGCAAGCGAATGTATTCGGTCTTTAAAATATGTCCTTGGAACTTTGCCAAAACACGATATCTACATAATTACAAATTTTGAGTAGAGCAAATTTAGGAAAATTGATAATAAATTGCGTCTTGATAATAAAATGCTTCTGAAATGTTCAACTATGAAGATTAGCCTAATGTTTTTTTTTGTTTAGTAGCTGATTTGTAAACCAAAATTTGTAGAGGAGATTCAATTGTAAGATTTTGGCAAAATCAATTCCCGCAAAAACAAAAATATCGATTTTAGAATAATGTATTTGGATATAAAATTTGAAGATTAAATGTTTAGTAATTTATCTCAAAATATCTTATATGTAAAAAACACATAAATATGTAAATATCGTGTTTTGCCAAAGTTTCACAGACACAACATTTATTTCCACGGTGTTTGGTTGTCTAAATAATTTAATTGGGTCTGAGCACCTAAAAAAAAAGTTTATACATAAAAGATAATAGAAAGAGCACAAATGTGCTAATTAATAACCAATTAAAGATCAAAAATAAAAATAATTAGCCAACGTGAGAATGCTGCCCAAACCGTTCTAGCTATTTTAATCCGCTCCTGATATTATGCGAGCAAGTATACAAATTAAATAAATTTATAATATAATTTGAAAATATATTTTTCAAAGCTCATAAAACTATTAATTTTGTTCCCAAATAAATAATAAATCTTGAAACAAGTATAATTAAGCCAAAATTAGCTTTTTGTATACATATAAATTTTATTTAATTGCTAATTTTCTAAATTTAATTTTACATTAGTCTAATATTTTCTAGCAAATTTGTATTAAGATTTAGGCAAAATTCGTATTTATCACCGGCAAAAAAATAATATAATAGTAAAAATATAATTAAAATGTTAGTCAAGCTTTGCAAATAGAATTATCAAATACCTAAAGCTATGTATATTATAATGTTTGAATTGCTGAAAATTTATGTTTTTAAAAGTTAATAGTTGTCATGTCATACTAATGAATCTTTAGAAAAATTTTAATTTTTTTTTTTATAAAATTTAAAGCAAATTTAAGTTGACGAAGCTGAAATAGATAGTCGTGTTTGAGGTTAACAATATATTGAGTACTGATAATAAATATTGTACTATAATGAAATATTTAAATGTTTTCTTTAGTTGTATTCAGATAAAATATTATGATTTATGCATTAATTTTTGTAAATAAAGTTTTTACATTAATATTTCATACGAATAGAACATTTTAATCAATTTTAAATAATTACAAATTCAATTATTTTTGCATTGAATAAATATTTTGAATTTTTTCCCCCGAATAAACTCAAATAATAACTCACCCTGTATAAATTTTAATGCGAACAATTTTCATAAAATTGTTTATTTATAAATCTCATTCTTGGTAATTTCCAAAAAAACAGAAAAGCAAAACTAAAAATATAATTAAATGAGACGAAAAAAATCAATAAAAATAATTCCTAAAATAAAAACTTCTGTAAATATATTTTTATTATTAGATACAATTAAGAAAAGAACAGAAAATAATGAAATTTTATAAATTTTGACTGTTAACATTTTTATTATTAAAAAAAAAAAAAAATTAAATAAGAGGTAGACATATATATAATGCTTTAATTTCATACACAGGTAGAACTTTTTTTTTTTTTGCTCAGTAATCCATACAGAATAACGACACAAAAAATAAAAAGCTCCAATCAACTCTTTAAACCAACCACAAAAAAAATTACAATTTAAATTGACAATTTGTTTTTTTTTTTTAATATACTTTTTGTTTTTTTGCCGGTGATATTTTATGATTATCATCATCATCATCACTCATATTACTGCTATCATCATCATCATCATCATCATCATCTGAATTTGTATTTGATTTACGTTTTTCAGCTTTTTTTGTAATTGCTTCAGAGCTTTTTTCAGCTGTATATAATTTAAGTTTATCTGATTGTGGACTATATGCCCAATGTATTAATTTTAAATGAAATTCTGTTGGTATACCATTATCTGTAAATAATTTTAAATTGTCTTTTTGCATTTGATCACATAATATATGTAATTTATTATTTCTAATAATATCCCATGATGTTGAATCATCATCAATTGGATACATTGTACGTAAATGTTTATAATTTCCTTTAGCTTTATTACCACCATAATTTTGTAAAAATTCTTTAGCTAATTTATCATTATCATTATTATCATTTGGTTGTGGTAATTTTTCAATAATTGAATATGATAAATATGCTTTATTATAACGTATTAAATTATCACGGTCAAAACGTTCCAAAAAATCTTCTAATATTTGTACACCTTCTTTAATTGATTTAATTTTTTCTTCATTTTTTGTACCAGATAAAACACGTTTTGAACTACCAATTAAACCTTTAACAGCTAATTTTTGATAATCTGGATCACGTCCTTCTAAAATCCTATAAAAATTTTTTATATTATATAAATTAATTAATTTACTCTTATAGAAAATTAGAAATTATTATTAAGTATTTTTTTTTTTTTATTAAATTATTTTACTTTAATGTTTTTTCAGCTGATTCTTTATCTTTAAATCCTAAACCAGGTACTGTATCAGCTTTATCATTATTATCAGTTTTTGAATTTTTATTAGCAGCACCACCGCCATTCTCTTCTAACCATTTGTCAAAAACATCAATTGCCTCATTGATATTTTTAATTTTTTCTTCAGCTTTTGTCACTATAAAAAAAGATTATTCCGGGTTATGCGTAACTACATATATGCTTATAATTATAGTTATAAAATATATGTATTTATATATTAATACATTTTTTTTTTTTTTATGATAGTATTTATTAAATTAACATACTTGTAAGAACGCGTTTAGCACGTCCTAATAGACCACGTACTGTTAATTTACGATATTGCATATCATGTTCTTCTAATAATTTTAATGTTTCTTCAGCTTTTTCTTTATCCTTAAAACCAAATTTTGATTCATTTTCATTTTCACCACCCATTATTATTTAATTTTTTTTTTTTATAATTTTAACTTTTCTTAATGAAATTTATTTAAAATTTTCTATTTTCAATCTCAACTAATTGATTGACTAAATAAAACTGAAAGTTATTTTTCTAAAATATTCTCATAGAATGACTTGGGTAAAAAGACTTTTGAAAAAAAAAAAAAATTAATAATAATTTATATTTTGTACTGAAAGCTTTTTTTATATGTATAAAATATTATAAAAAAAGCTTTATACGATAATGAAATAACCGTATCGAAATATAGAAATGATGTAATTTAGATAAAATAAAAAAAAATTAATTTGTACGGTTTTTTTTTTTTTTTATGTTAGCCCACGGTATATTATGCCCTACTGACAATAAGGAATATAATATAAAAACTGTTTTGGCGGGCGGTATTATAAAGCTTTATATAATGGTTTTTTTTTTGGAAGTTTTGTTCAGAATATGAAATTTTTTTTTTATGATTTAGTTTCGCATAAAATATCTTGAAAAAATTGAAACTTGAAATTTCCGGTACATTAGATTTTACATACATCAGAAATATTGTTATGATTCAGTGAAGTTATTAACGATTAATGTAATGCCAAAATATGTAATATTGATTTTTCAAATCTAATTGGACAATTAATTATTATTATGTGACCTAAATTTAGTTATGGTAATGTTACAACATTATTTTTAACAACTGATCTAACAAAAACTATTTTTATATTTTTGAAACTTATGTAGGAATGCCATAAGGAATTTGGTCATAAATAGTATTAGATCATTTCTGTAAAAAATATTTATAATAATTTGTACCTCTTTTAAATAATAAACAAAAAAAAAATATGTTTTTTTAGGAAATAAATAATATTTGAAAAGCTTTTTGATGTCGCGTTTCCCATTTCAAAATAATTAAAATAGGTTAGAAAATTATCAATACTATAATAAAAAAAAAATTTCATATATATAAATTTTGCTTCAATGTGAAATATAAATAATCTAAATATTTATTTTACATAAACAAAATAATTAATCTTTATGGTACCTAATAAAGTTTCATAATTATTTGTATTCCTAAGTTCAGTAAATAAAAACGAAACTTTCATATAAAAATTTATTAATTTTCGGATATGGTTTCTTGGGTACCGAAAGTTTTGATTTAAAGCTTTAGTTTGACAAATATCATGACAGATATGTAGTAGAATATAACTAATTTAATTTTTTGAATGATACATATAGGCATAACAAATCCTTAAAATTTGCTGTGATTATCTAAAAAATTTAAATAAAATTTGTTGCAACACCTTCCCGCGAAAATTTATTTAGTGACATTATCAAAATTTTACACGAAACTCCAAAAACTTCCTAAGTTTTTTTTCTGTATTATTCTGCTGTTATACATTGATTATTTTTATGAATTTTGTTCCATAAATAAATATAGTTACGAGCCAGATGGTACTTAATTTTAAATTTCCATTAGTTCTTAATTTTTTTTTTAAATTAGCCACTTAATACATATTTCTGGGAAGGAATCGGTATGATGTAATAAATTGAAATATTTGTGGAAACTAAAACAGCTTTTAATGTAGAAGGTCATTTTTTGGATTTGTTTAACCTCTATAAATACTCACAAAAAAAAAGGTTCATAAATATAACTAATCAATACATATAATGAAATATTAATCGAAAAGAATATATGTATAATACATATTTTTATATTAAATGTTCATATATATTTTTGGAAATTACAATAAATTTGTTGTTGACATTTTTTTCAAATTAGTAAATAATTTATAATAAACATTATGTAAATATTTATAAAAACCATAATTATCTTAATAGCACAGATTAAAATTATAATTATCACAGATTCATATTATAGATTGACTATGTTTAAATGGGGGTAGACTATGGAAATACATCATTTTGAACTAGCCTAATTGCAAAGCGAAATGGGGGATATAATATGCTAAAGCGACAGATTTATTAATTTTGTTTTATTTTAATTCAAAATATAGTAACGAATATTTTGAAATTACTTTTCAGTCTACAAATGTTAATTCAAACAATAATAATAATAAAAAAAATAAAGCTTTGAGCTTTGAGTATCTTTATAGTTGGAAAACAGCATTCCATTCGCTTTATAAATATTCTTATAGATGTCGTGTATAAAGTTAATGGTACTCAGTAATCACTAAATATTCATGTTTATTTTTAATTAATTTATATAAATTTATATATTTATTAAAAAAATATAATTAAATTATAATAAAGTCCTTTATCCTGTTGTAAGTAATGACAAAATTTTTTGAATTCTTTGTTGTACTCTTTCCGGTCTATATTAAAATAAATTTTAATTAAAATGAAAATAATATTGTCAAAAATTAATTATACATACTTAAAATTAGTTGATCGATTAATAAAATTTTGTCCCAGTTTACTGACATGATTATGTTCATATACAAAATAATGTGCAATCATTCCTACTCCAAATGGTATTGCAATTCTTTCCCAACATATTTTTTTCAATATTTTTACAATTTTTGATTCTGATTTTTTCAATTTAAATGATTTCCACATAATTTCAATTGAAATACAAATAGCATAAGATAAAAATGTTAAATTAGGATTAAAAATATATGATAATCCACTGATAAATGATGCCAAAATATGATTGGAAATATTTGAGTTATTTGTGTAATATTTATTTAAAAAGCAATTAGTAGCCTAAAAATTAATATAAAATAATATTTTTATTAGTTTATTCAAAGTACTATATATTACACAAAATTTTTAAACTTACCCGATACAAAAAAACATATGTTGTCATAAATTTGGTTGAATTAAATTCAATTGTTTTAAACATAAAAATATTATGAAATTTTTTTCTTGATAAATTTGGTAAAATATTTGATGTTATAAATTTAATAGTATCAAGACAAATTCCAATTGTTGTATATGTTTTAATACCATTTAATAAATATTTTTGACAATTTTCATTATGTTGACAATTTAATTTCTCATCTATATAGTCATTTTCATTAAATGATTTACAATTAATTTTTGGTGATTTCATAAACCATAATATTTGAATTTTATTTTTTTGTGCTAAATGAAGTATTATTGAATTGCAAATCATAAATATTAATGTCTGAATAAATTTAGAATTACTAATTAATCGTGAAATTGGATCTGATTTTCTACGAAATATTATTTCTAAACACTTAAAAAAAAATAATTATATTTAATTTCTAAATAAATTTAAAATGTTAATAAAATTATTTTTAGTTAACGTACAGTTTCGATTATGGAAATTGCCATTAAACGTGATGTTCTAGAACTATAAAAAAATATCGGAAGTGCACCCAAAATTCCAGGAATATAAAATATTGTATAAAAATAAAATCTTTTCAAAATATTTCTAAAAACATACAATTTTTTAATTTTAATATATTAAAAATGTTGATATATATAATTATTTTCACCTTAATATACAAACACTGGCGGTAAGACCCATACCTATTATATAAGTTGAAATAGTATAATCTAAAAATTGATATAATGATTGTTTAATCAAATTATAATTAAGTTTTTTAAATCGTAACAATAATGAAATCTAAAAAAAAAATTAAAAGATTTTTATTTAAAATTTACCAAAAAATTTAGTATTTAGTTTACCATAATAAGAGGAAAATATAATTTCATATTACTTGGTAAATAATAAATTGAATCTATCCAAAATGATTGCCAACAAGTATAATTTGGATGAAGTATTTCACGACATGTTAAATTTTCTATTTTCTTACTAACAGCTAATTTACTTAGCAATGTCATTTTTTTTTATTTATTTATTGAAATTAAATATTTAAGTTTTAGGAGAATATATAATTTAGAATCTGATTAAACTAGACACATTGAATCGCTTTTAATAACTAAAACCTTATTTAAAAATAATTAAGTGATATTAATGTAGAAATTCTTTTCGGAAATCAAATTAAAAGTAAATATATTAAAATTTAATCATAACACTTTATTTAACATTAACCCATTAAAAACTAGTGTTTGAAATTTTGTTCAGATAAATTTTGTAGGTTGTATCTTAATATTAAATATATTATTATTTTAAGGATACCACTCGATAAAGGATGGTTTATAGAAAAGGTAGAAAAATACTAATCACAGTCTATTTTAATTTAATATTAAATTTCAATATGACTCATCAGCATATGATTGTTTTTCATAATTTAAACGCCGAGAACGCAATTTTTTATTTTCGGTGAAAGAGGGTTATTAATATGCACAATATTTTTATTTGTTGTCGTATAATAAATATAAGACACATTGGGGCGAATGAATAAAATAAAATAAATATCTTCACTTGAAGTAAAAGTCAGATTTATGTGAATAAAGTAATATCTGCATACTATTTACTTAACTTATAAATGTAGAATTTATTAGATGCTTCACTATTTTCTATTTACATTTTGCAAACACTTGAACTGAAGCGTATAAATTCTAACATGTACTACAAACTTGCAGTTAAAACTTGCATGTTGTTTAAAGCAGATTGAATAATAATAATAAAAATAGCTTTATTTTCACTAGTTCGCAAATATCATAGGAGTCGTCATAGAAGTCAACAAAAATTATATAAATTTCAATAGTCATGTTGAACGATTGGCTGTACATATTTTGGGTTACAGTATTTTTTAGTGGTTTTGGGTTCATGTAATCATCAACTTTTAGCGTTACAACTGTGTGTGATTATTGACCTTCTTTACCATGCAGTTTTCCAGCATCACTGACAATAATATCTGTGATACATGTTCAATCGCCCATCAATCGCCCATCTTAATCGTTGAAATTGTTTACAAAGCAAACAATGTCTTCGTTTCGCATTAATTCATTCAATTCAATCTCGCTTATGTAATCACTATTTTCCAGTATTCTAGCCTCAACTATTTCACATACAATTTTCTTCTCAAATATTCGTTGTTTTATGTAAATTCACAAAATTTTCATTGCAAAAGGTCTCAAGTAAAAGTATTTTTACTATTAAGTTTAGACATAATTTATTTATACTAATTATTAGTATACAATAACACAAGTTGTGTTGGTTTTTAAACATAAGTTTTTTTTAAAAGTAAAAATATTTTTTACGTATTTGTGAGATTTTCTGATATATAATCAAAAAAAAAAAATTTTAAAAATTTGTACAAAAAAGGCAATCCAAAAATTATAAAGAATATAAAAAAACACATTTTTTTTTTAATTCAACAAAAAAAGAAAACTTATTTTAATCAACTTCTTCAACAGTTGGTCCTTTACCATCATTGGTGGCAGATGCTTTGCCTTTATGCATTTGGGCCATAATTGGACTACAAACTCTTTGCATTTCTTTATAGTGATCTTCAAATTCTTCTTTATCGGCAAGTGAATTTGAATCTAACCATTTCATTTCTGATGCACATTTATCAATAATTATTTGCTTATCAGAAGATGAAATTTTATCAGCTGGAGCTTCTTCAGCAGCCTATAAACAAATAAGAAAATTATAATTTAGTTTTAAATGATTTTCATAAATTTAAAATATTAACTTACTTGTTTACAACTAAAGATATATCCTTCTAAAGTGTTTCTAGCAGCTACTTTTTCACGTTGTTTATCATCTTCATCTTTATATTTATCAGCTTCTGATAACATACGATCAATTTCAGCTTTTGATAAACGTCCTTTATCATTTGTAATTGTAATTTTTTCTGATCGACCAGTACTATTATCTTTAGCAGAAACATTTAAAATACCATCAGCATTTAAATCAAATGTTACATCAATTTTTGGAACACCCCTTGGTGCTGGTGGTATACCAGTTAAATTAAATGTACCTAATAAATTATTATCTTTAGTCATAGCACGTTCACCTTCATATACTTGAATTGTAACAGCATTTTGATTATCACTATATGTTGTAAATGTTTGTTGTTGTTTACATGGAATACGTGCATTACGTTCAACTAATTTTGTCATAACACCACCAGCTGTTTCAATACCCAATGATAATGGTGTTACATCAACTAATAATACATCTTGTATTTGTGAACTACCATCACCAGTTAATATAGCTGCTTGTACAGCTGCACCATATGCAACAGCTTCATCCGGATTAATTGATAAATTCAATTGTTTACCAGAAAAGAAATCTTGTAATAATTTTTGTATTTTTGGTATACGTGTTGAACCACCAACTAATACAACATCATGTATTGTTTTTTTATCCATTTTTGCATCATTTAGTGCTCTTTCAACTGGTTCTAATGTTGATCTAAACATATCCATACATAATTCTTCAAAACGAGCTCTTGTTATTTTTGAATAAAAATCAATACCATCATGTAAAGCATCAATTTCAACTGATGCTTCTGTACTAGATGATAATGTTCTTTTGGCACGTTCACATGCTGTTCTTAGACGACGTAAAGCACGTACATTACCCTTTAAATCTTTTTTATGTTTACGTTTAAATTCATCAACAAAATGATTAACAAGACGATTATCAAAATCTTCACCACCTAAATGTGTATCACCAGCTGTTGATTTAACTTCAAATAATGAACCTTCATCAATTGTTAAAATTGATACATCAAATGTACCACCACCTAAATCAAATATTAATACATTTTTTTCACCTTTTAAATTTTTATCTAAACCATATGCTAATGCAGCAGCAGTTGGTTCATTAATAATACGTAAAACATTTAAACCAGCAATTGAACCAGCATCTTTTGTAGCTTGACGTTGTGAATCATTAAAATATGCTGGTACTGTTATAACAGCATCAATTACTTTTGAACCTAAATATATTTCAGCAGTTTCTTTCATTTTAACTAATACCATTGAACTAATTTCTTCTGGTGCAAATTTTTTTATTTCACCTTTAAATTCAACTTGAATTTTTGGTTTACCACCATCATTTGTAACACTAAATGACCAATGTTTCATATCATCTTGAATTTTTGGATCATCAAAACGACGACCAATTAAACGTTTAGCATCAAATACAGTATTTTTTGGATTCATTGCCACCTATAAGATATAAAAATTAATTTGATTTGGTTAAGAGATTTTTAAAATCAGCTTGATATAAACATTTTTGAATGAAAATTTATAACAATTATAAAATATGGGTAGTTCTTTCAACAAATTCATATTTTACATATTTTGGTACAAAACGATAGAAATGTTTGGGGGATTTTATAATTTGTATTTAGTTATTTTAGAAGTTTTAAATGAACCATTTTGTCTTTAAGTATTATTTATTTAATTTTCTCGATCAGTATTCCAATTTTAAAAGTATACAAATTTAAATTTCATTCCATTTGTTTAAAATATGTTTAAAGTTTTTTTTTTTTATTTTTAGAAACACTTTCAACCCACATAATCAAATTCTTTTCAAAAATAATTCACGTAATACATAATATTTTTAATTTGTTTATATATTAAAATAAAATATAAATTACATAAATTTAAATAAAAAAATAATTTAAGAAATTTTGCATTTACTGTTTCAATATTAGATTTAAAAAAAAGATATATTTAGAGTTGTATTTCTTTCGTTCAATTAACTATATACATAATAATTCATTTCGGGATAAACTCTAATCAAAGTCCGTCTGCATTGAAAATATACAAATATCTATTTATTTTGGATATTATGAATTTTTTTAGAATATTGAAATTCGACAACGTTTTAAGATTGATTAAATATTTTAATTTTACCCGTTATTTACCCGGATGGCAACAGCTTCATTTCCAGATAATATTTAAAAAGCATTGGTGTGACCAATATAATGACAATTTCAATAATAAGTAATTATAAGTTTTTGGAATTTATTTTAAGGAAACTGCTTAAATTAGCAATATAAACTACGAAGTCATATCGCTGTTGCATGTTTCTATGCACGTAATCTGATTAAAAAATTTTTTAAAAAAATCTCCAATTTATTTACTGAATTAAATAATAATAATTTCCTTTTCTAAATATTAGTTACAAGGTAATATCTTCAATTATGTCAAAATTATAATTTATTTATTCTACTAAAATAATTAAATCAAAATTCTATTTTAACATTAAAATTAAATAATGTGAATTTTTTATTGTCACCTTTAAAAATTATTGTGAAAAATCTAAAACTATCTTATAAATATGATTTTTCCATTTATGTTTTTTTTTTTTATTTAATCAATATTTCACGGAGATAATTTTTTTTGTACATAAATTTTTTCATTTTTTAAAAAAAAACACCAAAATTTTAGGTAAAAAAAAATAAAAATATTCACACTTCACCATAAATAGAAAAGCATGATTAAAATTTACAACATGTAATTGAAAAAATTGTCATATAAAATTATAAATAATTAATATTATTATATATATTAATGGTCATTGTTTTTATGAGCATAATTGAAATTTTTCTAAATTAAAAAAAAAAAATATATCCATTTTTCTATCTTAATTTATCTAAAAATAAAATCTTTCAACTGATTACATTAATTGAAAAATCAAAATCTGTTAATTTTTTTTAATCTTTTTTTATAGAAATAAATTCGATGTTTTCAAAAAAAAACATTAAGTATTTAGTTACTATGCTGTTTTTTTATGTTTTACTATAGATGATATTTGTGATTTTTTTTTTTTTTTGTATAATTTTTAGACCAATGAGGACCAAATATGCGTTTTGGAAACTTATGTGAGCTCATTCAATTTCCCTAAAATGGTAGTGTCATGCCTAATAAAAAAAATATAAATAAATTGAAAATAAAAACTAGTTAAACATACCACGTTTTTTTTTTTTCAATTATGCTTTATATTAAAAAAATAGAAAAAAAATCTCATGAGATTTTTTTAATTGTGAATTAATTAAATTATTTATAAGGTTTTTGGGAAAATAAAATATCATATAAATAAAAATCTCAGGGGACAAAAATTAAATAGTTTACTTAGAAGGTATATTTAATTGAATTTAAATTATAAAATAATTATTTTTTGGATGGTATTATGTAGAAATATACTATTTATAATGATTTTTATTTGTAGTACTACAGTCTAAGTTTATTAATTTCTTTGCAGAGCTGTAGTAATGTTCAAATTATTTAGATTTTTATTGTTCAGATGATTTAGACTTCTTTGCAGACCTAGTGTTTTCCAAATGATTTAGAATTTAGAGTTTTTTATATTTACAACAAGTTTTAAATAATATAATTTAAATAATTAATATGCCCCATATATAAAAGCACTGACAACTATCCATCATTTAATTGCTTTAATGAAAATTTGTAATTTCCAATAAATGTTATCTCATTTAATTATTTTAAAGAACCTTAGTATTCCACAGTTTTACTAAAATTCTCTTGTTAAAAAAAATTCATTTCTGCATAACACAGTTCAATAATTAAATTATAAATTTTTAAACCAAACTACAAAATATTTTGGTTGTATTAATAAAAATACCGAAATTAAATTGAATCATTTCATAAATATGGTTAATTTGATATACCTGATTTTTAGCAGCATCACCAATTAAACGTTCAGTATCATTAAAAGCAACATAACTTGGTGTTGTACGATTTCCTTGATCATTAGCAATTATTTCAACTTTACCATGCTGCCATACTCCAACACAAGAATATGTTGTACCTAAATCAATTCCTATTGCTGGTGTTTTACCCATTTTTTTTCAAATATATTTATTAAATTATTGTTTTAGAATTTTTGTATTTATTAACAATTTTTATAGATTTTTATAAAATCTATTTATTTTATTTAATTTTTTTTTTATTTTTTTATTTTTTGAAATAATAATTTGATCACTAAACTGATTAATTTTGATGATATGTTCAACAAAATGTCATTAAATTGTTTTCAAATTTTCTAATAAAAAGTAGTCTATATTTTTTTTAATATTTGAAATCAATTTTTAAATATCAAAAGTTAAGTGATGCACTTAATTTAGATTTTGTTTAGATATTTTACAACTTTACAACTTATAGTTTAGATATGATTAATTGAAATCAGTTATAACAAACTGTTTGGAATGAATTGCAATCGAAGACTAAGAAATAATATCATTTAATGTTTATTTTTATGTTCCAATTGATACATAAAAAAAAATGTTCTTGCGTCAGATTTTGTATTTTTAGGTGGGAGGGAAATTATTTTAAATGAGAAATAAACCAACCAAGAGAATTTTATCGAAAAAAAAAGTTTATTCTAGAATTTAGAAAAATTAATTTTAGTTTTGAATGAATTATTTTTATAGAATTTTTACCCAAAACTTATGGTGTTTTTTAAATTTTATAATTGCTTAATTATTAAAATTTTCATTTTAGATAATCTAAAAATAAATTTAAACTTATTAAAGTTTTCTATAAATTTTATGTTTATGTATCTATGTCTAATTTTATTTTTATGTTTATGTTTCTATTTTAGTTCATTATTGCATACAAAATTATGAAATTTCTAATTTTGCAATAAATGAAAGTCTGTTCTAGGTCTTCTAAAACGTGTTAATATAATTTTTGGTAAAGTTTTTTGTTTACTTAGTCATTGGTACTAAAATCTATATTAAGAAACATGTTGATTTGTACGCAAGTAATTTATGCAATAAATACTTAAAGTGTATATTAATTGTATTATTTTAAAACCATAATGCTTTTAGTATTATTTATGATTATTAATAGTAAACGAATCTTTGTTTTTAATTTAGACTTTGAAATAAATTTCATGTGCATATTTTTATGGAAGAAATCATATATTTTCATACAAACATAAATAACTATATAGAATAAAACATAACTTCGCATTATTTTACAAATTTTAAGAGGTGATAAATTCAAAAAGTAACTGACTAATTGATGACATATTTTCAATTTATGAAATTTAATAAATTTGCTGTTAACTATCAAATTTGGTAATGTTCTGTTAAAAATTAAATTTTATTTTCAATTTGACAAGTTTATGGTCAATATTTCAAAAATTAAATTAGTTGGTGTTCAATATGTAGTTTATTTTCAAAAAAAAAAATTATGAAGCCGTTTATTTTGAAAGTAGGACAAGTTTACTATACGTTATTCCGAGATATTTAAAGTTTTATGTTTTAATTTTAAGACGAATTATATTGGTGATTTGTACTAAGTTTTAAAATATTACCGGTTTTAAGTAAATTTTGACTACAGATCGATGACAGATAAAAAAATCAAATTAATTTTTATCTGTTGTTATTATTTTTTAAAATTATTTTAAAAATTTACTTGCCCCACTTTCAAAAGGACTCTATTAAGTTTCTACTTTTTTCGTTTCATAAAGAAATTACTAGAAAATAATATTATTTAAATTATATTTTTATTTTAATTTGCAAAAAGTTTCCCAACTTATTGAAAATACGAAAATAATGCTGACATTGAAAAGCTTCATATTTCTTTTTCTATTTTTTTTTTTTCCTTTTAATTTGTGACGTCATTTCAATATTAACTAAATATATATATATATTTCATAAATATTTATATCTATAATTATCATAGTTTTTTTATTTATTTATTTTTATAATTCATGCTAAATAATTTTTTTAACAAATTAATTTGAATCTTTTTAACGTTTTCCCTTCTTCTTCTTTTTCTGTGCCTCTGGCCATGCAAATCCACGAGTTTTTAAAACATCCTAAAAATAATATTATGAATAATTTACATAAAAATATATTTATTTTTGTATCTGTATATATACATATTTATTTTGAATTATAGATATTATATACCTGTACATTATGGCAACAGTAATAAGCATTTTCCATTGCAGCATCATTAAAAATATCACATGTAAATGATTTACCCTTTGATTTAGATGCAGTTTTCTTTTTACCACCTTTCTTTTTTACAGTTTCACCACCACCATTACCATTACCACCACCATTTCCTGTTCCTGTTGAATCTTTACTATTACGTTTTTTCTTTGCCTTAACAGGCATATTTTTTTTTATTTAATAATTAATTAAATAAAGAATTTAAAAATATAATTTTCATAGTTGATTTGTTTATTGATTTAATGAAAATTTAAATTGCTATGGTTTCGATAAGAAATCATGTGTAACCAGTTATAGGGTTGCCAGATTATCTATTTTTTTTGAAAATTAAATTGGAAAACTGAAAATTAAATTTATTTTTATGTATTTATGAATACAGATTGCAGATATAAATTAGCTAAGCAAATTAAGTAAACAAATAATTATAAAATATTAAGAAAATTTTAAATTTATTTCAGACTTGAATATAATTTGAATGAGAATTTGAATAACATATTTATGTTGTATTAAAAATACATACATATGTATATTTTATAATAGAAAATATATTAAACTGGTGGCAAATAATTTCGATTTTCATTAATTTCATTCTGTATTAGCTCAGTGCCATGATAATTTGTTGGATTTATTAAAATTTCTTCATTTTCTCCAATATTGTCATATTGTGCTAAAATTTATATTAAATTAATAAAAAGAAGATAATCAACAAAATTTTAACAATCTCAATTAAACAAACCTTTAATATGATGTTGAGCTAAATTAGCTTCTTCTTCTGTTTTATATTTAATGAAATGAACTTGTGGTTTAGTTTCAGTTGTTTTTCGTACGGAATCTAAAGCTTCTTGAATTTCTGATGGATCAGGCTTTTTCGATAATACATAAATTACAGTTTTTTCATCATTTTGTGCCTGTTTTTGGATAAGTTTCAAGCTGTTACGGCTCAATTGATGTGGTGTTTTAATGAAAATAACTTTATAATGATGTCTTGGTGTAATTTCTTTTAATAATTCATTTTTGATTTCTTCTTCAGTTTCTTCAGGTGCAGCATATGCATAAATTTTTGTTGTAATTTTTGTTTTAGTGTTTTGTGGATTAAAAACTTTTGGAATACGATTTGTATAAGTCGAAAGTTGTGGATAAATTCTATTATTAAAATCATTAGAGTACTGAGTTTGTGGTAGTGGCGGTAAAGTTTGATAATTAACCAAATTATTCATAATTGAACTTTGAAATTTAGAATTTGGAATTTGATGAGTTGGCTGCGTTATAAATTGATTAACATGTACACGCGATGGATTAATTTGAGGAAACTTTTGATTGTTGTAGCTAAATGAACTGGGAATATAAACTTCAGTTTGTCGTTGTGTAGATACTTCTGGATTTAAATGTGGATTTAATAAATTTTCATTTGATGGACTTGCTTCAAGTTTATTATTTTGAGTTGTTATTAAATTTGAATTTTGTCGAATAATATTTTGCTGCTCATTGACATTGTGTGTAATTTCATCTTCTTTATTATTTTTAATTTCTTTATTTTTACTTTGTACCGTGTCAAGATAATTTCTCCACAAAACATCCTTAACTAATGTTTGAATATCTGTAAACTTTAGATCTGGTTTAGAAACAATGCCATCAGGTTTATATAAATTTCCAATGTTTTCTATTGGATTTGATATCAAATTTAAAGGAATTTCTTTAGATTTTTCTACAACAACAGATTGTAATTCTGTTGATGGATTTTGATTGTAATTTTGTGTATTGAATTGATTGTATTCTAATCCAGAATTTTGATTATAAGATTGAATATTATCCGAACTTGGTAAATCAAAGTAATTCGATTGTACATTTTGTTCATCAATTTGCGGTTGCTGTACAGGTAATTGATCATAACTATATGGTAATTCATAATTTTGATTAAAATTATTATTAAAATTAATTTCAGGTTGTCCGTATTGTATCATCATTTCCTGATTTTGGTAATTTTGTATTGGTGATCCATATTCTGCATGTAAATTAGCTTGAAAGTTGGTTGATTCTGTACAGATTGTCAGACACAAAATTGATAAAATCTATAATAAAATAGTGTTAAGTTTATCTGATATAGTGCTAAGAAAAAATTATATTATATTAAAAATATTTACAAAAATTGATTTAATCATCTTAATAAAAATATGATGATATCTTTACTGATCAACTGATATATTGGAAGTAACTGCTCTAGTTACTAGTGAAAACATTTTTATAGATATGATTTTTTTTTTTTTCAAAAAACAATTATATCACTATAATTAAATGAAATTTTCTTCACTATTATTTTTAATCAATGGATTAAACTTATTAGTCTAAATCTTCAAAATTGACAATCTATTGATTTGATAATTTTCAATAGACAAAAATGAATGAAATTTTTATATAAAATTATATATTTTCAAAAAAAAAGCTATTTAGTTTTCATCTCAAAACTTTATAATTAACAGATTTTAGATTTCATTTATTTTATTGTTCAATTAATGATTAAATTTATGATAGTTTAAGTATATTTTTATTGATTTTATAAATAGAAGATAAAATGTCAGACAAATTTTAAATTAAAAAAATATTTCCTAGTTTTAAATATAATTAAATTAATTTGAAAACAAAAAATTTCAAGTAAGAGAATTAAAAATAGGAGTTTGCTAACTAAATTATGTTATATAATTTTTCATATAATTTAAAATTTAATCCAAATCCAAATTAAATTTGATTCATAACACAATTTGATTGTAAAAATGTTGAAATAAGTATTTAAATTAAATTTAAGTAATACTTCACCTTGTAAATTGTTGTTAGAAATATCTTATTAGAAATATTTAGAGTTAGATATCAACGACAGAAATTGGGAAACGAATGATACGAATATATGCTTTTTATCGAATCCACCAATTTAACACTTTATAAATAAAAACCTATTATTAAAATTGCAATTGAATGTTTCGAAATACAAATATAAGGGTCGAAATTGGAATACAGTATTTTGAAACCGTTGGGAAGTGTAAATTAAATTAGGAAATTATAACGTAAAACTTGGTATTGCAAGTTGGAGTTTTGGTCAGGTAGGTGCCGAAAAAATTATTTAAAAATGTTTTATTTCAGAATATAACTTCAGTCTGAAAACTTTAATAATGATGAAAATCTTGATTCCGCTTTTTACCCGGTTACATGTGACATATATACATATGTATTGTTAATTAGGCTTTTGGAAATATAAATTACCAGTTTTTTATCATTATGTCTGTCTGTCGATCTGTGGACACGTTGAGAGTAAATTTCCTAAAACTGATTGTAAGGAAAATTCATCGAACGTGAACTTCTGATTGTAAAGAAAAAACCTTAAATTTTGGTATAGATTAGTAAATCGGAATTTGTAATTTACTTATGTAACTTTTATGTATCCGAATATTCCAAAACAGAGTAATATTTCGAAATTTTCTTAAAGAAAATTTATTATAACACTAACAATTTTATGTAAATTATACAAGTTTATAGTTATAATTTTTAAAATCTTTGTTATATATTTCTAAGCTTTTAAATTTTTTTATGAAAACTAATTATAATATAAAATTTTAAAAATATTCTTTAGGTTTTTTTTGTTAATTATTATTATTTAAGTCCATAATATGTAAATAATAATTTCTCTGATAATATTTTGTTATAAATAAAATTTGTAGTAACGATCGGTTTAGTAATCAGATTTTATGAATATATTCTAATTCAGAAGTTTGATATTTTGTGTATACATAATAATAAAAAGCTACCCAATCTAAATAATATTCAGTAGTTTCTCCTTAATTATGTACTTTGAATTATTTATTTCAAATTTTTATTAAAAAATTATAATTAATTTAATATTAATTAGAAAATATATTTTAAATAATTAAAAATAATATTAAATATTTGAGTAATACAAAACCTTGTAGTAAAATCCTATTAAATTTTTTTTTTTATTTATCAGTTTTGCGCATTATATACTTATTAAAATCATAAAATATTTACCAATATTTTATGTTCTTGAGTTCATTTTTTATCTTCCGCATAAATTAACTAATAAATAAAATCTATAAAAATATAATATCTTTTATAAATATTAATTAACACTAATCGATCTTAAAAATTTTGTTTTTATGATTTTGCGGACATTGCCAAAATGTACGTCATCATTGGATATTGCACAAAAATGAAAGCAAAAATCTCATAATTCAACTCAAAAGATATCATTGCCAAATTATTGTTTTTATTTAAATATATCTAGTTTTATATAAAAAGCTAATATAATAACTTTTTAAATATAATATAACTTTCCACCAATCCACAAAAATATGTAGGTATATAAAAATATCACTCAAAATTATAAAATTTTCTACTATAAAATAATATTTAAAGTTGCTCGGTTCGATTACACAAAAATATGAAGTTTTGTCTAGACATTTAATATTAAGTGTATCTCAGTCTTAACCATCATAAGACATTGATAACATTTTCATAAAGTGTACAGTAAAAGAAACTTCAAAATAATATATAAATCTTATATAAATTCCGATGATTAAATTGTATAATAATTAATTTAAAAAACATTTTTTTTTTTGGATCATCAATAAAACGCATTGCAATACAATATAAATATATATTTCATTGGAAAGTTAATAAATATTTTTATAACTTATACGCATAAAATATTGATTGTGTTTATTAAAATGAATAAATATTTTAATAATTAAATTTATGTATTTAAGTTGAAAGGTTATATTAAATAGATTTATTATTGTGGTTTTGATGAAATTTGTCATTTTAACAATTTTATGCTATTACAAATTTTTTATATTTTTTGTTATCAATTTTTTTTTTTTTGATTTTATAAAAGAAATTTCAAATTGAAAATATATTTTCTTATGAAATCCTCTCAAAAAAAAAAATAAAATAAAAAACAATAAATTTTGTATCTTTTAAGTTAAAAAAAAAATTTTTTTTTTGTGAATTTTAATTTAAATTTGTTTTTTTTTTCAGTTAAAAAAATGTCAAGGGCAAAATGTATATTTGTTTAGTTTAGTTTTTTTTCTTTTTTATATGTTTTTGAAACAAAAAATTATACATAAATTTATGTACAAAAAAAAAAATCATATAATTTTTTAATCCACATCGAAATAAATGAGTTGAAATATTAAAATATTTATATGTATATAAACAATTTTTTTTTTTTTTTAAGTAATATTAAAAAGTTTGTTTAACTGAAACGTATATAAAAGTAGAGTTTATATTATTTTTGAGTTTAGTCTGTTGTTTTATCTAACAGATATTTTCTACAAATGAGAATATGCATTTAAAGGTCAGTTTTTTTTTTTTTTTTGTTGTTCAATTTCAATAAAAACCTTTAAAAGATATAAAAAAAATTTTTTTTTTTTTTTTTTTATTAAAGATATTAAATTAACAGTAATTTTTTTTTTTATATTATTATTATTTAAATATATAGATTTTTTGGTTGGTCACCTTGACCTTTTACAGTAATTATTGTTATAGTAATACAATACTTCCTTATGGACTACAACAGCAACAGCAACATCAATCACAACAAATATTAAATAATAATAATAATAATAATAATAGAAATATTGGTGGTGGACAAAATTATCGTCAACAAACAAATATATTTGGACAAACATATACATCACCATTACCAATAAATATAAATAAATTACAACAACAACAACAACAATCAGCTAGTCAAATATTATTAAATTCATATGGTCCTGTACCATCTGGTAAAGATACATTACATATAGTACCACCAACACATAAACCATTACCACCATTACAACCAGGTTCAGTATTTCAACAAATTCAAAAAACTTATGTATCAGGGCAACAACAACAATATCAACAACAACAATTATTACAACAACAACAACAACAACAACAACAGCAACAAAAAAAATATCCTTCATCATTATTAGATATAAATTCAAATATTAATTCACAATCATCAATATTAATACCAGCTAATAATTTAACATTATATGCTGCTAATTTATTAGCAACATCATTATTAGATGAACCAAATAATAGAAATTTAAATCAACCACCAGCATTTATACAAATTGGTCCAAATACATTTAGAGGTAATACACAATTTGATATTAATAATAATGGTAATAATAATAATAATAATAAAACTGATGTAATTATTGTTAAAACACAAAAAAAATCATATATTATACCAATGACAATTGTTGGTGGACAAAAATTAGATAAAAATAAATATCAAGAATTATATAATCAAAGAGATAAATTACCAATAGCATATACAGTTAATCAATTTTTATTTTTTATTAAACCAGAAAATGTAAATTTTTTAAATAAATTAGTGTGATAATTATTATATATTTATACATATTTTAATTTATCTTTTTTTTCTGTATATAGATTTATATATTATTTTTTTTAATTTTAATTTTTTTTTATGATTTTGTATTAAATTTTAATGTAAATATATATTAATTTTTTTTTATTCTGTTTTGATTTTATTAAATTTAAAGGAATTAATTAAATTTTGTACCTAGATAGTATGATTAGCACAATTCATATACCAAAACATAAAAAATGAAGATAATAATAAAAAATATCATATTTCGCATACCAAAAATCCACTTAAAATAGAATTTTTCTTTAAAAAAAAGTATCTAAATTAAATAAGGACAATTATTATATATTTGTAATTTTAAAAATAATAATAGTTTTGAGAATTAAAGAAACAAAATTGTCAAAATTGTCATGCTTTAATTTATTTTGTTAGAAATAAATTTTAATTAAATTCTTGAGGTAATATTTAACACATTTATAATAATACGGTAAATACATTAACATTATGGTAAATAATGAACTATAAAATTTTGTTTAGACATTTCTAATTCAGTGGAAATTTTCCAAAACATTACATAATTTACATAATTACATTTACATAATTACAAATTTTCAGCAGACCAATTTTAAGAGAATTTTGATCGTTACTCAATAATTTGCCAAAACATTACAACTATTAATAGTTTGGAAAATTATTGAGTAACGATCAAACTTCAATATTAATAATTTGCCAAAATGCGATATCAACGCAGAATTTGCCAAAATAAGATATAATCTGCCAAAATATTTTGACAAACGATATTACAGCCAAAATACGATATTAACGCAGAATTTGCCAAAATACGATATTAAAGCATACATTAAAATATCGGTTTAGCTTTTGCCAATTTTTCTTTGTTTTAACCAATTAGATATTAATCGTGTATTGGTAAATTTATATACTAAATGTTTAGCAATCATTTTTACAGAACTATATGAAATATCACAATTTGATACGTTTAAGGACTAAAGATACAACTTCACCAGATAAAATACAACACCAACCCACCATATTAAAACTAGATACAACCTAATAAAATATAAGAAATTTAAATCTTATAAAAATATTATAAACCAGGATTTGATTCCAATTTATTAATTACTATAATAACAAGACCGAAGATAATATTTCAACATTGGAATTTCCACATTTTTTTTTCGTATATTTTATGCTGTCATTATTTTTATATGGAACTAAAGAGCCACGATAAGATTTATGACCAAATTAAAAATAATTTATTAAAATTAATAGATTATGTAATCTGTAACATATTATAAATTTTTTTTATGTTGATTTATTACGTCAATACTGCATTAATGTGCATAGGCTTTTGTTATATTAATACACATAATAAATAAGCTTTTATTATGAAATTTTTTATAAAATATGAAATTTATTTTGTCATATAACCTAAGCCTATTAGGAAATTTAATATAATTTTCAAAGAAATACCATAACTGAACGTTACTAAAAAAATGACTATAAAAAAAAATACTAAAATAATGTATATTAAATAAATATATGCCTCAAAATTAAATTACTAAAAGGTTTATTAAACTGAATTTTTAAGACTAAACATATTTTTTTAAGACTAAACAAAATTTCTCTTTATAATCTCTAATTAAATATTAACAATATTAGTTTTATTAATGGCACTTCGAAACATAAATACTTTTTAAAACAGCTTTCATAATTAATTATAAATTTATTATTATTTTATCATTTTTCATAACTCTTTGTTAAATGTTTCAATTTATGACCAAAATAATTGTAATTGATTACCTGTCAATTTGTATTTTTAATAATTTGTACAAATCAGTAATATATTTCTACACTATAATATTTCTATTTAATACCAATTGTTAATTCAATTTAATTATTTCATCTCTGTTTATGGCATTAATTTGCAAATTAATTACATACACAGATAATCAATTCATCATAAATATTTGTGTAATTTTATTTTACTTTTATATAAAAATTCACCTAAATAAAGTAATAAAATAATAAAATAAAAAATTTTGCTACTAGCAAATTAATTAATTATATTTTAATTACATTAAGTTACCAAAAATTAACCACAAAAAACAAAAAGCCAAAGAAGAATTCCAGCATGGGCGGTATTTTTTAACATTGACCTAACACAGTTATTTTTTCATCTTTCAGATACAAATTTACATATTTTTTTGTTATTAATTTCGATGTTTTTTTTGTAAATCATATCGAAATGCTAAGGAAATTTTAGTTTGTCGGTATATTTTGTTGATGTGGGTCAGTTTTTTTGGTTTACTTATGAATATTTCTATAAATAAAAAAAAAATGTATCTGAATAATATTAACATTAAAAATAAAAGAGAAATAATAATAATAATAAAGAAAAGGTTTTACAAAAAAAAAAACCAAATCTATTTTTATTTTTATGTTGTATTTTTTTTTTTTAGTAATTTCAATGACATTTTTGAATATAAATTGCATTAAATTTATTGATTATGACGTGATCAATTTTATATTAGAAAATTGTAAATTTCTTTAAAAGGTATTCATTCATAGTATCTAATTAAAAGGAGTAATGGCTCTTTATTAGGCATATATGGAAACTAATTTAGATTAATAATATATTAAGTAATTAATAATATATATTGATTGAATAATTGGAAATTTTAAATGCGATTACGATATCAACGCAAAATTTGCCAAAATCATCAAACTAGATTTCTAAATATTTTTAAGGGGTTTTATTGTATTGCTCTTATTTTACACAATTCCAAGCTTTAATTTCGAAAAACTTAACGAACTTATTTTTTGGAATACAATTTAAGGAATATAATTCACTCGAAAATTTGAGGGATTATTTTAAACACTAAATTAATCCAATATACCCATTATGAATTTCTCAAATTAATTTTTATGTACATATTTGCAAACTTATGTTTAATGATCCTTCATAGAGATACTTTAAAAAATATAAGATATTTTTATAATTTATTTGGTACTAAAATAGACTGTGTTTTAATTCTTGTTGACCTCTAAAAATGATGAAATTGAAAAATTAACGTTTCAGGAAAACTTATCAATTATATATACGAAATTTCATTTTATAGATAACTTGATATTTAATTTAGTCTGAAAATTATTCTCTATTAAATTTTTTAATTTAATTCTAACATGTTTAATAATGTTTAACTTTAAATTAATCATTAAAATAGGTGAAACTTTTACTTTGAAAATTATATAAAAAAATAGTTGATATATTTTTCACAATTTTTTTTTTGTTTTTGATTTAGTCTAATTTTTCAATTAAAGATTAAAGCTGGTATTTCAAAATTGATTAATTTATTTAAAATATTTTTTTACTGATATTTTATTTAAATAACTTAATTAATTTTCAAATAATTAAATCAATAAAGAAAAAGCAATATTTTTCGAAGGACATAAGCAAAATATTTTTCATATTTTAAGTTTTTTTTCTAATCTGTTTATTAAATTTAAATAATTGGTTGAACTTCCGGCTGTCTACTAAAAATAGTCTAAAATTATAAAATGAATAATTTAATTTTAATTGATCAATTTATTGATTATTTTTTATGTTATTTAATAAAATATGTTATATTCATTTTAAACAAAAAAATATTTAATAAAATTCAATTATATTTCTTAATATTTATAAAATATTTATATGTAAATGAATTTATTGAATGTCTGTTAAGATTACTAAATTAATATAAATATTTTGTTAATTTTTATTACATTAATTTACAATTTAATTGGAACAATAAAATATTGATTAGAATTAGAAATCATAAAATTAAATAATAGATGAAAAATGCGGAATCCATAAATTTTGCTATTGATTTGACTAATTTGGAAGTGAAAAAATGATTGTATATTCCATTACTAGTTTTCACTAAATATATATCTACTAAATTTTAAATTTCATTTTTATTTTTATCTAAAAAAATTTGTTTTAAACATTTTATTTCAAATTTTTCATTTGTGTATCTTAATAATTTTTTTTTTATGTTTTTCTATTCAATTCTTTTATATTTTTTTTTTGGCAATTTCAAATAACTTTAAATCATTTTTTTTTAGTAGATTTATGTAAAAATGCCGCTGTGAAAATATTATTATGATATTTTTTTATAACATATTAATAATCAATTTGTATTTAAAAGAGTTTTTTTCTTTTCTTTACATCAAATTCTTGCATATTATTATAAAAATCAGATTCACTTTCATTTTGTGATAAAAATAGAAATAAAAACAAACCGTAAAATTGACCAACATAAAATAGTTTATTAAGCATATTTACAAAAAAAAATAAAAATAAAAAATATATTAAAAAATAATTGAGCTATAAATTTTGTTATCATTATTATTAAACTATTTTAGTTAAAATTTGGTAAAAGATTGGTTACAAGATGATTCTGTAGAAGTCATTTATGCTAAAATTTTTCGGCTAGCATAAAAATATGAATTTTATTAAATATAAAAACGTTAAATAAAAAAAGGTTTGAATAAGTTTTCATAATTTTAAAAAAAGGTAATTTACGTAATGTAATTTTCGGTGGACTATTAAACTACCTTTAAAATGGCACTGCTTACTGATAACTCATAGTAACAAGATTTGCTACTATTCACTCCACTATTAAGGATTGGTAATTCAGAGACAGATCGACAGTAGCTTAGGGGTACAAGCTGGGGTTTGGCTCCGGTCCGAGGAGTTCGACTCCGCCCATTATAAATTTTTTAAAGCTTTAATGTTGGTCTAAATCTAAATTGATTGAAATGAATACGAGTAATAATATTTTAAATTAAGACTTAAAACTGGGAAAATATTAACGATCGGGGGCATTTGTTAAAAATTAATTAAGCCATTAGCAGCTAATGATTGGGCTGTTGCGATTAAAGTTTCTTCACTATAAAGAAATTTATACTTCGACATCCATATAAAATCTGTAGGTCCAATTTACAATAGAAATTTGAACTCTTGGAATCAGAAACATTTTGCTTAAGGCTGGCTTTCGTAAGAAATCAGAGACATTTTGCTTAAGGCTGGCTTTCGGAATGTAAAGTTCTTCAATTTTTTTTTTGTTTTTTTTCAGCAGACTTGAAATCTCTATTAGCCAATTTTTCAGCAGATTAACAATTTACTATCTAGCTAGAATTTAGATGTGTAAACAGATATAATTTCTTAAATGATAATTTAGAAAGTGATTGCTTAAATTAAGTGATACTTGCAAGGTTTATTATCAGTTTTCAATGTTTTTAATATTTTAATATGAAATAAAATTTTTTTGTTCGTATTTTACTTATTATCATTTTGAAGTTTTCTATCTTTTTATGTTTATTTTTATGTTTCTAAAATTTATTTATCATATTTTAGCATATTATTTAATTTAAATAATTAATATTATTTAAGCAAATATATTCGTGAAATTTAGTTAAATAAATTACTTAATACAAACTCCAAATTTTCTTAAATTTAAAAGTAAAGATTTTATAATTTTGTAAGTTATTTAGGTTTTTTTTTTTGTAGGATTTTTTACAAAATATCTAAATGTGATGTCTTAAACAAAAATTTGAAAAAAAACAGTTGTAACATAAAACAAATTCATAGAAAAAAAAACATACAAAATTATAATATTAAAAGATATTTGTCTTTTGAGATTGTGAAATAAGATATGACGGCTATTTTCGATTTTTTTTGCTGTTTCACAAATGAAATGTATATTAATCAAAAAAAAATTGTTTATAATAAATTAGAGAAATGAATATATTTAATAGATATAAAAAATAACCGAATGACATATTAATTAATATTAGTGAAAATATAAACTATAGTTAAAAATAATTCTTCAGATTTTTTTTCGATTAAAATTCGGTAAAAAAAAATTAAATTGTTTTATGAACCTAATTTATTTATATTTTAGATTATTTTTTTTTTTATGTTTCAGGTAATGTTAATTTTCCAAAAAAAAAATGGGGATAAAGTAAAAGTTTAAATCTTTGAAATTTAATGAAATTAAAAAAAAATATGAAAATACAAAACATCTGCAAATAAAAATTGCAAACAAATTGAGATCAAATTAATAAATGATTGATTAAAGATAATTTCGATAAAATGTTAATAACGTTTTGTTAAACTAGTGAACACAAATTTTTAATGCTTGTTTATAATATCTTTTTTTTTTCGAATTTTATAGTCTTTTTTTATACATAATTATTAATATTTAAAACTAGTGTTAATAGTATTGAAAAATGACAATGTTTAAGGTCTTCCAAAAAGATGAAATTTTGTGTGATAGCTCAATTTGATTGATATCAAGATAAATGAATAGTTTGAAATATGATGTAGATGATTCAATGTCTATGAAAATATTGTAGATTGTTTTTTTTTTATTTTTATATTGATTTTTATATAAATTTTCATGGTAGCTGAAAATGATATTAATAATTTTTTTATTAGTTAGCTGAGCTAGTCATAAGCTATGAACTATCAAAGTAAAAAAAAAAAATTCTTTGTTTGTAAATATAATGATTTATCATCTGTTATGACAAGTTTAATTTATTTAGTATTTTTTTTTATGTTTTAATTTTGTTTAATAAAATAATCAAAAGTAAAATTATATTAATGTTCAGATTTTATGCTTTATGGGTGGTAATATAATTCATTTAATCGTTTTTTTTTTTTTTGGAAAGAAATTATACTGAAATGAAATACTAAAATTATATAGGTTTACAGGTTTTTTTTTCAAGATTTCAAGATTTATAGGTTTTTTCCAATTTTTTTTTAAAAATATTATATAAATAATTATGTTTGCACTGAGTGGAAAAGTCTATACTTTTGATAACAAACTTTCAAAAAACAAATTATTTCTGCACCATTTCCCTTTCCTTATAATTTGAAGAATGAAGAAGATTTGTGATAGTTAAGGTCTCCTAATTGATTGTAAATTATTCGAATATTTTAAATTAGTAATTTAGTATTTAATCCTCATCAGAAACTAACGCAAGTCCATTGATGATCAGTATTCAGGAAATGGGCACTCAGGAACGAGATTGATGATAAGTTTTCATTAGCAAAGATAAGTTTTGATTAGCATAAGGAGGGATATTGTTACTATTGACAGTATGTTGTTAATGCTTAATAAAGATTGCCCGACAATAGCGATTTGAGAGTATTTCCTGTTTCTTCAAAATAATATTGGATTTCGAATTGCAATTAAGATTAACGATTTTTTTTGTATGCATAAAAGATTATAAGTTAATCACATATTAAACTATTAACTTAATTTGTTAAGCTTTACTACTTATTTGATTTTTAATAAATTAAGAGTTCATTTACCAAAACTAATTGGCAAAACCAATGTTTATGTTTAATATTGAAATAGTATATAAAATTCAATTTTTATACCTTTCAATCAATCATTTTGATGGAAGTTTAATGAGGAAGATATGATTTCTTTATTTATCATACTTCCGTAATTCCTGATTATAGGTTAGCAAAAAATTATTAGTGAAAAATTAGTAATTTGACATCAAAAAACATTTTTTAAATACTGAAAGAAAACAGTGAGTGATATTGATTGTTGATTACCACTAAATAATAATAAGGTTTAAATCTGTATGAAACTAAACCATCGTGAAGAGGCATAATTTCAATTTTTTGTTTAAATATAAATTGCATACAATAATTACGACGCAGCATTTTTTTTTAAAACAATTATGGGACACCAACTAAAAATATCCTTATGTACAGGATCTGGTACAAAAAACTTTTTTACTGTAATTATTTTTTCAATATATTTTCTTATAATTAATTTAAGGATTCAATTGAATGCTCATTAATTCATTTTTTGTACAAATCAAAATATTTTACACACTATTGAATTTGGTTAGGCAATAACCAAATTCAACACTGTGTCAAAAGTTACAGGTTATTTGTAACCTTTGACACAGTGAATGGTTATTTGTTTATTTTTGATTGATTTACTTTTCAAAGTGATACTTTTCAAAGTAAAAACGTGTTTCTTTGACGACAGACTCTGCATAATTTGTAAATTTAATATTGACTTACTACATGTATGAAATTATTAATAAAAGTACTTAGTAAGTACTTAAAAAAGTAGTATAAAAGTAGTAAATAGACTATTAAGATACTAAATTTCTATCGGAAATTTCGAGAAATTGTTGAATAATTAATTGAATTTTTGTTAGTGCATTAACTATAATTGCACTGAATAATCTTGCTGCAGTTTTCTCTTGCCTTTTTTTGGAATACTTGACTTTTTTTTTTGGAAAACTAACAACTAAAGCACCTAACCGTTTTTCGAAGTATTGCTTATAAAATGTAGGCGCAACATATGCAATGTTTCCCTTTTGGACTATTTTGAATGAATAAATTTATAACTTTTATTGTGGTGCATTAATATTCCACAAAAAAAAAAACACTTTTTTATAAATATTTTATCGATGACCAAACTGTGACTTATTTAAAAGTGTTGCGTATTCGACTAAGTTTTATAATGCATTAAACTATTTTAAATTTTTTTACTTCATTTTATATATGAGCGGCCCTTATTTGAAAGTTAACAAAAAAAAAATGTTGTTTTTTTATCAAAATTATTATCATTTTATAATTTATGAAAATCAATAACAAGTTTTCACATTTATTGCATATATTTTATAATAATAAAAATAAAAATATTTCAAAATCTAGTCTAATATCTATTTGATATTAAAATAAATAATTACGCCTAAAAATATATAAATATGATAATGTAATATCATTTATTAAAATTTATGGTTAGGGTCATTTTTTGTGTGAATGTTTTGTCGACATTAATATAACTTTCATAATTGTTTTAATTCATTTTATATCCTTTCAGTATTTCCTGTAATACGAGTGATATTTATTTATATTTTGTATTTAGGAAATTATTTTTTATTTTATTTTAATATAATTTTTATTTATTTAAAAATTCAAATTAGGTATTTATTAACATGGTCATGGTCTGTCATTTTGATGATAGTTTTGTTTTTTTTTTAATTTATGAAAGTAATTAAAATATTTTTTCGAAAAACAATAAAAAACATAAAAAACAATAATCAAAAATAAGATAACTAGAAAAATAGTTTAAAGGTTAAAGTATAATCGAATAATATTGAATATTTAAGAGGTTATAATAATTAAAATTGAAAGTAAAATTTATGATAAAAAAAAAATTTCAAAGTGTTAAAAAAATAATAATAAAATTTCTTCAGAAAGTTGTTTTATTTTCGATATCCTTAAAATATTAGTAAATTTTCTTATAATAACTATATTTCAGAATATTATAAAAAAATTATAAAATAGTTCAACATTTCTTTTGCGTCATAATCATAATAAATAAATTTATTAAACCTCTTCACCTTTTTTTTTATAAGGTTATTGGTCTATAGTAGATGAATTTAAATTAATTTCGCTTTTAATATTTCTTAGATTAGTGAAGAGATTAAGGGTAATTTTAATTTATAATCAATAAGTGACCAAGATTAGGTAAAGTTGAATACACTGAATATATAATATGAATAAATTTTTAGAAAAAAAAAATGGTTTAATAGGAAAACATAAACATGACGCCTATGCAAATTTTCAATATTAATATTTACAGTGTGATTTTTAGTTTATAGAAAATATATTAAGATTTACCTTATTTATCATCTAGTTTCTTAATCATTAATAAGCTGTTAAAAATATTTACTTAAAAATTTGACAGTTCAATTAAATTTGTAATACAATATATTCAGGTTTTATTATGTTTAACTAGCTCACATACTTTGGAATATAATTAAAGATATTCCGGGATGTAAAATATCAATTTTGAAGCATATTTATAGAGCTTTAATAAACGTAAAATGTGATAGAACAATATAGTTTAATAGATTTCTACCTTCACTATTTTTTTACCTTGCACAATGCTCGGATGCCACACGGATGCCTTTCCACTCAATTCGTAACATTTTCTCATTATATACCTTTCACACATTATTTCATATTTCACCATACCGGTAATTTGTTTAAAATTATCAAGGATATTGTGAAAAGAAGCTTGCAGGCATCCGAGAATTGTTGAAAATAAAAATAGAGGAAGCCGACTAGGCAAGACAGGAATATATATTTGACTATATTGACTTTTTAAAGAAGAAAAGAGGGTGTACTTAGTATGACAATGAACTTGAAGGGCACTACGTTCTTTACCGGACAGTTTAAATTTATATTTTATACCCTTTTGGTATTTGAATTATTATTCAGTTTACCATTATTCTATACTATAGTCATCGGTTCGACCACTTTTTTACCAATCTTTTTAGAATTAACGATTATTCCAGGTTTTTTTTTCTATTAAGAATTTCTGGGCGGGATATCCGTCATTTCCTGTAGGATAACAAAATATTGGACGGTTATAAACGTCATTTCGGAAAATGTGTTACCTATTTTTCAAGTTTGACTATTAACATAACTTTGAACGTAAATACGATAATTTAGTGTAAAATAAACTTTATGCTCCTCTACCTCTAGTATCTATTTAGCGAACATTACTGCCAAGAAAATTTTATTATTGATTACATTATTTGTTAATCACTCTGTACATAATCTAGACAGACTTGCAGCTTTTCCGGTATGTCGGCGGGTAGCATCAAAAAAACAAACTTTATATTAAAAAAATTTTTTAAAACATTAAAACTTTAGATTTATGTGCATAAAGGAAATGCGATCAAGGTGAACACCTAACAGTTAACTCTAATAATTTTTTTTTTTGATAACAATCAAAAAGTTTTGTAATATCTTTAAAATATAGATAAAAATCATATTTTTATTTGAAAAGTAATAAAAGTTTTAAACATATTTTTTTTTTGTCGTGAAAACAGTTAAAAGGCATTGATAATTTTCGCATTTTATTTATAAATTATAATTTTTTTTTTGTTTTTATAACAAAGATTAAATCATAATTTTTGTTTTTTTATTACATTTTGTGTTTTTGTTTTTGTAGGTGGTGGACTACCGGAAAATATTTAATTTGCATTTAATATGCAAAAAAAAAAAAAAAAATAATAAAACAACATAGTTTTATTTATTGCATGTAATATTATATCTTAATTGGTCAACATAAAAAAAAAACCATCTCGATGATTATTTCATAAAAATTTATTATACATATTTTATTTTTAGGATTTTTAGTTAACGCAAAAAATATTTTATTGTTGAAATATTATTATGTTTTTTTTTTTGGTACACTTAAAAAAAACACTAATGATTAATTATTATGATAAGAGAAATATTTTTTTTGGAAAAAAAAAATGCATTTTGATGCAACTTTCAATAAGTTTTTCATGTGGAATGCAATCCGAAAATTTGAATTTCATAAATTTTTTTTTTTTGAAACAATTTAAATATATTATCAATTTTCATAAGATACACTGACTTGGTAATAATAATCATAATTATATCATCAATCTTTTTTTATTTTATATATTTTTTTTGATTATATTTATTACCTCAACAAAAAAAAAATATTATCTATAGATAATATTTAAGGTTGTTGTTGGAAAAAAAAAAAACAAATGTGCATCTATAAGATAATTTTTTTTTTTCCTTATTTCAATAAATTATTTTAATAATTAGGTAATTATTGTCTCGAAAAATGAATTTTGAATTGATTTTTTTTTTTCAGATTTTCGGAATAAATTAAAAAATAAAATACTGTTAAGTTTTTTTTTTTGGGTTTTATTTTGTTTTTTTTTTTTTTAATTAGTTACAAAGTTTAATAATTTTATTCATTGTCATATTAATATGATTATGTCGTATCTGTATATTATCCAAATTACATGTTCTATTTTAGTTTTACTGAAATTTTTTTTGTTGTTATATTTTGTTAAGGTTTTTATATTTTCTTGTATAATATTTCGAAAAAAACAAAAAAAAAAAAAACGAAGATAAACCTTTAAGGTATTATTTTTGTTGTTGTATGCTTATGAAAAAGAAAAGTGTGGGACCAATCGGTACTATAAATACTAGAGTAGTCGTTTTTTTTATATGCAGTATCAATTTAGTTGTTTTATTGTAATAACAAAGTTTATAAACTAACAAAAAAAAAAAAAATATTATAATCATCATGCGTGGATTTATCGTAATAATAATAATTATTTTTCATAAAAAAAAAAAAACCATAACAATTTATAAATTTTTAATAATTTTTTTAATTTTCTTATTTTTTTTTAATTTTATGATTTAGGTTTTATGTTTAGTTGCAGTTGCAATTGCAGCACCACAATATAGTTATGATCAAGGTACTAGTGGCAGTGGACCAGGTGTTGGTATATCAGCTGGTGGTCCATTAGGTGGTGGTGGTGGTGGTGGTGTTGGTATTGGTGGTGGTGGCGGTGCTATTCAAGCTGCTAGCCCAATTATTTATAATAAAGAATTTTATATTCATTCGGCACCAGAAGATGATGGATCTGAAGGTGATGCTGGCAATCAATTATCAAGCTCAAATAGACGTAATCTACGTGTTGTTTTTATTAAAACACCAGAAAATAAAGGATTAGAAAATGCTGCACTTAATTTAGCTAAAGCAGCTAGTGAAGATCGTACAGCAATTTATGTATTAAATAAACAAACTGATCTTGGTGAATTACAAAATAAACTTAATCAAATACAAGATCATACTGCTGGTAAACCAGAAGTACACTTTGTTAAATATAAGACACCACAAGAAGCTGAACATGCTCAACATACTATTCAAGCACAATTTGATCAATTGGGTGGACCATCTCAAGTATCAAATGAAGGTATTGCACCAGTTCATAGTTTCATTGGTTCACTTGGTAATCAAGGTGGTTCACTTGGTGGTGGACCAGCTGGTAGTCGTGGTGCTGCTGGTGGTTATTTACCACCATTATTCAGATTCAGATATTGATCGAAAAAATTTATATTTATAAAAATTTGTGTAAATTTTCAATGTTGTTGATTAGTTTTATTAAAGCATATATTTAAAAACAAAAAAAAACATAATTAATTTTTCTTTTCATATTTTTTTTTAAATTTTTGAAGCAAAATTGGTATTTTGCCAAATATATTTTTCAAGGATTTTCAATATTTTAGATAACAAATAATCATAAACACAGTGAAAATGTATTTATTTAATTATGGTTGGTATAGTTACACTTAAATAGTATAATTAAAATAGATATATTTCATATGAAGTAATTTTAATCTTGCTCAACGTTGAAATTGAAATTTTTAATTGAGGATGATTAAAATTTTTTTTTGCATATTAAAAAATATTAGTTATGACACAAATTATTTATGTTGATGAATGATATTTCGAAAATTATTTGCCCAAACATATTTTTTTTGTTTAACTTTTTTACAATGCCAAAATTATTTAAAATGTAATTTGTCTTGTATTTAAAGGGGTATGAAAGAAAAGAAGGTATTTTAACCCCAAAATATTAATTAACGAGCACCAAATAAATTATTTTTGATTACCAAAATATATCATTGCTCAAAAATGTTTCCAGTTTTTAAAAAATAAATAGATATTTTTTATTAAATTGTTGCTGAATTTGTTGCCAAACACTATTAGTTAAGCATCAGTATTTCTCAAAAATTTTAATTGGAGTATCAGTTCAATAATTTTCTGCTAATTGATCTGAGTTTGACTCGAAAACTCAGGTTGTAGTTGTGTAAAACTTTTTGAGGAGTTTGTGTTCAGTAAATGATTGAAGAAGAGTCGACGGTGCCTTAAGTGGTAGTGTGCTAAGCTGGGTTCAATTCCTGTCCGAGACATCGATGTTGATCTAAGTTTACTCAGCTTTAAATGAGTGCCAGTAATGAAACTATAATAAAATGTAATTTAAGACTGGGAAAAATGCTAACGGCCGAGACCATTTATAAAGAAATTTATAAACAAATTTCTGGTTCCATTTATAAAGAAATTTATAAAGAAATTTCTGGTATAAAGAAATTTATGGTTCGGAATCCATATAAAATTAGTAGGTCCAAATTGTAATAAAATCTTAGAAGCCCCTTTAAGGGAGGCCCAGGCTCCTCACGAGCTGTAGAGCCAAAGAGAGAAATGATTGAAGAAAAGTATAAAATACGCTAAAATGCTACAATATTAAATTGTAGAAGATTTAATTAGTAGAGATTTAACTAAAAATTAAATTTCGCATCGATTCAGTGTTCAAATCAAGTTTCATTTCGATCATTTCTTTTCTATGATCGAATCAGTATTTATGAGTCCGCTCAAAATATAATCCAATTAAAATTTGATTTTAGGGCTGATTCGATTTGAATTAAATTGCGACTCAAATTTACTTAAATTAAGCGTATAACAAAATAAGTATTTTTCATAAATTTTTCAATGATTTTTAAAATAAATTAAATTTCAACAATGTCACTTTAACAATCTGTGAAAGTGACATAATCTTCACAACTATTATAATTCAATTTATTATGCTTGAATATTGAAATATATGCTTCTGCTATGTGTTGGTAGCAGTAGCTCGAATTTATTCCTCGAAAATAAAAAGTGTTCAAGCAAATATTTATTGAACTTAACGCGGCGCCGAGGAGCGCTTCCCGACGCTGTTTATCATTGGTAAATTGATAATCTCTTCCATAAAGTTGTCAATTAAAATATGAAAATTTTGAAAAGCAGGTGCTTTTATATATAAATCAACATTTGAGCAATTAAATGATTTTTGGGGTTTGTTTGTATTATTTTGTGATTCGATTTCCGAATCATGAGTTAGCTCTTTTACACCTTTGACATTTACTGTATTGTACAAGATTAGCTTAGACAATTTTTATTATCAGCAGTAAATTAATTTTCAACTTGAAACTTCCAGTTTGGTTAGCATAATGTTCTGTTTACCACTTTAACATTATAAAATTCTATTTAATATAATTTTTCTAAAATTTTCTGTACTTTAATAAAATAAATTACAAAAAAATTGAAAATTACGAAATTAAATTATATTTTTCAGTATTATTTTTAATATAATTTTTCAATTTGAGATTAAAATAATTGGGCAACTTTATAAATTCCAAACTTTAATAATCAATTTTTCATCAAAAACTGTTAAAAATATGAAATATTTAATGATATGTCACACAAAAAAAAAACACAATGTATTTTCAACTTTTATGCAAATTCTATTGATTAATTATAGTTATTAACAAGTTATTTAATCTTTTATATATTATCTGATCAAATGCTTAGCAAATCTGTTATTCAAATTTGAAAAATGATTTAAAGATTTTGCTGACTGAAGTGTAATTAATTAATTGTTGATTGCTTAAATAATATTTTGTATATTCTAAATTTGTATTAATGTTGTCAAATAGAGTAAATAAATTGTTGTTAAATTAATTTAACAATAATATTTATAATAAATATAATTAATTTAAATTATTTATAATAATATAGTTAAATATGAAAATATTTATAAAACTGAACATAAAGATTTTCTTGTAATTAACAATTTATTGATTAAAATAAGTAAATTAAATTCAAATAAATAATTAACTTTATTAAATTCAAATAAATAATTTAATAGTAGATTTTAATATTATATTTAAATTAAAAATTATTATCATTTTAACTATAAAATTTAAAGCACTAAAAATTTGAATGTCTAAAATCGTTAAATTTACTTAATAAACTGAATCTAATAAATATTTTTTTTTAAAGAGTTTAGTGTTTTTAGTACCTTTTTTTTTATTTATTTACCTTTCAAAAATTCAATTCATGTATATAACAATCATAACTAATAGTTTTAATTAGGCACAACGGATTATAGACATAAAATATCTTACATAATTCAATGAAATTCATCTATTTTAGGCTTTAGATAAATAATATGTATAATTTCTATAATTAATTGATATATATTTTTTTATAAATTGATAGTTTTTTCTTGTATTATTATGGTATTAATTGGTTATATCTTTTTATTTTATTTTGCAGAAAAAAAAAATTGTGTTAATCATTTAGCAAATAAAAAAAAAACATACATATACATACACTATATTATATTTACAAACCATCAAAAAATTTCAATTAGGAACGACAGACGAATGATTCACATCAATCAAATTAATAAATTATGATTTTAAATATTTTTCTGAAACTGCATGAGATTTTATTTCCTCGGACAAATAAATAAATAAAAATTTCATAAAATCATATTAGTGAAACCTTCATAATAATATTGAAAATATAAGTCCTACTATTTTGGACTATAGTGGACCAGTCCTACCAAAAACTTATAACATAGACAAAAAAAAAAAAATGAGTGAAAGGTAAAATAATATTTTTAAGAATTTTCTATGAAATATCTTCTTTTTTTTTGGTTTGTTGGTTTTTTTTAAAAAGAAATTGTATTGTTTTTTTAGGCTTAAAGAGATTATTAAACAAAATATTTTTTGATTATAAATACTGAAGTAATTTTAATGGATAGCACAGTATCAAATTAGTGGTTTTACCATAACAACATTAATAAACATAAATAAATATCAAAATGCATGGATTTATCGTAATAAAAATTTAAAATAAAAAAAAAAATTGGATTACTATCGAAAATTGGATTACATTAATTTTTGTATTTTTTTCATTTTTTAATTAATTTTAGGTCTTGTGTTTAGCTGCAGTTGCATTTGCAGCACCACAATATAATTACGATCAAGGAGGTGGAGCAGGTATTGCAGTTGGTGGTGGTGGTGTTATTGGTGGTGGCATAGGTGGTGGTATTGGTGGTCTTGGTGCTTCATCAGGAAATTTAGGTGTTATTGCACCAGCTGGTTACAATAAACAATATTATATTCATGCAGCACCTGAAGATGATCTTGATGCTGATACAGCTAATCAATTAAATAGTTTAAGCAGACGTAATTTACGTGTTGTTTTTATTAAATCACCAGAAAATAAAGGATTAGAAAGTGCTGCATTACAATTGGCAAAGGCAGCTAGTGAAGATCGTACAGCAATTTATGTATTGAATAAACAAACCGATTTGGCTGAACTTCAAAATAAACTTAATCAAATACAAGATCATAATGCTGGTAAACCAGAAGTACACTTTGTTAAATATAAGACACCACAAGAAGCTGAACATGCTCAACATTCTATTCAATCACAATATGATCAATTGGGTGGACCATCTCATGTTTCAAATGAAGGTGTTGCACCAGTTCGTAGTTTTATTGGTGCATTGGGTGGTGCTGGTTCATTTGGTGCTGGTAGTACTGGTCATGGTGCTGCTGCATACTTACCACCACAATTCAGACATTAGTAAATGATGAAAATATTTTGAAAATATTGTTGTTATGGTATTATTTAGTTTTAACAAGAAACAAAAAATTGTTTACTAATTCTAATCTCAATAAAGTTTATTTCGTTAAATCAAATTTATTAATTGTTATTTAATTTTTTTATTGGCATTTTTCAAAGTCTTATATTTTGTGATTAACTAGAATCACGGATAGAAATTATTTCAATAATTATTATGTGTTGTTGTCTGCTCAGTGGACTGCAGTGGAGTGCACAAGGAAAAAACAAAAGTCATTGTACAATCAATAATAATTTTAAAAAAATTTGCACAAACATTTTTGATTGAAATAAGTAGAATAAAGATGCATTATCCAGTTCAAGTAATTTTGCATTATATTCCATGATATTCAATTATGTTATTTCCATTTTGACTATTTTCTTATGAAATTATGGTAATATTTAATGCAGTTCGTAAAACGCATTTTCCTTACATATACTTCGTTAATATCTACAAGAATTTAATTGTGTCTTTACTTAAAAAATAAGTGAATTAGGATTATGAGAATTTGTTACCATAAAATTTGACTTACTAAATATCTACAAGAATTTAATTGTATCTTTACTGAAAAAATAAGTGATCTCGGATTATGAGAATGTGTTACCATAAGATTTAACTTACTAAAATTATTTTTTCGTACTATTTCATAAATATTTACAAAATTTAAACTTATAAGCTTATTATTTCTAGAAATTATGCTACTAATATTAATTTACATGATTTTTATTAAATTTTAATAGAACTTAGTTGTAATAAAAATATAATAATCTGTGATAGTGTGGTAGTTGGTTATGCTATGAGTTCAATTTGCATTCGAGATATCCCGTTGATCTTACCTTACTCATCTTAAAATGGTTATTAATAATAAAATTTACAATGTGATTGTAAAAACTGTCAACGTTTGGTATTATTTACAAATAATATTAAATATGTTACAAGGCCTTGCAAATAATAAATATTTTAAAACCTTGTTGCAATTATAAAAATTTCTTCACCATAGAGATAAGCTTATGGAAAAAATTACTATTTTTACTGCTTTTTCCATAAATTGTTTGAACTGTTTAACTTTTTCCAAAAATTGTTTTAAATGTTATTTATATGAAATAATTTACTTTCAGATCGTGAAGAGCCTTATATTAATATGTCAAATAAATATTTTTAGATTAAAAATAAGTAAATTGGATTAATTTGATTAAAATAATTGATTTAATTTATAATTGGATTAATTTTATGAAATTTTATAAAAGTCATCTTTCATAATTTTCTATACGATTAAAATAATTGAATGAAATAATATCAATTAATTTAAAATTAAATTATAATAATAATTTTTTATGTTATTAATGATTTTATATTATTTTATAATGATTCTGATAATATGTATTAATAATATTATAATTTTAATATAATATTTTCATCAAAAATTAGATATAATTAATTATTATAGATACAAATATATGTTAATAAAATTAATTAAAAAATTATGAAAAATGAATGAAAAATTAATTTTAATTGATTAAATCATTTATGAAAACGGAAGTAATAAATATGTCATATTGTTTTAATATTTACATCAAGTAATTGAAGCAAAAAAAAAAAAAAAAAATAAAGCAGCATAAATTAATATCTAATTTTTGAAATATTTTTTAAATTTCATTTATGGAAATGAAATTTAGGTCTTACCTTTTTTTTTTTTTATTTTGGTAAATAAAAATAATCTTTGGTAACAAATTTTTTTTTTTTGTCAATAATCAATTATATTACAACATAATTTACAAAATTACATATATATAATTTTTTTATTTAATCCAAAAAAAAAGAGCATAAAAAAATGTTATTAAGCAATTTTAAAATTTGAACAATTTTTTTTTTGTGTAAATAATATTTTTATTTTAAATAAATATTATATAAAAAATTAAAATATATTATATTTTATATAACAAAATATATAAAAAAAATATTCTTAGGAATTCCCAAAATATTTTATGTTACCAGTTTATATAAAAAAAACATATTTGAATATTGGAAAAATTGAATTCCTTATTATCTTCAAAAAAAAATAATAATAATACATATTGATAATAAATATATTACAATCTATTGGAATAAATTTTAAAATATAAAAAAATATTTTTATTTTTTTTTTCTGTAGATTTATGTGAGTATAAAATTTGCATATTTATTTTTATAAAAAAAAAAATATATATATGCTTCTATTGTATTGAATTTAGCATAAAAAAAAAAACTACCGAAGATACTTTTTTTTTTGGTGTAGTAGGCGTTAACATTAAAAAAAAAAATTATTTGCATAAAGTCATTTATGATTCATGACCTTCAATAATTGACAGTTTAAAGGTTTTTGGGGGAGTTAGATGTACTACCGTTTTGTTAAATTCAGTAAGCACAATTCATAATTTTTAATTATTAATTATAATGTAAAATTCATTATTGTAAAATTAGAATTTTCTTTAACATAAATTAAAATTTTCCATTTATCTTTAAAATTTATATTGCAAATCCTTGATTGATTAATTTTTTTTTAAAAATAATATTAAGGGAAAGTTTAATAACATAATGTAATGATGAATTTAATTGGTCAATATGACTAATTTCATTAATATAATAAAAAAAAAAAAATTGGCTACCTGTAGGTCAAATTGTGTTTTTTTTTTTATTAAACAATAAAAAGAGTGAAAGGAAAAAAACCTATTAATTAAAAGAATTTTCTTTTAGTTTTTTTTCGTTACTATTAAATACGTCAATATTAAATAATAAATAGTTTTAAATTTAGTTACAAGGCAAAATGCGAAAAATGATATATAAATACAAGAGGATTTTTTTAAAATTCAAACAGTAGAAATTTATTATCGTAACAAACAGTTTACAAAAATATTAAATAACATGCGTGGATTTATCGTAATAAAAATTTATATTAAAAATTGGATTACTATCAAAAATTGGATTACTTTAATATATTATTATTTTTTATTTCTTTTAATTAAATTAGGTTTTGTGTTTAGCTTCAGTTGCAATTGCTGCACCACAATATAATTATGAACAAGGAGGTGGTGGCATTGGAGGTGGAAGTGGTATTGGAGGTGGTGGCTTAGGTGGTTTTGGTGGTAGTGGTGGTGGTGGTATTGGTGGTGGCGGACTTGGTGGTTTTGGTGCAGGATCTTCACATATACAATCTGCACAACCAACTGTTTATAATAAACAATTTTATATTCATGCTGCACCTGAAGATGATGAATTCGATAGAGATGCTAGCAATCAATTAAATAGTTTAAATAGACGTAATTTACGTGTTGTTTTTATTAAATCACCAGAAAATAGAGGATTAGAAAATGCTGCACTTAATTTAGCTAAAGCAGCTAGTGAAGATCGTACAGCAATTTATGTATTGAATAAACAAACTGATCTTGGTGAACTACAGAATAAACTTAATCAAATTCAAGATCATAATGCTAATAAACCAGAAGTACACTTTGTTAAATATAAGACACCACAAGAAGCTGAACATGCACAACATTCTATTCAAGCACAATATGATCAATTTGGTGGACCATCACATGTTTCCAATGAAGGTATTGCACCAGTACGTAGTTTCATTGGTTCACTTGGTAATCAAGGTGGATTTGGTGGACAAGGTGGTTTTGGTGGACAAGGTGGATTTGGTGCTTCCACTCATGGATCTGCCGCTTATTTACCACCAAATTTCAGATTCAGACATTAATCAATTACTTGTTATATTAATATTGTTTACAAATATTGTTTACGTTTCATATTTAAAACTTTAATAACCAATTTTATTAAATGAATATATAAATTTCAAAAAAACAAAAAAATTTTTTTTAAATATTTTCAAGAAGTATAAAAAAGTGTTAATGGATAGTTAAAGTTAATTTGTGGGCAATTAAAATAGAATTGTGTAAGCTTTGATCACAGAAACCTTATTTGACGATTTATTAGCAATTTAAAAAAATATTTAAAAATTATAATTTGTCATTTTGTGTTTAAATATTAAATCATAAAAATTTTAATAGTTCAACAAAATAAGGAAGCTTCCAAAAATAGAAAAAACTAACCAAGGTTTTATTTCCAATCTAAACAATTAGAATTTTGAAATGGTAATTATAAAATATTAAATTTTAATAGTAATTAAGTTTCGGATTTCTCGCAGCATAGTACATAACAATGCACACCTGACACAAATATTTAATTTTATAAATACTTAGAAATAGAACTTAAGATACCAATTCTCAAGTTTTATATCCTTTATTTAAAAATATCAAATATTCAGAGTATAAACTAAAGAATAACATAATTTTGATATCAAAATATTTAGAAGAACGTTTAACTAAAAATGCGTGAATTTATTTCTTTTTTATAGTGTGAACTTAACTTAAATTGTTTCGCTGGAAAACTTTTTTTAAAATAAAGTTCAAATTATTAAGCTTAAAGTTATTTAGCCGATTATAGTGCAATAAATCTTTCATTTTATTTGAAAAAAATAAGCATATATTGATGAAATATCTGTTTTAGAAAGTCCTAAATATTTTTCGCAAAAATACAATATTCATTATTATTATATACTATCTTTTATGTGTTGTAAATCATACAAATTTGAATACAAATAGTACATAAATTAATTATAATATTTAATACATATTTGATATTGACACTTCGCCAAAATTATAGAAAACAAAATAAAAAGTAAGTCTCTATGAAATAAAGTGAAAAAATACGGCACTACGAACTAATGGGAACTTAGCCTTTCGTTCACATGAATTAAAACTCATAATTTGATATATAAATTTGATAAGGGAACATTTTTTCTATTTTATTGATAAATAAAACAAAAATTTTCCTTTTGCAAAGCGTTAGAATTGAATTTTTTTTGAAAAAATGAGCTGGATCGTAAACATTTTCGTCTGAACTAACGCAAAAAAAATAAACTTGTGTCCAAAATTTTGAAAGAGAAAATTATAGTACAATAAATATACCATTTACAACAGGTGATATTTTATTTTACTTTCGAGAATTTTAACGAAGCTTCAAATATCGAATGGCCGATACCAAATTAGAGTTATTTCTATTTTAAACACCTGTAACATTAATATGGTTTTCTTAGATAAAAATAAAAATATTAAGTTTTTATTCCTTATCAGGCAAGCATAATTATGAATTATGATAATACTCGCAAGAAGAAATAGCGATTTTTTTAAAAGTTCTTTGACGAGTTTTTTTTATCTCAAATTTTATTGACTGTCTTACAGTCTTGATTCAATATCCTTGCAAACGAAATTGCCTTGGGGCGGCACTAGTACTGCGAATTAAATAGCATAAGATAAAAGCTATTAATTTTCTTATATCTTTCTTAAATTTAAATTAAAAATCACAATTTATATTTTTGCAGTTTATATTTATTTAGTATTATAATATAATATATCAACAATTTATAACAAATTAACAAATAAATTCATAAATCAACACTTAATGTCTAAATTGGGGTGGTAAATAAACACCATTATGACCAGTAGTACCAGTACCGAATGCACCTGGACCTCCTCCGAGTGATCCAATATAACTTTGAACTGGAGCAAGTCCTTCATTTGATACTTGTGTTGGTCCACCAAAAGAATCATATTGTGCTTGAATAGAATGTTGAGCATGTTCAGCTTCTTGTGGTGTCTTATATTTAACAAAGTGTACTTCTGGTTTTTGTGCATTATGATCTTGTATTTGGCTAAGTTTATTTTGTAATTCAGATAGATCAGTTTGTTTATTTAATACATAAATAGCTGTCTGATCTTCACTAGCTGATTTAGCTAGCTGTAATGCAGCATTTTCTAATCCTTTATTATCTGGTGATTTAATAAATACAACACGAAGATTTTTCTTTAAAACAACATTGTCGAATTGATTTGATGTACCAGATTCTGGACCATCTTCAGGTGCTGTATGTATAAAGAATTGTTTATTATATATGGTTTGTACTGGTTGAGCAGCATGATGAACAGCTCCTGATGGTGCTGTATATTCACCAGGACCTCCTTCACCACCGTGTCTTTGATAATTGTATTGTGGTGCAGCTATTGCAACAGCAATTAGACATAAAATCTAAATGAAAAATAATTTCTAGTTAATAAAAGTAATCCAAATTGTGTTTTTGTTTATCCATTTACGATTAATCCACGCATTTTTAAGTTTATTTCTTGTATTATTTTGTTATTTAGTTAGTTTGTTGATCACTATTTGAAATATAAGTTTATACTGTTTAATTTTCATCCCACTATGCTTTTTATATCAAATTTGTGGCGGCATTCGTACTTTGTGATATTTGCAATCAAATTTTAACAATAAAAGATATTATAAACTAGACATTTATGTATTTTAATTATTATTCATAAATTTGTATTATAAAATTTGCAATAATATTAAAGAAGACATATTAATCCATAAATTAGTTGATTATTGGGAACATGAAATACTTTTTAAAATCATTTAAAATTCCAAGAAAAGAATATAAAATAGAAATTAAAGAACATAAATATAAACTAATTACTTATCAATATTCAACTAAAATGGAGCTAAAAACCATTAAAAGTAATGGTAAATTAAAAATTTTTTTTTGGCCCTTGAAATTAAAGTAAATTTTTGGGGTCTTTCATTGTTTTTGTTATTTAAATTATAATTATTATCGGAAACATAGATAATATATGCTACTATATTATTATTTGTGTCGGTATTTTTTGATTTTCTGCAAAATATTGGCATACATATAAAAAAATAAAATAAAAAACCCCATAGAAAAATTGTGATTTTGTTTTTAATTTTTTTATGCTAAAGATATCAGTTTACATATTTTTAAGATTATAATCTTATATGATGTTTTTTTTTTTAAATTTTTTGATGTTAAGGAAAAAACTTATTTATGGAAATTTTTTGAAACAATGGATATGTATTTAAATATTTTTATTTTTTACTTTCAGTTAAAATATTTCATTTATTTTTATAAATAAAATATTTTAACTCAATATTTTATGTATATAAAGTTTTTAATCTGTTTTTAAATAGGCATATATTTAATATTTCTTTTATTTAAATATTGAGCTCTAACTGATGAAAACGATAGGGTAATTAAATTGCTAATCAAATAAAGGTCATACAGCAAATATTTAGTTTTTTTTTAGTTTAATGAATTTATATGAGCGGTTTTCTGGGTTAATTATATTTTTCGAATCAGCACCCTTAGTAACAGGTACCTAAATTATAAAAAGTTTCTTTCTTATTTTACGTTTCGTTACATTTTCAATTTGCCACATAACATCTATTAACAATTTTGGAAAACATGTACTATGTTAAATTTCAGGTTTTAAATAACAAAAAAAAAAACTCCAAATTTTCATTAGAAAAATTGGTTGCGAGATTTTATTTCACTTTTATCGCATTGTAAATAATTTTTTCTAAAAAATTATTTACGTACGGACTACATATAGATATACCATTTAATATAAAAAAACATCGAAATTAATTAAAATTTCAAAAACAAAATTTAGTTAAACAATATTTTTGAAGATTATCCTTGACAAACTGTGATCAATCGAATGCAAAATTTTATTAAATAATGTCATGTAATTAGAAATTGAACCTTGGTAACCGTATTGGTCCTATTTTAATGAACAAAGAAACAGCAAGAATTGCTTAGGTCAGGACAAATCATATTAAAATTGATAATACCATAAATAAACATTATGAATGCTAATTACAGTACCTCGCAGGACAATTGATATCAAAATTGAAAACATTATGAATGATAATTTTTTTCTGTCCAGCAAAGTTTCCAACCCTAACAGTCTACAGCAAATATTAGACTCTAGGGAATGGTTTCTCAAGAATAGCCAGAAAATTTTTTGTTGTAAAAAATATAATAAAAATCATATGTGGTTTGTATTTTTTATAATTTACATCATATTATCCTTAAGGTTTACTTCTGAAATACTTATATAAAAAAAAAACGATTAATAATCAAACGAGATTAGTGAAATTCGTTATCAAATAAAAATTTCACTGAAAATAATTACTATGCAGAAATATGATTAAAATAGATAGGTAAAACCCAAATTTCAAAAATAACTTCTATAATAATATAGAATAACAGTTTCTATGATTAAATTATTTATAAATTTTAAAATGTCAAAAATATTAATTTAATTTATGGATTTTTAAAACTGTTGCAGAACCAGTAAAACAAGACTTCTATTGATTGTTTAAAATTATTATGTTAAATATTTGCCGGCCGGCTTTCTTCATTCTAATAGTTCAAGTACTGCTTAACTGTCTAATATTTCTTTTAGTATTAGTCAAAATATTCAACTATAAAAACATGTTTTTTATAGCTGAATGTGAATTTTATAGTTGAATTCACATTTAACTATAAAAACCATGTTTGATTAAATTGCGAATCAAATATTTAGTTTAGACAATAAATTGAACTTGTTGGAAATATAATAAAAGCTTTATTTATCATTTTCGAAAGCTTTTTATTTTACTTAGTTAAAAATTGAAACTAAAATTTTTTAAATTTTAATTTTTTTGAAAATCGAATGAAATGATTTTAAGATGGATTCAAATAATTGACTCAATTAAAATTCTAATTTTAATTGATTTAAGTATTACTACTTGTCCCAAATTATGATATACAATTCTATAAAAACATTCTTATTATTGATGGTACTCATGCTGATTATGGCTTGTAAATAACTTTTATTATTTTATTACATTTTTAATTTTATGAAAAATCATTAAAAATTCTTTTTCACCCATTGTGTTTAAAATATTTAAAATATGGATTCTGGAAAAAGCAGCGTTGAAAAAAGACTATGGAAAGCAAAATATTTCACTGCTGATCACCGTAATGGAATACTGCGATTAGTCAAAACGGGAACAATTTGATCCATGGGTTAATTGATCTCGTTCACGTATATCTAGAGCTATGATGGAAAAATGTCTAGAGCTATGATGCAAAGAGCTATGATGGAAAAATGTCTCCCTATATTTCATCAACAAAAAAAAGTGGTCGAAAGAGCAAGGATTATTCCGAAAATTTAAATAAAATTAAAGACAACTCACTTAATCGTAAAGGTACAATTCCAAATTTGTGGTGTGCTAGTGGTGACTTAAACTCGACGGCCTTCCGAAGATTTAAAAATGGTAAATACGGAAAGATGGTAAAGCCAATACTGACGGATAAGCAGGCCCATCTTCAATTTTGTTTGACTAAGTACATATAGATGAGAAATGGTCCTATTTAACTAAAGTGAAACGTTTATATTACGTTATGGTGGATGAAGCGTTAAAGTAAGCGCTTTATCACCTAAGTCATGTTTATGGCTGCAGTAGCTAGATCAATTTTTTTTAAAGAAGTAGCTAATCGGAAGGGCAAAAGGAACATTCAACTACAAAAACATCTGTTACAAAATATATCGAATCCATTAATGCCGCAGAATGTAAAAAATTATGATAGAAAATGTTTTGCAAGCAATTAGAAGTAAATTCCCAATAGCAAATAAAATAAAATCCGTATTTGTTCAACAAGATAACGCCAATCCTCATTCTAGCAATTAAATAAAGAGAAACTTGTCAATATGTTTTTAAAATTACAAACTTGTATGAAATCAACTATGATCGCAAAGGTTAGTAATAATAAGATTAAAAAAATGAATAAAGCACAACTTCGCCAAGAGGATCGCTAGCCAGTATCTATTATATGCAGTCAAGAAGCAGTTGATACGGCACAACAAAACATTATAAGTACTAATCAATAAAATTTCACTCTGGAATACTACATAATTTGTTAATATTTTACACTTGTTACCTTAATTAATATTTGAATTTTAATTATAAATTCAAAAATTAGTATTTGGGACAACAAAAAATCGAAAGTGTATATCATAATTTGGGACGGACGGAGTATGATCAAATTACAGTTGATTTACTCCTATTCTAATTAAATTTAATGTAAATTTAGTAAATAAGTTTTTTTATTTTGAAAATGAAAGACTGTATATTTAATTTTTTTCTTTTTCAATTAATTTTATTTAAGGAACGAAAAACATAATAAATTATATAATAACATTATATATTAGTTTAAAAATTTATGCTGGTAAATATGATGGACCAGGTGGTAAATATTGTTGTTGTGGAGCATAACTAGAACCGTGTCCTGAAAATTAAAATAATATTTTTGATATTTAAAAATTAATTTAATATTTTTTTTTGTCAGTTTACCTGATAATTTTCCATTGGCATAAACACCAGATGCTTGTCCACCAAGTGCACCAACAAAATTTTGTACTGGTGCAATACCTTCATTTGATACTTGTGTTGGACCAGTTAATTGATCATAACTAGATTGAATTGTACGTTGAGCATAATCAGCTTCCTCTGGTGTCTTATATTTAACAAAGTGAACCTGTGGTTTAGTAGCAACATTATCTTGTATTTGATCAACTTTGTTTTTGAGTTCACCAATATCAGTTTGTTTATTCAATACATAAATAGCAGTCTTATCTTCACTAGCTGATTTAGCTAATTGTAATGCAGCATTTTCTAGTCCTCTATTTTCTGGTGTCTTAATAAAGATTATATTAACATTTTTCCTTTCAGATAATAATTCAGATCCATGAGATGCTGCATCATTTAAATCTTCTTCTGGTGCTGAATGAATATAAATATTTTTATGAAAAACTGTTTGAACTTGACGGAATCCATGTCCTCCAACACCATGTCCACCAATACCATGTCCAGCACCACCACCACCACCACCACTAATGCTACCAAATCCAGTACTTGCACTACCACCGATACCACCGGCACCACCACCCAAATGACCACCAATACTGCTACTACCAATACCACTACTACCACCACCAAAGTGACTAGTACCGAAATGTCCACCAGAACTTCCACCACCAATAATGCTGCTACCTATACCAGAATCGGTACCAAATCCTTGACTTCCAGGACCATAACTATATTGTGGTGCTGCAGTAGCAATTGTAGCTAAACATAAAATCTTAATAGCGAAAGAAAAAAACATTGAATTGTTAAAAATATATAAGTGGAAAAAGGATATTTAAATTCTTTATTATATAACTACCATAAAACCACGCATTTTAAAATTAGAATTATATACTTGTTTCCAAATCAAAATTGATTTTTGAACTGTTGATTGAAAAGAATTATGTATATTATTTATAGCTACAATTTTTTTCAGATTAATATTTTTGAAAAGAGAAAATTTTTTAAAATTTTGTTTTTGCATTAATTGCATTACTTTTCCTGTGTCGATAGAACACAGTTACCTGAACTTGGCTGAAATTAATTAAGACAAACTACAAAATTTTGTAAAATATTTATTAAGGAAGCTATAAAACATTATTATTGCTTGTTAGGTCTAGTATCGAGGTTAAAAAAGCAAATATCGTCAGTAACAGAAAGTGATAGTTCTTTTTGAGAACGGTATTCATTAAAAATTTTTAAAAAAAATATATTTTTTTTTTACGTTCAAATAAAATGATGAATCTTTTTCCGATAAAATTTGAAAATTTTTATAAAGTTTCGAGCTCTAAAAGATTTTTTTTATTTTTTTTTAATTAACTATTAATATGAAATTTTATATAATTTGTTATAGAAATTTTTGTTATATTAGTTTTGGAGGAAGATAGATGATTCAGGTGATTTGAATTTCAATTTTATATTAGTTTATTCAAGGTCTAGATAAATCTGAATTTTTAATATTTTTTGATTAAAATTTTATTAGTTTTCAATTTTGCAAAACTAAAAAAAAAAAACATAAATAAATTTTGTTTTTCACATTTGTGGAATTTTACGATATATACGATACTGTGTGATAAATCTGAAAAAAAAAGTGAGAAAGAAATATATTATAATTTAATACATTAATATTTAAAAATTACATTTCATTTTAAATCAAAATAATTTTTAGGATTTCAAATCAATTTTGATTCTTCATGTAAGAACTAAACTAATAAATTTTTAATAATATTACTTTTATTAATTTGTTGATACAAATAAATTAAAAATTGAATTTCAAAAACCTTGTCCATATTTATTTAGGTTTTTGGTTATATTTCGAGGCTCGTGCCAAAATAAAAATTGAATATTACATATATAAATAATTTGACTATTTTTTTCCTGTTAGCAACAAAAAATAGAATTATTTATTAATAAATTAATTAGTTAAAATGCTGTTGTCAAATTAAAATTTTTTTAAATTAAATTTTATAGTAAAATATTTTTATTTTTTATTTCCCAAATTAGGTAAAATTTCCATTTTATATTATATTTTTAAACTGAGAATAAATTAAAAATGTTAATATATTACCTTGGAGGCCTACCTAATTTAAACTAATAGTTTTTAAATCGCAAAAACTTTAAAAAAAATAAAATAACAAACTTTATGTTGTAATTTGAATTTTTTATATGTAATTAATATTGGCAAAACAATTCTTTTAATGAAATTTAAATACTTTTTTTTAAAAGTAAATTTTTAAATTTCTATTTTAGTCAGAAAGAAACTATTGACCATATAAGACGTATATTTGTGATGCTGGTGAAATTATTTAATATGAGACTATTTTTGTATATTAAATTATATGAAATGTTTATTATGCTCAATGAAATATTATGAAATTTTTAATAATCTATTATCATAAAAAAAGGATTTAAAATTATTATTTTGTAAAAATTTTTATTAAATTATTTTAAATGAATTTTTATTTTTCTATGATTAATCGTCGTTTTGAAAATTTTTTCCTAATTATGCCTTAATTCATTTACTGATTATTACTTTTATGCATTTTTGTGCATAACTACATTTATTTTGTGCATCATGACGGTTACCTCTAAATTTCCATTAGTTCTTACAAAATCGCTGGGAATAGAATAATTATAACAGGTACATGCTGCTGACTTTTTTTTATAGTTGTAGTTGTGATAGAACCATTTTGTCTCTTAGTACATTTTTGGGAGAAGATATAATTTATTTCTAAATTATTTAGGTTATTGATACAAATTTTAATGTTTTCCAATTTAATTTTTTATTGCACAACTAAGGTTTCGGCTCGAAGTTATCATTCCTATTTAACCAAATTAAAATGTATATTTTAAAAGTTTCAATATAACAAAAATTGTGTTGCAAAATGATGAAATACAATTATTCTGTGAAAAATCTAAATATCTTTTGAACGATAAATTTTAATATATTCTATTCTCACTAACATGTTTTTATAAATTTAATATAGTTGATCAATAATTTTCTCACGCTGTCTAGACATAAATTTGCATAAATTTAAAGAACTAAGTCAAATGAAAACTTGAAAGGGCTCGACAATCAGGAAATAGATATAAATTATTTTTTTGAATTCCATACAAGTTTTTAAGGCAATGAAGAGAATACGAAAACTTCAAAATATGTTTTTAATACTCAAAATTATGAACAAATATATTTCAGATATTTTTCCAATCTAAACAATTTATTAGGAAGAACAAAGCTTTCCTAATAAATTCACATATTTTTGTAGACGCCCAAAGTTATGTTAACCTGCAATATTTCAGGAATGTCCCTATTTCGCTTTTTAAAATTCCTTCGCTTTTTAAATGAAAAGCGAAGGAATTTTCAAAAAGCTAAATAGTTCGCTTTTCAAATTAAAGAAACTTATTAAAATTAATTTCTTTTTTAAATAAGAAAAATGTAAATTTGTTCATTTAACTTAATTTTTATTTCAACTTAACATGAGATAACAAAATAATTACAAAAGTTGCAATTTGAATATAACTCATTAATATTTTAGAAACGTTGAGATGATGGCAAATATGTATTTTGTATAGCTCCTCCTGAACCAAATTGTGTACCACTTCCAATAAATCCACCACCACCATTTCCACCACTTGGCCCAGCTGAACCAATAAAACTTTGTACTGGTGCAATACCTTCATCTGATACTTGAGTTGGTCCACCAAATGAATCATATTGTGCTTGAATAGAGTGTTGTGCATGTTCAGCTTCTTCTGGAGTCTTGTATTTAACAAAGTGTACTTCTGGTTTATTTGGATTACTTTCTTGAATTTGTGATAGTTGATTTTGGAGTTCACCAAGATCAGTTTGTTTATTTAATACATATACAACTGTTTTATCTTCACTAGCTGATTTGGCTAATTGTAAAGCAGCATCAGTTAATCCTCTATTTTCTGGTGCTTTAACAATAACAACACGAAGATTTTTTCTTAAAGTAGCTTGTTCATCTGAGGTACCAGCTCCTTGTACAGCTTCTTCTTCTGGTGCAGAATGAATAAAGAATTGTTTATTATAAATGGCTTGTACTGGTGCTGCTTGATGTCCGGCAAATGATGGAGCTCCTCCAGTTGATTGTCCAAAATTACCACCTCCTTGACCACCAAAACCACCTCCTGTAGCACCATTTCCACCAAAACCACCTCCTGCACCTCCAGGTCCACCAAAACCACCTCCTGCACCTCCAGGTCCAGCAAAACCACCTTGTCCAGTACCACCAGATGTGCTACCACCTTGTTGGTAATTATATTGTGGAGCTGCAACAGCTACAGCAGCTAAACATAAGATCTATTTATTGGAAGGAAAATAAATACGAAAAATTATTATTTTTGTTTGAAGTAATAATCAAATTTAAGTTACCATAAATCCACGCATTTTGATTATTAGGTTTTGGTTTATTTGAACGCCAAATCTATACTATATTTTAATCAATCTTTACTCGTCTATTTATATCTACGGATATAAAAATTAATATTATAAAGTTGTTGAAAGTCTTGTAATAATTTTAATTACTTTTTTATATATGGATGCTTAATATTTTGTGTTATTTTTGATTTTTTTTTTTGTTAAACTTGCTAATTTTTTTTTTTTGAAAATGGTTTCGATTATAAACGTTCATTAAGTAAGTTGAAACTTTTAGTATGTATTTGAAAAAAAAAACTGCATAATGCATATTAAATAGATGCCGCCACCGCTATTTTCATATTTGTGCCAAAATATCTAGATTAGCATTTTTAGATTTGTATATTAATTTATAAACATGATCTTCAAAATATTTGATATTTTGATTTAAATAAATTACAGATACTGTCATAATTATTAAGATAAAAATTTAACTTAATCATATTACTTTAATTTTTTTTTTTTTGTATTTTATAAATTTTTTAATTATATGTGCAATGTGCAGAGATCATTTATTAATTGATTAATTATTCGGTGATCCAAAAAAAAAAACCAATATCATAATTTCGTCCTTGGGCATTAAAATATAGTGGGATTTAGAAGAAATGTTATTTGTTAAATTTGTTTTTATAAATAAACTATAAATATAGTTTTTCTAAAATATTAGTATTGTTCAACAGTCGAACGAACAGCATTACCAAATCTAGAATTGAAAAGAAGACACGATAATTAATGCAATACAAAGCTGAGAACGTCACAAACCTAGAAGAACATCAAGAATAATGTCCTTAGCAGTTAAGAACACAATTATTGAAAAAAATGTCTTACAAAGTCTATCGAGGTATTTCAACAATAATTGTCCTGTTTCTTAATAACAATATTAATCAAATTCTGTTTTTACACGACAGAGAGGTGTCAGCGAAATTCGTGTAATAATAAAACCGCGTAAAAAAATCCACAGAGTATTTCGAAAAATAGGCGATTGGTCAACTCTTACAATCACTTATGGGGAAATTACTTCCTACTTTATTAGCATGGAGTCCTTTTTAAACTGTTTTAATTTTTCTAAAGGACTTAAATGAAAAACAAATTGTGTGCAAAAAAGAAGTTAATTGTTCTAGGTCAGTGGTTAAAACAAATTCGTGTAAAAAAAATCATGTAAAAAAAGAAATTAAGAGTAAGGTATAGATCCTTTGACATGAATGCCTTTGTGAAATGATGATCGTTGAAAAGTTATAAGTAATTATTAAAATATTCTTGTAGTTTATATGAAATTTCTCAATTTTTTGTAAATATTAAAACAAATTCAATTTTAATATTAAATTTACTTATTGTATGATGAAAATTACATATAATATTTGTAATGTATATAAAATTGGTTATGTTGATTAGCGCCATCTATTAATCAATAGCAAAACTATGATCAATGAATAAATTAAAATAAATAGATTATTAAAAATTAATACAACACTAATTAATTAATTATAAAATTTGCTTGTACATATTTATGATTTGCATACATTTTTGATAAATCTATAAAAAAGTATACCCAGTGGTATAAAAATTATCGAAAAAATTGATTTGACGAAATTTTTGCAATTTTTTTAATTTATATATATTTATATATTCCTAAATTCTTAATATATTGCATAATTTGAACTAGAAAAATGTTTACAGTCTTTAAGAAACAAGCAATTAACTTATTTAGTTCAATCCAAATATTATCAAATATTTGGGATTCATTGGTCACATTATAAATATTCATATAATAAATGTCTGCTTAAAAATAATAAAATATCACTTTCATACTAAAATTTATTATAGTTAAAAATCTTAGACTGTGTTTTTGAATATTATATAAAGGTTATTAAAAAATTTGCAATTTTAATAGGATGGATCAGATTTCTTGATTTGACTTTGACTCAAATGCATTAAAAATTTTCACAAAATCACATCATCATAATGCAAATTTTTCATATATAAAATATATATATTTTTCAAATTTCTAATGCCCTTCCATTTCAAAAAAAAATTTGATAATAAAATTAAATACATATATTATCTAGAAATGATATTTAATTTTTATGTATAAAATTTGTGACTATATTTAAGTAGAAATTTAATATGAATCTAAAAATTTTATTATAAAATTTCTGCTGAGGTCATAAAATTTCCGAAATTTTATTAATACATATATCAATTTTTATTAAAATATTATGCAAACATAATAATTTACAGATATAGGATCAGTTATGCTTTTAAGCAAATCTAATTAAAAATGCAAAAATAAACAAAAAAAAAATGCAGTGATAATCCTTTTATTATTTCATCAAACCTGAAATTTTGAATTATTCACGGTTTCCCTAGTAAAAATTAATTTACATAAGATCTATTTATTTATAATTTTTAAATAGTAAATCACCTACTTAATAAATTAAGTAAACTAGTGGTCTACTAATTAAAAATTAATTTGTAGTAGGGCTAATAAAAAATTTCCTGGTTTAATATAAATATAAATTTTTTAACAAATCTTTTTTTTAAAATTAAGTCAGGATTGTAATAATTATGATTAAATTAATCTATCCCTACTATTTTAACTAACAAAAATTATAAATGCTAGTAATTAAAATTAAATATGTAAATTAATAAAAAAAAAAAAAAACCAAAAAAAAGCAAAAGTTTCAACAAATTTTCATAAAAATTTACATAAACCAAAAAATAGTATATATAAGCAATATGCAAAGTTAGTTATTAATTTAAACAACTGTTGAGATGTTAGACAGTATACAAGTCTTATGAAAATGGTCACACTTATTTCTATCAATGCTTAATTCATTTATTAACAAATTTTCTTATATAATTTCAATTTTTATTAAAAATAAAAAAAGTATTGATTTTAGATATTTACACAAAATAAAAAATAATAATCAAATCAAATTAAATTTATTTTACAAAAAAAAAAATTATATCGGCAAAATAAAACACACTATCAGACTTTCAAAGTAATTCATAGAATTTCTATACAATAACAAATTTCAAAATTATTAATTTAGTTTTTTTTAAAAACACAGCCTAAGATATTAGATATATACAATTCTGTCGATACTAATGTAATGGCGGTGGTAAATATGCATTACCAATATTTGTTTGTAAATTTCCAATACTTATTCCATTACTATGAAATGATTGTTCAACATTATTATTAAATGTAATTTGTTGATTTGATGATTGTTGTGATTGTTGTTGATTAGTTAAACCAATATATGATATAATATCTGGTTTACCTTCATTAATTATTTCTAATGGTGAACCATCACCAAATGTATTATATTGTAATTGTATTGAATTTTGTGCATTATCAGCATCTTCATTTGTTTTATATTGTATAAAATGTACTTCTGGTTTATTTGGATTAATATCATTTAATTTATTTAAATTATTTTGTAATTCAACTGTATCTGTATATTTATTTAATACATAAATAACAGTTTGTTCAGATGTTTGTTCTTTAGCTAATTGTTCAGCAGCATTTTTTAAACCATTATTTGATGGTGCTTTTATAAATAGTACTTGTAAATTTTTTTTTAATGAATTTTGTATATTTTGTAAATTTTGTGTTAAATCAATTGGATCTTCTGGTGCTGTATGTATAAAAAATTGTTTATTATAATATTGTAATGGTTTATTTGATGATATATGTTGTTGTTGTTGTTGTGAATTATCAGATGTTATAAATGATCTATAATCATTATTTATTGATTGATCATAATTAATTGGAATATTAGATAATTTAATATTATCATAATTATAATTTTGTGGTAATGTTGATGTTAATGTTAATCCAATTATAACAAAACTAATTTGCTATAATAATTTTTAAAAAAATAAATAAAATATAAAAAATATTTAATTATATTATATTTAATATATTAATTATTATTATTAATAATTTACCATAAAACCATGCATTTTGAAATTTAACTATAATTTTGGAAAATTAAAAAAAAAAAAAAACAAAATAAATTTATTTATAAAACTTAATAATATTTCTGTTCAAAAATTAAAAACGAACTGATGCTGGGGATACGCCCTATGCTATTTTATATATAATATTGGATCACATTAATATTCCTAATAATAATAAAAAAAAAATTATTTAAACGCAAAAATTGCAATTTATGTAAACTAACAAAGATATATATATATTTTTTTTTTTTGTGAAACGAAATCATCGGAATATTTTTAAATATCGAAAAACTATTCGATGAAAATTTTGGGTTTTTTTTTTTTTATTGTAAATAATGTAGAATTATTTATGCATTTCTGTTTTAACAGATGTTCAATATAAAAATTTATATGTCAAAATCATATTATATGCTCCGGATTTTTTATTTTTTTTTTTTGGTATATAGTATGTATGTAATCAATTTTATTGATGACACATGGTGTTTTTTGATTTATTTATTATATTTTAACAAGATCATAGAAATGTATCTATATATATATACATAGTATATATATATATATTTTATGTTATTATATATTTAAATTAAATATTATATATTTATGTTGTTTATTTATTAATTTTTTATATTTTTTTAATTTTGTGAATCAATTAAATATGAAAATTTAACTATAATATATATCTGTGTATATAAAAAAAAAAAATTATAATAAAATAAAATTAATTTATGAACTGTAATTAATGATGTTTTTTTTTTTGGCTATAGTTTTATAACATAACCTTAGATAAAAAAGTATATTTGTAGAAAAAAAAAAAAAGGTAAAAATATTTAATATTATATTAACTATTCATTTATACGTGATGAAATTATGATTCAATAATATTAGGGTTGAAATTTAAATTAGGTTTATTTTTTATAAGTTATATGTAATAAAACTTTTCAGATTACGCGGATTTTTTTAATTAAGAAATTTAAAACAAAAAAAAAAAAAAAAAAATTGAGAAAATAAAAAATAAATATAAATAAAAAAATATCATAATTTTTGATATTGCAACATTATTAATTTTCACACGCATAAGAAAAAGAAAACAATAAAATTAGAAAGTTTATTTTTTTTTTTTTTTTGATAAGAAAAGGAGAAATTAAAAATGTGGAAGGAGCATAAAATACATTAAATATAAATGACATTATTATACATTAAAATTATATAACTGGGGTAAATAGTTTTTATGGCATTTATATACAATTTTCTGTAATATTAATTTTGAAAATGGTTTTTAATTGCTATTTGCAGATGATACTAATATTAGGAATATTCTATAACATTTTTTAGATTAAATTCAATATTTTTCAAACCAATATTCAATATTTTAATTTATCATTGCTAATTGGAGAAGATATTACTATTAGTATCTTTTCCAATTAGCAATGATAAATTAAAGATTATTTTCAAAACTATATTACTGAAAAAAATATGAATTGCATATAAAACGTCATAAAAACTATTTACTCTAGTTATATCATTAATGTTTAATAATGTCATCTATACATATATTTAATGTATTTTATGATCCTTCCACATTTTCAATTTCTCCTTTTCTTATAAAATAAAAATAAAACTTTCTAATTTTTTTGTTTTCTCCTTCCTATGCGTGTGAAAAAATATAACCTGAATTATCTTAAAAGTAAATTTACTATATATGCACTTACTTCACATAAATAACATTAAAAATTAAAAATAATTTATTTGTTTGACTCAATAAGGTAATGTTTAAAATGGTTATAATTAGTTAACTTATTTAACTAATTTAAAGTGAATTTTGTTATTATCCACTATTATAATACTACCCCAAATTAGCTCAATTAATGTTGTAATACATTATTAGACCTAATCACTGCAGCCGTTCAGCATATTGTGAAGTATCTTTTTGTTTGAAGTTAATCACTGATTAGGCTATTGCTGATGAATTTATATATCCAGGTGAAATTTGCAACTAGTTGGGGGTAGTGTTTATATAACCGTCATGGTACAAAGTATTTTTGTTATAAGTGCCTCACAGTTACACAGTATGTGTTTCGTCATCGTTTTCACAGAATCTGCATCTTGTATGCAGGTATTGCTTGAGTTTGTAATTTCCTGTAAGAAATTGTTCTGGTTTATTCCTGCTCATTGAAAGGAGTTCTGTTGCTCGCTTTTGTGATAGTTCTATGAAGAGTTTCGACTGATGTAAGCCTTTATCTGAATTTCATATATCTCTTGGATGTGGACTATCTTTTCTTTTAGTTAGAACCCATTTTAGATGGTAGTGGGATATGTCGGAGAAAGGTACCGGGCTTCTCATTTTGTTTAAAACACTATAAGGTTATATTACAATAAAAGACAATACAATACAAAATTAAGTTGAACTTATTCAATTAGTAATTATATCAACATGAATGCTGCTCTGTGTTTTTTCTTGCTTAGATCCCGGTTCTCGATAATTAGACAAATATTTGCTACTAACTTTTAATATTGTTTTTGATTCACTTTAAAAATATATATCTTCCCCAGCAGATTTAGCTAATTTTTCTGCACAAGAGTGTCGGAAAAATGTATAATTTACTGAGACAATTACATTTTTTTCCTGTGACATTTTAAAATGCATCGTTTTCTTTGGTTATCAGTTAAGACTGCATTTTATAATTCACAAAAAAACATTTAAGATTTTTTTATGAAAAAAAAGACAGATATTTAAAATATAAATTTGTTTTATTGAGAATCTCTTAAATGCTAAAATTCAAAATAATATTTAATACAGTCTGAAAGTTGGTAAATAGGTATTTGAAACTGCAGGAACGTTCTGTCCTTGGGCTGCTACACCACCTGGTCCTGAGCCAGCGCCATTTGAAGCACCAACTAATCCACCACCAATGGATCCACTACCAATTGATCCACCACCAATTGAACCACCTCCAATTGAACCTCCTCCAATTGAACCTCCTCCAATTGAACCACCTCCAATTAAACCACCTCCACCACCTAATGATCCAATGAAACTTTCTACTGGTGCTACACCTTCATCCAAAACTTGTGTTGGTCCACCAAATGAATCATATTGTGATTGAATTGAATGTTGTGCATGTTCAGCTTCTTCTTGTGTATTATATTTAACAAAGTGAACTTCTGGTTTGTTTGGATTGTTAGCTTGAATTTGTGAAAGTTGATTTTGAAGTTCACCGAGATCAGTTTGTTTATTCAGGACATAGACAACAGTTTTATCTTCACTAGCTGATTTGGCTAATTGTAAAGCAGCCTCAGTTAGTCCTTTATTTTCTGGTGCTCTAACAATAACAACACGAAGATTTTTCTTTAGTACAGTATTTTGATTAGCTGATCCAACACCTTCTAATCCATCGTCTTGTGGTGCCGAATGGATGAAAATTTGTTTATTATAAACTACTTGTGGTGCAACATGTTGTTGTTGTTGAACAGCTAATGAAGGAGCTGCTACTGAACCGGCACCTAATGAACCAATTGACAATGAAGAACCTTGTCCATTTGCTAAACCATGTTGACCAACAAAACTAGATTGTCCTGGAAATATACCTATTTGGTTGGCTGCTGTTGCATGTCCACCATTTTGTTGATAATTATATTGTGGTGCTGCTGTTACGGCAGTGATGAATAAAAGTACCTTTTTGAAAATATTGTTTGTATTATCCTTTTATTTATTAATTTCTAATTAAAATTTAATTACCATAAAATTGTGCATTTTTAAGTTTGACTGTTATTGTTTGAAGATTGAAATTAAAACTGTTGGAGTTTAATAAAATTGTAACGATTTATATATGAAACTAATATTCATTTATACAATATGATAATTAATTTTTTCATCTTCTATTAGAGTTTTTTTTCTAATATTTGCATTAAATATTTTTACTTTTAGTTTGGTATTTTTTTTTTGTTCATTTTTTTTCTTGTCTCAGTGGGTTTGATGATTTTTGATTTGCGAAATGGCGCCTCATCATTTAAGTAGATGTATATAAAAAAATATTAACTGAGGATGATTGAATTGGTGAAATTTTGTAGATATTTTTATATCAAGAGCTAATTTATCTGCGCATTTATAATAATCTTTTTTTTCTGTTTTTAATTTTTTCATATTTTTTAATTGGTTCATATTTAATCAAATGTTTGTTAATCATTTTTTTATTAGTTTTTATCCAAAATTATTAATATTTTTTTGTCTTAACGAATTCGAAATTTTGAATTTTATATTTTTTTTATGTATTTATTTACTTTTCCCGGCTAAGGAATTTCAGTTTATAACAAAAAAAAATCATTTTGATATTTATATTTAAATTCATAAAAAAGGTTTTAATAATTTCACTCTTAAAATTCGCATTAATTTTAGTTTATTTTTTTTTGCTTTCAGTTTTCCGAAAATAATGTTTAAATTAAATTTATAAAAAAAATGATTTTTGGAAACAGGAACGTTTAGAGATCATTTTTCTAATTACATATTACAGATTTATTTGTCAAGTTTCAAATTTTGGTTTGATAACTTACTTGCAGTAATATTGCACTAAAATTTATAATATATCGTCGTTTTGATTTAATATGCCGTATTGGAATATTATATTAAATTACATGTTGCGAAATAAATGTTCAAGATTTGATTACCTAGGAAAAACTATATGACATTGAGAATTTTGTCAAAATCTCCTTAGATGTAAAAGAAATTGTGTCTTGCAATTTTCTTAAGTATCCAGAATTCGCACTCAACAGGAACAAGCGTTAAGACAAATGTTCAGTTCGATATTAGCTAAACTAAAAGAGATATTTCAAACCGGGTAACGGCTTCAAAAATACACGTCGAGAAACCTATGGAACAATCATTAATAGTGTCAAACTGCACACCAATATCCAAATTTTGTCCAATGTACAGATTTGGCAATCACCAAAATATGACAAAATTCGGAATAATTAGTTTATAAATTATAGACAATTGTGATGCAACGATAATCATTTTTATATTATTTTTCCTGTATCTGATTTAATAACATCATATTCTTTATAAGTAGTTTCACCCCTTGTAGTTTTTTATTTAGAAAATTTATGTAAAATTTATACAAAAATGAAAAGGTCATAGTCACTTTCACATAAATATGTAACTCTTTTTTTTATCCACTTTTTAAATTTTTAAATATAATATTTTCTCGAAATTATAACTTTTGAATTGACTGATATAACCCACTGATGGTAAAAAAATTAAAAATAGCGATGTAAAGTGTTTTCTTTCACTGACGTTCTAATAATAAAATTCAGGATCGTAATTAAAGCGCAAGGAATTTATAATTTACACGAGTTAGGCTCGTAATTGATTTGCAAAGCATTTTTATTTTACACGAGTAAGACTTGTGATTGATTGGCAGCAAGGAATTTTTATAAGGCACAAGGAATTTTTAAAGACACTAGTGTTTAAGGAAAAAATTAATTAATTTATGTAAATACATCATTTAAATAATTTACAAGATTAAGATATAATTAAGAAGCAATTTAATATTAAGGCATCCTCAAAACGTAAGTTTAACGCTTTAAGAATCCTCAATTTCAAATTTATCAATTTTTATGGTTTTAAATTAAATTGAAAAATGAATAAAAAAAACCAAACCAATATCATAAATTCTGTACATGTGCATACTTTTAGGCTGAATACTAATATCTATTTTCTTTAGAAAATGAAATACGAAAAAATATTTATTTAAGATAATTTTATTTATAATTAAATATTTTATAATTTAAGATTTAATTTTTTGAAATATTTGGTATACAAAAAATAATGACATACTTTCAGTTTATGTAGTAATATTAAAACCAATTTCAATTATTGCAGCTAAATTAATATAAGTTTGCTAATTAATTAAGTTTAATTACGTTTTAAGTTTGTAACTTTGAAAAATCTAATTTTATAAATTACAAAAATATAACATATTTTATTAATTTGCTAATATTTTCTTTATTTCTTTTTCTTCAAAAAAAATTTACAAAAATTTAATTATGCTAACAAAAACAATAACTAACATACTGTACTTAAAATAATCTTGCAACTGGTAAATATGCATTGGATACCGTTCCAAAAGTTCCCTGTCCTCCGAATTGTGTTGAACCAGCACCATGTGAACCACCACCACCTAATGATCCAATAAAACTTTCAACTGGTGCAATACCTTCATCCAAAACTTGTGTTGGTCCACCAAATGAATCATATTGTGATTGAATTGAATGTTGAGCATGTTTAGCTTCTTCTTGTGTATTATATTTAACAAAATGAACTTCTGGTTTATTTGGATTACTTTCTTGTAATTGTGATAATTGATTTTGAAGTTCACCGAGATCAGTTTGTTTATTTAATACATATACAACAGTTTTATCATCACTTGAAGATTTAGCTAATTGTAAAGCAGCATTTGTTAATCCTTTATTTTCTGGTGCTCTAACAATAACAACTCGTAAATTTTTCTTTAATACAGAATTTTCACCGGAAGATCCTAATCCACTTAAAATTTCTTCTTCTGGGGCAGAATGAATGAAAAATTGTTTATTATATATGACTTGTGTTGGTGCTGCAACACGATGACTATGAACTGAACCACCAAATGAACCGCCAAAAGATGAACCAATTAAATGTTGTGATTGAGCAAAACCACTTTGTTGTGCAAAACCATTTTGTTGACCAAGAAAATGTCCTTGTCCAACACCAGTTGATGGTTGATAATTATATTGTGGTGCTGCAATTGCACCTGCTACCAAACAAAATAACTAAAATGAAATAAGGAATAAATATAAATTCTAAGTAATAAAAATTAGAATTGAAATTTTTTTTTTTACAATGTAAGCACGCATTTTTGAATTTAATGTGAATGATTTACTTTGATGGCTAATATTGAACTAATAATGTAAGATTATAAGTTTTCCTATTTATATTAAACTTTCCTTTATGATTTTACATTAGTAATATGTCATTTTCATTAAATTTTGGTTTTGTAAAATATTACTTTTATATAAAACTTTCTTATGAAAACAAACAAAATATATTATTTAATTTATTTTGTATCCGTCTAAACTGAGCCAAATTTTACTTTTAATTTTACGAAATTTTGCCAATTTTTTAAAAAAATTTTTATTTGTGATGCATAAAATAACCATAAAATTTTAATATTTTATAGATAAATAACAATTCTGTGTAGGATCTTTAGGTTAAATAATTTTTTAAAATATTTTTTATATCAATATTTGTTACATAAATTTCCAAGTTTGGCCCAATTTGTTACGATACTAAGTATTGTTTCACATAGTTCATCATTTTATTTTCTCAAGTCTCTCTAAAATGTGGATATATTTTCAATAAACTTTAAAATCAAAATATGCCTATAAATTTAAATTTATATGTAGTGGCAGTGGTCAACCAAATGATACTGATAAATATAGAAATTATGGTTCAAAATTAATTTTAAAAAACAAAAGAAATATGGTCACTAATAATATGTAAATAAGCCTGTAAAAATATGGTAAAATTTTAATATTAAATTATAAAACACAAACTCTTACTTTTGTATACAGAATTTATAATTTTAATTATCATTGATCCTAAAATATTTTTAGTTTGATTTATGTTTTATTTCGTTGAATTAATATTAAAATAATAAAATTCCATCATAGGTCAAGCCAGATGGTCAAGCATTTGGTTAAAACTCATTTGCACACCATAATCATATACGTTAATGATATACAAAAAGATATTAAAAAAAACCACAATTTTGTCATTCATCATATTAATTTATTATTAAAACAATGTTACCAAGCTTAAATTGGTTCGATATTCTGTCATAATAATAAAAATTTATTAAGGCTATACATTTGTTTTTAGTAATGCTTTGCTTAAACCATGGTTAAATGCAATGAAATTAATTTCAATAATTTTTTTTTCAGAAGTTTCTAATAGAAACTCCTTTAATTCCCACAAATACCAACTTGTAGTAAATTTTTAAAAAGAATACTAAAAATACCACATTATTATAATAGTAAAATAATTGTATTTGCCATTCGCACTATTTATTATATCGATACCAATACTGAACCGTGATCCAAGCTTGGAGAAAATTATTAAAAATTTGTATAAATCTTGTTCCAAATTAAATTGTACAAATATGTATCATTTATACATATTTGTACAAATGATACGCCTATAATTAATTATTTCAGGTATGGTCAGATACTCGATAGAAATATAATTATCTAATAATAACTTGGCGAACTTATAATTATCTAACATAATAACTTAGCGGAATGGAGAACTTTTGTCAGTGCGCGTACCAAAATTGGAATAAGATTTTGTGGTACCTACCAAAATATTATTATACGTCAATAAAAATATATTCAATTAAAATAAAAACATAACAATACATTTTAAAATCCCGTAACAAAGAACTTCTGGAAGACATTTTATTATTACATATCAGCTGTAACTGACTTCTAATGGATCTGCTTAATCATAGGTCTTATATCGGATAAAAGTAGTTGTGGACGTTTTTTTCTTGACTCATCCTTTAATCAACCTCTTTTCAATTTTGTGTAACAGCGAAAGGCAGTAAGATGAACCTGCTTCACCATATTCGACTTGTACATGTTCCATACAGTTTTCTTAAACCTACATTAAAAGCATATTACCGCGAAAACATTTTTATATTAATAGGTTAAACAAATTATTATTAATAAAGTTCTAATGTAGTTACAAAACTTTGTAACACATTTCGCATGATATGTTTTGCACTTGTTTCAAAAATATACTAAGATATAGGGTAAACGTAACGATTTACCTCAAAACTTTTATTAGTTAATAATTTTTCAATTGTTAACAAGATAATTTGCTCTACCTGATTCTAAATATCAAGGCTTACTAAATACGCTAGTGGTAGTATAATATGTACTAAACTTCGATGAAGTAGTTACTGGATTCGCTTTCTGTTCGCAATATCGTTGTTGGTCTAACTGTACTCAGCTTTAAAATGAGTACCAATCATTTTAAAGCTGAGTACATAAAATTACAGTAAAATGTTATTTTAAAATTAGGAAAAATGCTAAGGGTTGACGCCATATATGCTAACAACAATGATTCACAAACAAAAAACAAAAGGCATTAATTTCTTAATTTTTTATTTAAGAAATTAATGCCTATTGTAGTTAAAGATTTATTGACGATAAAGAAGTATAGTTTGGAATCCAAAATAAAATTAGTATGCCCAAATTGCATTAAGAAACTTGAAGTATATAGAATGCGGCCCAGTAGATTGAACTTTGAACAAAAAAAAAAATTTTATTTTCATTTTTTTTTTTGATAAATTAATTTAATAAAAAATTGTGTAGATCTGCATCATAAGTTGAAAATTCAGTGAAACTTTTCCGCCAATAAAAATTAATAAGGAAACAAATAACTTAATATTTCAATTAAAAATTCTTTATTTTAAATTTTTATTTTAGTTACAAAACAAAACAGTCAAATTTATGATCTAAATTTTTATATTCTAAGAACGAAAACAGATCAATCAAATTAAAACAGTCTTACGGCTGGCAAGTATGCATTTGAAACTGTACCAAAATTTTGTTGACCTTGAGCAGCTAATCCACCTTGAACTGAACCACCACCAAGTGAACCACCACCACCACCTAATGATCCAATGAAACTTTCAACTGGTGCTACACCTTCATCTAAAACTTGTGTTGGTCCACCAAATGAATCATATTGTGATTGAATTGAATGTTGTGCATGTTCAGCTTCTTCTGGTGTCTTATATTTAACAAAGTGAACTTCTGGTTTGTTTGGATTGCTTTCTTGTAATTGTGAAAGTTTATTTTGTAATTCACCGAGATCAGTTTGTTTATTTAATACATAAACAACAGTTTTATCTTCACTAGCTGATTTAGCTAATTGTAAAGCAGCATCAGTTAATCCTTTATTTTCTGGTGCTTTAACAATAACAACACGAAGATTCTTTCTTAATGTTGAATGTTCATCTGAGGAACCAGCTCCTTGTAATGAATCTTCTTCAGGTGCCGAATGAATAAAAATTTGTTTATTATAAACTACTTGTGGTGCGACACGTTGTGGAGCAACAGATAATGAACCACCGCCTCCTAATGAAGCAGCACCTAATGAACCACCGCCTAATGCACCACCACCTATTGCACCACCACCCAATGCACCACCTGCTTGACCACCAATATGGCCACCCTCAGCACCATGATGAGCTGCACCACCAACAGTTGCTGGTTGTTGATATTGATATTGTGGTGCTGCAACAGCAACAGCAACTAAGCAAAGTACCTATATAAAAAAAAAAAAATATCCCGAAAATTAATTAAAAGAAATTTTTTTTTTTTTTTAAATTGAAAAATTTCATATTAAAACAAACCATAAATCCACGCATTCTGATACTAGTTGTGATTGTTTTCGTGTCCAAGAAATAACTTAATGATCCGGATTGATTTTTGACTATTTATAATAAAACACTTTCATCTCTATTACAGTTATGTAAATATATTAATTTTTTTTTTTATTAGGTTGCCCTTTTGATTTGTTGTTTTTTTTAAGATATTTTCCAAACCTTTTATTTTATTAATATTTTTTTTTTTTGCTGGAGTTTCTATTTTGTTTTTCTAATATTTATTTGAAAATTTGCATAAGTGATTATGATTATATTATTATGATTATTATTGGCATTTTTTTTACATTTAACATAAAACTTTGCATATTTATATATATATGTTTTTTTTAAAAAAATATAGTCGTAAAAGTTGGTTTTTTTTTTTTGAGTTATCAAAATATTGATCCAGGCAAACAGTATATTATTTATTTTCTATTATGTTGAAATATTATATCTTAGATATAGTTTTTGTTTTTTGTTTTTTTGAAAATATAGATTTCATAATATTAAACTCATAATTATTTATAATATACTATGATGGCAATCTGATGTTATAGATGCATTAATTAATTTAGTTTTAATTTTTCTTTTTTTCAATTAAGAATTTTGTTACATTAATATTGAAATCATTTATCAAAATATATTTATAAATTAATTATCATAGATTATATTTTCGTTTTTAATGGGAAAGTTCACCAAATTGTTTGGTGAACTTAAAATTATAATTTATTATAATTTTAAGCTAGGAGTTGTAAAAGTTAGTTTTATTACATTATTTTTACAATGTCAACATTTTTCAAAATACATATAATTAATAAGAATAATTTAAATTAGTCTAATTTCAAATAAAAGCCTACAAATTTTAATTGCCATTTAATATTTGTAAATTTGTAAATTTACTACTAGTTTTTTTCTTTTCCATCTATATATCTAATTTATAATTATGTAAAGTTATATATAAAAAATAAACATAACAAAAAAAAAATGATCAAGGTAAATAATAAAATATTAATTAAAGCAGTGGTTAAGATTTTCATACCTAGTCAAACTGTCGGCACCTAATCAAAATATAGTTATGTTATGACAGTTTATACAAATTTTTGTTGTTGATTAAAATTGGTTGGTGAAGATTCAGTTCAAAATTTTTGAATTCATTTGAAAATTTGACAGATAGTTAAAAGATTTGGAAATATATAATAATTTTTCAAAAATCTGATTCTATAAAAATTGATTTTTGAAAAAATAATTGTACTTTGTTTTGTTAAATTATTATAGAAATTATTTAGTCTTAGAGGAAAACTAGAAATTTAATTAATTTGAAAATATATATTATTATACACAAAATGTATATTAGTGTAGTCGATAATATGGTTGATCTTATAATTGACGAACAAATAGGTTGTTAGATTTCTTGGACAGTAAATAAAAATAAATAATTACTAGGACGGATTGATTTGAATGGATAAAGCATTGGGTTTATTTTCTAATTATTAATTTCTATTCAGTTAATCAAGTATAATGGTGCTACTTGATGATGATGACGTGTTGGATAATTTTGAGCCAAAATACGGCATTTTCTCAGTAATTTGAATATAAAAAAAGAAGACAAAATTGGATTTATACTATTTTTTTAAATGTCCTTTAAAAAACATAATCAAAGTTTAGAAAAAATCTTTGCATAATGTTATTCAACCTTGACTTGTAAATTGCCTTGATATACTTTTAAGTTGGAAATTAACTTTTTTATGACAACAATTTATTTCGAAATCCGGACCATTAGCTTAATTTAAAATATGATAAAGATTAAATTAATAAGTTTTTAACAATTTATTCCTTTTTTTTGCTAAAATTTAAAAAACAAAATATTTTTAGGAAATGGAAGTATTTATTTCAATAAAATTTTGTTATTCGATTTATTAATGTGGTTTGTAAAATTACCAGGGGTCTTGAGCATTACATGAGAACTGCAGTATCATACAACTTTGTAAGAAAGTATCAAAAATGAATTAATTAGATTTTTTAATGATTTGAACTTAAAAAATATTAAACAACAAAATATATTTATAAAACAATTTTTTTTTTATTATAAGTATTATGAGTATTAGATTACTAATTAACAAATCTAAAAATATATAATTTTTCACAGGTACAAATCTAATTAAAATTGTCTGACTGGCAAGTAAGCATTTGAAACTGCACCAAAGTTTCCTTGACCACCAGATACAAATTGTGATGTACCAGCACCAATGGCAGCACCACCTAATGATCCAACAAAACTTTCAACTGGTGCTATACCTTCATCTAAAACTTGTGTTGGTCCACCAAATGAATCATATTGTGACTGAATAGAATGTTGTGCATGTTCAGCTTCTTCTTGTGTCCTATATTTAACAAAGTGAACTTCTGGTTTGTTTGGATTGCTTGCTTGAATTTGTGTAAGTTGATTTTGTAGTTCACCAAGATCAGTTTGTTTAGTTAGAACATATACAACTGTTCTATCTTCGCTAGCAGATTTGGCTAAATGTAATGCAGCTTCATTTAATCCCTTATTTTCTGGTGCCCTAACAATAACAACACGAAGATTTTTTCTTAAAACTGATGATCCATGTGATGAACCAGTACCTTCAATAGCTTCTTCTTCTGGTGCTGAATGAATGAAAATTTGTTTATTATAAATGACTTGTGGTGCTACTTGATGATGATGATGTCCGGCAGCAGCAATTGATGGACCAACAGCACTACCATGACTAAAACCACTGCTGAAACTTTGTTGAACTCTTCCACCGTGAGCGGAAAAACTTGAACCTGATTGTTGTTGATAATTATATTGTGGTGCTGCTAGTGCGCAAGCTACTAGACAAAGTACCTTAAAGATGTCATTAAAGATTATAATATATTCGTGTTGTATATTCATTTTGTTTGGTTATCAAATACTTACAATAAATCCTTGCATTTTTTTAATTTTGTATATTTTGGAGATGTGATTGATTTAAAGTTAATGATTGAACTGATGATATGTAGTATCAAAAATTTCTATTTATATGAAAATTTTTTTAGTATTCGACCTGTTTTTCATTATATAATAATCATAAATTTGCATTACATTTTTCGCATTAATGTCATTTATGCATTTTATTGACATAAAACACGTCAAATAAATTTTAACTAATTTGTTAACACTTAAAAAATATAAATTTTAAATTATATGCGAATTGTATGTTATTCCCTTCAAAAAAATGCAAAGTTTGAAAGCGAATATTATGTAAAATATTTGATAGGATCAACAAATTTGATTTATATTTTTATTTTTTTTTCAATTTTAATGTTTTTTTATTTTCCTTTCAACCGGAAATAAATGTATAAATGTGTTAAAATAGGTAAATGACATACATAAAAGAAACTATTTGAATTTTTTAGAGTGGTGAATTTAAATAAAGCTATGAAAATTTAAAATAAAATTAATATTTGTTATCAATGAATTTAAATAAAGCTATATTTCAATATTATGATTGTAAATTAATAACAAATTTAATTGAAATTTGTTAATGTTGAAATGTAAATTTAATAATAATTGAATAAAGGAAACAGCAATACTATTTTATGGTTGTTAATCTAAGAATTTACAAAATATATAAAAGTTGATTCCAGGATCTTTTATTTAACCAAATTTTTATTTATTTTATATCTTTTAAATACTTATATCAAAGAAACTAAATTGGGCTTCAATATTCTCATTAAATCTTATGTAATTTAATTGAATATTTTCGAAATATATTTTCATAATTAAATTTTTATTATTTTTTTATAAAAAAAAACATTAATAGTTTTAATAGTTTTTTAACATAAAATAAACTAAATCATTTAAAAACAGTTTTAATTATTACTTAATATTAAAAGATGTTAAAAACGTTTTATTATTATTATTATTGCACGATCAAATCACCTATTAAATCATTTTGTAATTATGTAGCTAATCAGATTTAAAAACTAAATATTTATTTGCATTAATTTTATTCATTATTAAAGCAAAATAATATTTAAGAAAATTTTATAATTTTTGAATATTAAAATTTAATATCTTCATATGCAGCATCGTATATTTTATATCGATTTAAATTTATTCCGATTTTAGGTTAATGAAAATATTAAATTTAAATTATAATATACAGAGAAATCTTTAAACAAATCTTCAAATTGTGCGTAATTAAAAGGAGTATATTGATGTGAACCAAATAAATTTAATTATAATTTTATAAAATTGTTTCTACTCTAAACATAATTGTTACTAATCTAAAATCCTTCATCTAAACTTTATTTTCTTATTTTTACGAAAGCAGCTGGAGAAGCTATTAAAGGAGGCAGAATCATGAAATGGATAATCAGTTTTAAGAATTTTTTTGTTGTTTTTAATACTTTAGTTTCGGTCTAAATTAATAAATGAGGTTTTAGTTTCGGTCTAAATTAATAAATGAGGATCTAAATGAAGCTGCTTTACAATTAAACAAATCAGCTAGGGAATATAAAATACTAAACAAAGTGGGCTTGTTGAACTCCAAAGTAAACTTACTGAAATTAATTCAAAGCAGAAGTAACATTTTATTAAATGCAATTAAATTTTAAGGATTAATACAAAGAAAATCTGAGAAAACAAAATTATATCCCTAATTCATTTGTGGTGGTAAATTTTGTAAGACCGTCGGTGGATTAGTGGAAGTATACTAAGCTGTAGTGCGATGTACTGGATAATACTTCTGTCTGAGCCATCGATGTTTATCTATGTTTACTCAGCTTTAAAATGAGTGCCAGTTCTAAATTTACAATAAAATGTATGTATTTGCTAACGAGTGAAGCTAACAATATATGTCTCACTAATCCATTAATTAAAGTTTCTTCACTATTAAGAAATTTATGTCGTAGAATCCTTCTAAAATTAGTAGGTCCAATGTTACAAGAGCGTTTAAGAGTGGACCAGTTTCTTCATGAGCTTTCCAGTCAAGAAGTATAGTATAAAATAGTAAAATTGGAAAAAAAATATCTTTTTCTATGTTGTGTTACAAAAATCCTTAGATTCGTTTATGTTGGTGTTCAAAATTATCTATAACCACAATTGTAGTTCATAAATAAGTACTTAATTTAATTTTTGAATAACTAAATGTCAACTAATTATTATTATTATTATTTTTCACGCCCAGGTAAGCAATTTATTAATTAATTTGATATTCCATAAAAATCATTTATTTTTATTTATCAGCTAATAAAATCCCTACTCACTATAATATTAAATATTCGTATATATTAATTTTAATAACCTTGTTTTTGTTTTAATTAATTAAATTTTTAAACTAAATAACAAAAATTCATTAATAAATTGAAAGTTTAAATATTTGATTTTTTTTTTCTCTACCTAAATGATTAAACTTTCTCCCACACTTATTTTACCTTGTTATAGTTTTAATTTCTTTTGTTTTTAATATTTTAATTCAGCATAATAATTCAATTAATCTTTTCATGAAATGTTCAATATCAATAACAAATTTTTTTTTTTACTTTCCTAGTTTTATTTCTAGCGCCTCCATATCTTTCATAAATATAGATTTTAAGAAGCCACAAAATATTATCAATATTTAAATAATATGTTGTTTTTTGCAATCATTTTGATTGTGAATAATTTAATTTTGTATCAAGATCATTTCAAAAAAAAAAATTATACAATCACTTAATCGTATAATATATTAAAAATCATCATAGTTAAAAATTTACACATAAAAATTAAAATAAATAAAAGTATATATGAATATCAAATTAAAATTTTGAACAAATTTGTGATCTGTTATCGAATTAATTTTAAACAAATATTTTTATTGCATGGAAAAAAGACGATTATGATGGACATACCCAAAAAATTGATACTAAAGCATAAATTACAAATTGTCATATAAAACCAATTGATGGTTCATGGCCGCTAGTCAGTTTGGGACGATTTTTTCATTGTTTTACACCTGCCTATTCGTACGTCTAAAAAAATAAATAAAATAAAAGTTATCACAAATTATCAAAAAATTATGAAGATATTAATTGTATGTATATTTATCCTTTAAATCCTTAGAACATCTTTAAAAAAAAATTAATTTTTATATTTATAGTTATGTTGCTGTTTTAGCATATCGCTGGCTTTGCCACAAGGTTACAACTATCAACAAAATGGACATCCACAATTATTAACTTCAAATACAATTACAACTGGATCATTGCTTGGTGGTGAAGGTGGCCGATCTTCAGTATCAATATTAAATAATCTTGGTTTTCCATCAGCAACATCAAATCATGGTCAATCGTCATTTATATCACCATTGCCACAAACTGTATACCATCAGCAAACGCAACAACATATTCAACAACCAATAACACCAATTATTACGAAAAACTTTTATGTTCATGCTGCACCTGAAGATGAAAGTGAAGATGAAGATTTAGCTAGACAATTAGCTGCCGGACCAGTACGTAAACATTATCGTATCTTGTTTATTAAGGCACCATCACAAAGTCATTCAGCTGCAGCTGCATTACGTTTAGCACAATCGAAAACTGAAGATCGTACTGTTATCTATGTTCTAAGTAAGAAAACCGATTTAGCTGATTTACAAAGTCAATTGGCCGAAACTGAAGCAAAATCACAAAAAAGTAAACCAGAAGTGTATTTTATTAAATATAAAACACAAGATGAAGCACGTCATGCCCAAGAACAAATTCAAGCACAATATGATTCATTGGGTGGTACTAGTCAAGTATCAGACGAAGGATATGCACCAGTTTCATCAGTTATTGGCGCTTTAGATAATAAACCGAGTCCGTTTGTATCAGCATCATCGGTACCATTAAGCTCGTATACACATTCTAATGCAGCATATTTACCGCCAAATCGATTCTAAGTAATTCAAAAATATATATATTATGTTTTGAACGAACACAAAAACAAATTAATTAATTTATTTATTAGATAAGACACAATAGGAAGAATTTTATGTAATATATCTGAATATAATATTTTCTTTTTTTTTTTATGTAATTGAATTATTAATTTAAAACGCATATTAAATTCTGATTGAAGCTAAAACTCTCTAAACTTTTCCAACCAAAAAAAAAAAAAACAAAATTAGATAACTTATGATTAAAAATATTTAGAAAGTCTTTCATTTGAATATTTTACTATCGAAATCGATTTTTTTTTTTGATTAATTATGTTAATTAGTTTAAATTTATTTTTGTTACATTTTTATGAGGTTTTTTAGTAAAGATATATTATTAGACCCATCATCATTCGTTAATAAGCCAGTTTTTGGGGAATAATTTTGTATATTTTATAAATTATGTAATAATTGATTGTATCATAAAAAAAGACTATAAGAGTAAAAAAAGTAAGTTTTCTAAAAGTTAACATTAATGCACAATAGTTGAAAAAAATGTTTACCTTAAAATAATTTATGATCTTTGGCATTTGACTGATAGTTTAATCTAAATTCATTTTTTTCGGATTACACAAAAACAAAACCAATTTATAGATTTCACTTTGCAAATTTTTTTATTGTTTCAAGGTTTGAAATAATATTTTTAAAATTTTTTTTACTAATAATATGATTTATGACTATAAAATTTTACTCTTAGTCACGAGTAAACAGAAAAATTATGCTGTGTGAACATTTAGTACATAATTATAATTAATAACCATCAGTGAGAAATGAACAGTGAGAAAAGAATGACTGAAGAATATTAATCTTAATATTTCCGGATTTTCAAAAACATTCTGAATTTACTAAAACATAATTACAAAAATCATAAATAATTTAAAATTTTGAAGATAGTATTTTAACTATTGCATTTAAAAAAATAACACTTGTATAGAAATGTTGAATGAACAATTCAAGAAAAAAAAGTTGCAGAGGATAATTTAGAAAGCTTTGGGAAAATTAAAATGCCGTTAAATTTCGAATATTCAAATTGTTAAAACTTTCATTTCTATTATATCAATAAAATTACAAATTCAAATTTTGAAAATAAAATAAATATTTACTTTCGTACCAAAAATTGTTTAAAAGTTTAGTAAATAATAAATGGTTGACCCGAATGGTCGAGAAATGGTTAACAAGATTTTAATTCGAAAAAAATCAATTTTCCGAAAAATTTTTTAAGTTATTTGCAGTTATTAACACCAAAAAATTATTAACACAAAAAAAAAATTAACAATTATGAATTCGCTTGGAATTATGGACACTTTAGTGGCACTTTAGTAGCTTAGTAATTGGCACTTTAGTAGCTTATTATGTTCAAGTTTTGCAAGATTTTGTCACCGTGCTAAGAAACTCCATTATGCATTAGAACTATATTCTTTCTAAAAACTGTTTTAATTATTTTAATAAATAGAAAATATCTCCTACTACGATTATACAAATTAAAAAAAATTGATTACATATCGACAAATATTAATTTTCACAAATATACTTAGTAAATATTATGACTAAAGTTAAAAGCTGCAATTATACAAACTCTATTCGCTTAATTCAAATCAAAAAAACTAATTTCATTTTACTTCTTATAGTAATAGTATTTTGTTTGGGGAAAATATGAAAATTCCTTGAAAATTTTTCTATTTTTAAGTTATAAAATTTTCTTTTGCCGATATTTTCATAATTTCCATACCTTGATTATTATTTTCACTTATTATTTGTCGATATAACTCTTACCTTATTTTGTTTTAATATTTATATTTTGAAAATTGTATTAGTTTTCTTGAAAACTTCTTGACAGTCCGCTTTCATATGTTAATATCTTTAAATGCAGGTGGTAAAACTATATAAATCCTTGAATATCTGGTGAATCGCTAGGATTCTTCGCCATCAAATCTTTAAATAAATTGTTATACATCATCTGGACTTCTCAAAATAGTTTTATTTTGAAGATCAATAATTTTAGCTTTGAAGATCAAATGTTTTAGCTAATACATCTTCTCAATAATTTTGTTTGAAAAATGAATGGTGTAGAATTAGAATTTTTGACTTAGTTATATAATTATTATAAAATTAAATTAATATTTGTAAAAAACTGCTTTTATTTCATCATTTACAAGTAAATTAATTCCATTTAGAAATTTAAGAACTGCCAACAGTAAAATATTGGAATCAATTGCCGTTAGTGACTATAGTTTGACTATGAGATTGGAAAATTAACTTTGTTACAAATATTTAACCAAAAATGTGAATGTGGCCTGCTGATTATACACCTTTGACCTAAAGTATAGGCTAATAATGTTATAGACTAATTTGCTAAAAAATATGTATTGTAGTTGATGCCGTCATTTAATTGATGCTGCTGCTAAAATATTTATGCTTTAGATAAAATTTAAGGATAATTCAGTCTTGTAATACTTTTTTTTTATATTATGTCCTAATAATCTATTTCCGAATTAAGATTATGGCGATTAAAATTAAATAGTTTCTCCTTCAAATTAACAAAATAGAAGAAAAATATTAATAAAATTCGACCTAGGCTAAAATAAATGGGATTCTGTCGTAATTTTAAAATTTATAGCCGGAACGTATACCGGAAAGTTAAACTGATTATATAATAATGACTTTGATTTTAATATTTTTATTACCTTATTTTTATTATTAAAGGTTATTTAAAACTGGAGTATTCTGTTTTATAGTTAAATTAATAAAAATGATTTTATGATTTTTATAAATATTTTTTTTTGTTTTACTGACAAATCTGTATAACATTTAAAAACTTAACTGGTATCGTAAAACCAAACTAAACAGAAATTATCAATCATCTATAATTACATGTAAATATTAAAATTGTTAGGTTAAATTGCACAAAAGCCATCAATCGTATGTCAAGTCAATATATATGGAGGTCACTTGTTGCAAAATGTGACTGCAGTGTATAGTTTAATTTGTCATTAATTTGTCATTTTCAATAATTTAATAATCATAATTATTATTATAACTGGAAAATAATTATTAATAATGATGTCCCAACACTATTTATTTTTACAATAATTTTTTTTAATAATTATTTTTAAAATATTTCATATTACATAAATATATATATATATATATATATATGTAATTAGTTTTTATTCGTTTTAAAATTTTATCTTCTTTAAAATTTATCACAGTTATTTACCTTTACCACGTTTGCTTGTAATCGCGCCTAATTTACTAAACATAATTTTGTTATAAATATTTCAAAAAACATAATAAAATTATTTTTGCGTTGGTTAGTTTTTTAAAAAATGTATCTGTTAAATTTTTAGTTAATTTGACTGTTCAAACTTGAGCATACTTTTAGGCAAAAAATAAATCATACTTGATTAGGTTAATAGTTTTGATAGCATAGTGTTAGGCACGAAAAAATTATGAAAAATAAATATAAATAAATTTTTATTCAAATAACACGAGAAATATAACAATTAATTACAATTGATGATGTTATAAGTAATTAAGTTATGTTAAAAACTTATTAATCTTTATAAAAAATTTAAATTTTTTTTAGTTAAATAGCTTCTGAAGTTTTATATTTAATGATTATCAAAATACTATTAATTTATTATGTATTAAATTTTATTGAAAATTGTCCTCGAAATTAACATAAAAAAAAAATATGTTTAACATTTTCTAATAATTGTAAATCTTTTAAAACATATTTTACTTTGATAATCAAAATTATCTAAAATGTTTGATTATTTTGAATTTAAAATTATTTTTTTTTTTTGCTTATTAAATAATTTCTGTTATTTATGTATTTTTAAATTATATATTTAAACCTTGTATTTATCTTTAATATTATAAATTATTGGGAGGATCATATAATTATAAAATAAATTTGTTAAATTTATTTTAATAAAGATTAAATTCCTATTTCTTCAGGTGAAATCATTAAGTTTTTTTTTTTTTATGCAATAATTTTTGTATATTAAACTTTTTCACCTTTTAATCATATATGAAAAAAAAAATTAGATAATTATAAAAATTTAATGTTTTATTTTTATTATAAATTTTCTTTACATAAAATGGTTAATTTGTACAAAATGAATAATAATTAAAAATATAATTATGAAACTAAAATAATTTAAATTAAAAAAATTTTATAATCTTGGTGGTAGGTAATTGTGTTGTGAATTTATTGGTAATTGATTACTTGATAATAATTCTGAACCTGCATTATTATTGTTATTATATGAACCAATAACAGATTGGACTGGTGTAATTACTTCATCTGATATTTGTGTTGTACCACCTAATTTATCATAATGTGCTGAAAAATTATATTAATTTTATTCATTTAAATTATTTTGTTTGATTTAAGGTAAATTAAAATAAATTAAATAAAGATTAAGAAATATTAACGCTGCAAAAATCAAATTAATTTGAGTGTTTATGAGCTGTTAGTCGCCATTAAAGCACAATATGTTTAGTAATCAAATAATATTCACGATGTGAAAATTTGAAAATGATATTGCAATAAAAATTATTTTTTAAATATTTAATTAATATGTTTAGCGAGATTAGGAAAAATGAATATTATTCGCAGGTTAGAAGGCTATGCAAATTATTAAAATTACAAGCGAATATTCAAAGTCAAGGAACTTTGCGAAATAAATAAATTATACAATTATTTTTTTATATTAAAATTTACCTTGAATTTGATTTTGTGCACTTAATGCTTCTTCGGGCGTTTTATATTTAATAAAGTAAACTTCTGGTTTTGATGGTTCAGTTGGTGTTGCTTCTGATGAAATTTGTATATCTGATGCATCTGTTTTTTTACTTAAAACATAAATTAATGTTCTGTCTTCTTGTTTTTGTGGAACAATTGAAAGTTTTGGATATTTTTGTATTGGTGCTCGGATAAATATAACTTTATAATGTTTACGTGTTGAACCCATTACAACTTCACGGGGTTGATCTTCTTCTGGCTCCTCGGGTGCAGTATGAATATATATATTTTTAGTAATTGTTGGTGGTGTTGGTCTACCATAATGATAACCACCTGTACTTCCAGATAATCCTGATGACAATGAATTAGAACTTGGTCTAAATGATTGTTGTGATTTGTGAACATTTTGATGATGGGATTGTAATACTTGACTATGAGATGGTGTTAATACCGAACTAAGAACTTGACTTATTAAATTATCATGACTATTTAATTGTTCATGACTATGACTATGTTGTTGATTATAATTATATCCTTGTGGTAATCCTGCTGTTACAGCAAATAAAACGGAGATCTAAGATAATATAATTTGTAATTTATTTCATATTTTAACTGAAGAAAAAACTTATTATAAATTTACCAATAAAAGTAGCATCTGCTGCATAATTTTCAGTTTTTCTTTTAGTTTGTTATAAATTGAGTTTTACTATCGAACTGTTTGATCAAATTGCGGGAGTCATCTATTTTATACTAGAAAAATATTAAATATCTAATTACGAATTATTTAATACTAAATAGATATCCGGATTTTAATCTAAATTATATTTAAATTTATTTTACATAACTTTAATCTAAATATGGAGAAAAAAAAAATATAAAAATGCACTTTCCAGATATAATTTATAAAATCTAAATGCATTTAATAAATTTTCACTTTTTTTGGTATAAGTTTCGGTAAATTTATACAAAAACTCTAAAAAGAAATTTATTTAGATTAAAAGTTTTAATTAAAATTTTAAAAATATTATTAATTAATTCAATTTTTTTATTAACTGGAAAATATGAATATTAAATAAATTATCCACTAAGATTGTTTATCTATGTTAATTAAATTTTAAAAATCTTTCTTGAAAATTTTCGAAAAAGAAAAAAAAATTATTAAATATTTTTAGTTTAATTTAAAATTTTGTTCGCATCAAACGGATTTTTATGTTTCTTTTGAAAATTTAAAAAATTGATTCTAGTTTTATTTACAATTTATGTAATTTTTTTTCAATTGTGTAAATAATTTATAAGTTGATTTTGTAATTTAAGTAAAAAAAAAATTGTTATATCAAATATGTGCCACGAAAGTGATAAGTTGTATGCCACAGCATGATTAATATATGTAATTGTGTAATGTAATGTCTGTCTATCCTAAATTTACTAATTATAAATAATTATACATGTGTGATGAATAATTTGATGTACCACATGTCGACAAAAATTATAGTTATTATAACTTTTTTTACATGGTTTTGTCAAATATTATAAAGATCGACAGTATTTTTGAGTGATTTAAGTTGAATTTGAATTTCGCAGATATATATTGATTAGTTTTTTTTTTTTTTGGTAGTGTCTTGTTTTTTTTCTGTGTAATAAATTACATATTATATTTACTTAATTTATGGTTTAATATAAAATTGAAATTTCTATTTTTTCTTTGTATGTTAAATACAAGAAGCAACATAAAATAATTTTAGATTTCTGTGAAATTTTTAATTTAAAATTACAAAAAATTTGTAGAGAGAAATTCACAAAATTCATTATTAATTAATAAATTTAAGTATTTTTTCGATAAAATTTCTAAATGTTGTGTTTTTTTTTTAAATGTTAAAATATTATAAACATTTCCTAAATGTTGCGGATTCGCTAATTATATTTTGATAAATTTTGCTTATTATTTTATAGAAATTTATAAATTATCCCAGTAATATGAAAGATGTAACATAAAATTTCATAAAGAAATTATACATACTTATATATTAAACATAAATCTTTATGTAACATAATACCGACAACTATTAGCAAATAAAATACAAAAATTACTTTAGATGTGTTTCTTAAAATTTCCGGAAATTTTGAAATTATCTTTAAGCTAAATTACTTCATTAATATGCTACTTATATATGGAGCCCGCTAATCTTTTTTTTTTGTATCTTAACATTTTTTTTCTTTTAATATTTTATATCTAATTTATTTTACCTTTAACACGTTATTAATTTAAAGCTAGTGCCTTTTTTGATTGCTAATTTAAAATATTAACTTTAATTTATATGTTTTCATATGTAAAGTATATGCAAAAATTAAATTTTTGGTGTTATGTGAAGTTTATCAAAATTATTTTTGATTATTTATTAAAAAATAAATAAATAATTTATTAATGCTAATAAATAAATAATAAAATTAGAAAGATAAAGCTCCTGTAATACAAAAATGATTCTTTAATATTATTAGAAAATTTTGTTAATAAATAAATTAAAGTTTCAATATTTAGGGATTTTAACGTATTGAAATTTCCTTATATGTACATATTATGAAAGACAGTTAAATACCTACGAGCAGAAACTAAAATCGTACTTACTAAGAATATTGGAATAAATAATATTTAGGATCTTTTAGAATAGAATAATTTTTTTAAAAATTTATTTTGTTATAACAGAGTGTAAAAATATGTTTAAATAGGAAAAAAATCATTTTAGAACTCTAATACTCGAACTCAGAAACGCCGCTTAACTTTAGTTTATTCGCAGACTTGGCTGAGAAGATTTTTTTTTATGAAATTCATGAGCAAACCTCACATTAACTTTGAACGGAATTTCCCACTGAATTTTTTTTTTCAAATTATTTTATAATATCTTTTTTCGACTAAAATTTCTGCACTTAAAAATGCTATATTCTTGTAATTCTGCCGTGAAAACGTTACAGCTTTAAACTCTTGTACCGACGAAAAATATTGAAAACAAAATTCTACATTTAAAGTCAACATTTTTTTTGGAATAGATCTTAGGATTATTTTATGGGCAGACTTCCTTTAAAGAATAGAATAGAAAAAGGGTGCTGAAAAACTGCTGCAATATATTCTACTGAACTGCTGAAAGAAAAGTGTTGCAATATTTTCCATAAAAACCAAATCTCCATGAAATTTTTAAAAAAATGATAAAAATAAATCAAGATCCAAATTTGTCAGCTCAAATAAGATATTCTTTCTACACTAAACTTAAGATAAAATCGTCAGACATATTTAGTTGGGTTGTATTTATGAAATGAAATGTAACGTTTGAAAGAATCTTAATACAAAGCTAAAAAATTGTTTTTATTTTTACAATTGACTTTAATTAATAGCAGCATGAATCAAACTAATAGTCTATTTGATTAAAGTAAAAAATGATTAAAGTAATAAATTAAATAAATTATTACTAATAAACTTATTATCGATATTATTATGTGACAGTATCATTACTATGCATAAATCCTACAAATACTGTACAAACTTAATTAATATACCTAATTAATCTTTTCTCGAAAACTTTTCTCAAAAACTTTTTGATTCAAACAAGACAAATTCTACAAAAGGTGAAGTCGACAGCAATTCCATTAAAAGTTGATGACAAAATTGAGAGTTATCGAAAACATTGATATAAAAGTAATTCTCTAATCACTAAACAATTATTTATCAACTTTAAAGTAATTTATTGTACGAACTTTGAAATTGAAAAGTAAAATAAACATAAAATATTCAATCAAAAATAATAAAACAAATTTTTTTTAATGAAACAGCTTCAAAAGCTTATAATTATTAATATACTTCTTTTGACAATAGTATTTTAATTAAATAAACATATTATTTTTTGGTTGTTTTTTTTTTTTTTGATGGAATTTCTTGATTTGAAAAAGAAAGTTATTATAAAAAATTTCCCTGAAAAAAATATTAATAATAAAACAATCTGAAATAAAAGTATCTAACAACAATCATTCGCCCACAATAGGAAAAAAAAATATCTTTATGATTGATTATATATGACCATCAGAAATTTTTAATATTTCTCCAAAAAAAAAAAATTATTTTATAAAATTAATATTAAAGTAAAAATTATAAACATAAGTTACATAATATCCTTGTGTAATCTTCAAAAGATAGTTTTTTTATATATATATATTTTTTTTTAATTTTATGAGAAAATTTCAAATTACTATCGGATATCAAAAATAATACTATATCATAAATCATTGTATTTACATAAACATAGTATCAACTTTTTATTTTTATTTTTTTTTTTCATTTTCGTTAATAACACCTTTGAAGAATGTGATATGGAAATGAAGTTTTCAATTTTTTGAAAAAAAAACTCTCAATTTCTGTAGAAATTATAAATACCTGACTAACCTGTCTAGTTTGTTTTCTGTATTTTAATGGTTATGTTAATTATTTAGGTTAAAAAAATTATTAAATCTTTGATAAGTATTAGAAAATTATTTAAATGATTTTTTTTTTTTGAAATTTCAGTATTTAGGAATATGAAGAAGATGTGTAAGCAAAATTTTTAATAGTTTTTTTTTTTTGTGATGTCCTTAACCTTATTTGGTATTTGACAGATTAAGTAATTATTGACGGCAAATTGTAATTATTTTGAAAATTAACAACAAAAAAAACAACATATTTTATTTTATAATTAATTAAAACTTAACATATATTTGATAATGAGAACAAATAATTTTTAATAATCAAATATAAATTTTTTTGTTTGTTATAAAACAAAAACAAGTCCTAAAATCACAGCTTAATGTCAACTTATTAATGTGCTGGTGGTAAATATCTACCATTTCCTCCTAATTGTAAACCAGATAATGATGATCCAGCACCACCAAGATTTAATCCACCTGATTGACCACCATTTAAATGACCACCACCAAGACCAACACCACCACCACCACCACCACCACCAAGAGCACCAATTACAGATGAAATAGGTGCAACACCTTCATCAGAAATTTGACTGGTTCCTCCTAGTGAATCATATTGAGCTAAAAATATAAAATTAAAATGATAATTTTTTATTATATATTATTTATGATTTGAATTTCATTATTTAGTTATTTCCTTATATTTGTGTGAAAAAAATATTCAATATTTTTGATTAAATTTGCAATTTAAATAGTGTTAAACGAGAGCAAGCAAATTAAATGATAATTTTAATATTGGGATCAGATAACTTCAGACAGAAAAGAAATGATAATTTTTTTTTGTTTTGTTTTTGGTTTATCTTATAAATACAAACCTTGAATTTGTTGTTGTGCATGTTGTGCTTCAGCTTGTGTTTTGTATTTAATGAAGAATACTTCCGGTTTACTTGGTTGATGTACTGGTGCAGCTTGTAAAGCAGCTTGTATATCTGATGCATCAGTTTTCTTGCTCAATACATAAATAACAGTTTTTTCTTCAGTTTGTGCAGCTTGGGCTAAATGAATTGCAGCGGCACGGCTAGATTGTGCTGGTGCCTTAATGAAAATAATACGATAATGTTTACGTGGTGGTTGATTATTAACAATTGTTTGTTGAAGATCTTCTTCAGGTTCTTCGGGTGCACTATGCACAAATATATCCTTGGTAATGACTGGTGCTAAATTTTGTTGTACATGTTGACCCTGTAATCCACCAATTGAACCACCACCTCCAATTAAACCGCCACCACCAATTAAACCACCACCTAGTCCTCCGCCTCCAATTGAACCGCCACCCAATGAATGTCCAAGTCCACCAATTGAACCACCACCGCCCAATGAATGTCCTAGTCCACCAATTGAACCACCACCACCCAATGAATGTCCTAGTCCACCAATTGAACCACCACCATTAAAACCACCTAAATTACTTTGTTGTGGTTGTGGGGCAAATGTTGCAATTGTTTGTTGTTGTAATAATTGTGGATTATTTTGTTGATAATTATATCCAACACCACCACCTCCACCACCCCCTTGTGTTAATAAACCAGGTGCAGCATTACTCGTTACAACCAAAGTTGCTACACAAAGTACCTTTAATTAAATTTTACGAAATAAGAAAATTATTATATATTTTATTTTTCATTTAATCCACAAATATTTTATTAATTATTTTTTTACCAAAAATCTAAACATTTTTTTTCTTTAATTATACAATTTCCTTTTTGTATGTTTAAAACCGTAAATTATCTCTCTTGTTCGACTGACAACAAAACTAAAACTAAAACATCATTGCATAGATACCTTATTTTATATTATGTTGAGATCTTCCAAAAAAAATAATAAAAAAAAATTTATAATCATTTTTGAATTCGAACTGTCGAAGTTAATAATAATACAAAAAAAAGTTTTTTTGTAGTTAAAAAACATAAAAAAATCTAAAATATGTAAAAAAAAATACACAAAATATCAAAAAAAAAAAAAATAGTCTTTTTGTTGTAGCCTTGATGATTATAATATCATTGCGTATATACAAAAAGTACTAATTTTGAGAGGGCATAATCGACAAATAGCATATTAGTATCATGATCGTCATAATCAACCATAATCACTTTTATCATATGCGATGTTATTTACCTGTTTTTTATGATTATTTCATGATGTTGGAAAGTAATAAATATTTTTTTTTTTTTTTTTTTTTGAATATTTAAACTCATCTTCAAATCATTTTCTAATGTTGCATAATTTATAATGTTTACAATTTTTTTTTTATTTCTGTCTGTGAATTAAGTTTTTTGAAATAATTTTTTTTTTGGTTTTTATTGATAAAAATAAATCAAAATATTAAAATTTTGTGCCATATTTGAATAACTTCTGGTCTGCAATAATTCATCATTTTAATATAAAATTTCATTGTTTTTTGGGAATTTCTTAGTTTTGGTCATTTCAATGAAAACATTTCATTCAAAAATTCATATACGGATAGAACCCCGATAATTAGATACTTCAACTGAATTTAAGCGAATTAATGGGGAAATCAAAATTTTCCGAGCAAAATAATTTAAATAAAATTTTCTACAGACTTAAAATAAAATCTATGATTTAGTCCATAATATAATGACTTAAATAAAATAATTAATTTAAGATTGTTAATTTAATTGTTCTACGTAGATGAGGATGAGACAGGTGAAGGGAAAACGGGTAACCTGTCGGAGACAAATGTATTCAACGTTTACAATAATTCATCACCGACCCATCAGTAACATGGGACATTCCACTGCACCTTAATAAATATTTAGTACTTGTTTGACCAGTGAACTTTAAACTAAAAGGAATATTTTAAGGGTTTAATTATAAGGGCTGATTTTAAGTTTGTCCACACTACTGGAAAACTAAGTAATTAATTAATTTAATTATGAATATTTCAACAGAGCATAAAGTAAGATTTTATATCACTGCTCAACACCTACTGTTACAGCCACAGTTTTGATAATAAATTTGATGTCAAATAAAATACACAAAACAATTATGTATTTTGCAAAAATAAAATTAATGGTTTTGACATTTGATACCAAATAAGATACAAAAGAAAACCAATAATAATTATTTATACGGTAATGAATTTCTTAAAAAAGGCTAAATTGTCGTTTTGAATATAGATATGTGTATTTTAATTCATCATTCACATATGAATATTTACCAGACGTTACACACAATCCTCGGAGCCCGCACAGTCCGAGTCCATCTTTCAAATTCTTTACTGTTTGAAGTTATATACTTATATTTAAATTTCATAGTTTAGTAATGGTAAAAAGAAGAATAGTTTATAACTTGAAATTTTTAAAGTTCTAAATTGTTAATTTGTAAATTTTCAAAACTTAATATTTTCTTTTACAGATGAAAAGCCCACGTATCCAAGAATCCAGATCGAAATCAGGAAATTATTCAAACTCTAAAAAATAATTAAAGATTATTCTCCAGAAAATTAGAAGTTTTTTCACATTCTCCAGAAGGATGTGAAAAAACTGATTTAATAATGAAGATAATTATTAAGCTTGTCCGCAATCATAATTTAAAATTTATGCTACAAAATTAAAATATATTTTTGTAAAATTTCTCCTGCAAAAATTAAAGTTTTTCTTCAAATCATAATTAAATAACATTGAACATTAAATTACATGCTTATTTCAATATAAGTTTTAGATGATAGTAAAAGTTAAATAAAATTAGATTTGTAAATAAACCGACGAATTTTATTTAATTAATTTACCATAAATCACATGTCATATGTGAATTTGTTTTGGTTTTTATTAATCATTAATTAAAATTTTATATTTATCTTAAATTTTTTAAAAAAAATATAAATACAATTTTTATCTTAAATTCCACACTTTTGATAAATTATTTTGTTTTTGCCATATATAATTAAGATTTTTTATGTTGTTTTTGACAATATCAAACTGTGTCCATACAATTAAATATTTTGATTAAAGGGTTTACATTCAGAAAGTAAAATCAAAACTAAAAAGACGATATAGAAATTAAACATACCTATTACATATTTGTATTTTTAATTTTAATCATATATAAATTATATGTTTTTCTTAAAATTTTAGGTATATAAATATATATTAATTGGTGTCCTTCATACTCAGTTAGGTAATTAAAGTTAAATTTTAACAATAAATAATATTGTCTCAAATTTATTAGATGATGATAACAAAATTTTATGATTTATTAATATTTTGTAAACCTTTATGAACTTAATAAATAACCTTTAAAACATACAGCATTCGGAAATTTTGTATCTTATAGGCTATTTAAACATAAAATATTGTCTATATGTTCATATATGAAATTTACGAAGAATATTTTTAAATATATTAATTAATGTAATATCAGAAGAAAAAATACAACCTTTTACGTGTGCATGTTAATTATATTTGTGTCTTTCTGAAGGTTTTGAATGCATTAATTAATTCTAAAAAAAAAAAAATGTTTATTTATTTGTTCATATTTTGGACATTTACTATCATCAATTATTCAATATATGTACAAGGGAAATGTAAATGCAAATTGACATAAATGTTTCTTAATTAATAAAACATAGAAATTTTTTTGTATGGTGTTACAATAAAATTTACTAAATTTGATCAATCAAATATTACGATTATCTTATTTATTTTAATAAATAAAAACGTGGGAGAATTAAATCAATATAAATATTTTATATGCAATAATTTATGCTTAGATATTTTTTTGTTAAGATATTTTTAGTTAATTAATATAATACAGAATTTTTTATATGGCGAAAGAAAAAAATCTTGCAAAAAAATATATCAAGTCCTTGAAGTAATTTTGAAAAAAATTAATAATTAATTTCATAAGATAAGTTCATTTTAAATGTATTGTTTTTATTGATAATATTTTATAAGTTTTATATTTTGATTATCAAAGACAACGTCTGGCTATTAATTAGAGTAAAGTTAATAATAAAGATAATTATTAAAGGTTTTTTTTAAAAAAAATAATAATAATTTAACTGATTTGAATAAATTAGTAATTAATTGTTAACCTTAATTATAAGTGCAAAACTACATATACTTAATTAAATAAACATTATATAAATCTGCCAGATATACAACCTTATTAATTATTTACACTTCTTAACAAGTCTGCACCATAAAAAAAAAAAACCTGCAACATTAATATTTTATTAATCTAAGTCATCAAATATATTTAAATAAAAATATTTCTTTTTTTTTTTCATTTATGTTAATTGAGGTCTAAACATACTATTTCAAAATCATTAAAATACTTTATAATATTTTCAAAATTATACCATTGTCGCGTGTTAAAGCGATATGCCATAGGTGAAAATATTATAATGGACCAATTACTTTTTCTTAACTGTAAGCTATAATTATGTAATAAATAATAATAGATTAGTGTTTGGCCTAAGTAATTGTGATAAATTGATACAAAACTGATATTCGGTTAAAGTCGAAATTATGAAAATTTCTAATGAATTATATGAATTTTTGTAAAAACATTCGTAATAAAAAATAATATATACATTAATAAACATAAGTGTAGCCAATAAATTTGTTATAATAAAGGATCAAATATTTTTCCGCTTATAAAAAACTATATGCGTTAGTCTAGTATCTCAGCCAAATTGCGTAATTTAGGTCTGATACTGTAATTGTGCAGATACATAATTTTCGAATTTCGAAATTGATCTATATTTATATTTTAAAACTGATATCAATATCAAAAATATTAAAAGAAATTTCATAATAAAAAAAAATATTTCATAAAACTCTTAGTCAATCATAGAGTTTTCTCAAATTTTGAATCAAATCCTTGGTACGTCTATCATAATACAATATAAATTTAAATTTATTGAGTGAAAGTAAAAGTAAAGAAACACCCACTCTTTAATATTGCCTAAATTTGTAAATATCAATTATTACTTTCAATTATATACAAAATTCTATAATTCAAGTTATAAATTAACATCTATAGGACAGGTATAAGTCACGACTACTAAATCTATATAACATATTTATATATTGAAGAGTTTGTAGAAAGCTTGTTACAATTAAAATTCACAATATTTTGTGGGAATACAATCAAAAAAAAAAAAACGTGGTCAATTAGCTATTATTCATCAAAAATTTATTCAAATCTCAAACTACAAAGTGCCTGAATAAAATGAAATTTTTATTCACATTTTCACAAATGTTATAAATTGAAAATATACCATTTTTTTTTTTGGAAAGATATTAAAAAACTTCAAAATATTAAAAAATTGTTTACAATTAACTTATAATATATTTTTGTTTGTTCAAGAATTTCCATATTGTATTGTATTCAAATAGTTAATGAAAACTCATTTATTACATTTCATTAATTAAACCAAAATTTAAAATGAAAAAAAATCAAATTGACCCCAAAAATGTTTAAAGTATATCTTGAAACAAAATTAAGATATGATACAGAGGATATTAATATGTTGAAGAGACATTTATCATATTTTTAATATTTTATATTGCCAATTCTTTTTAGCGCCAGATATATTAAAAAAATATATTTAATGTTTACACACTAAACTGCATTAATTTTCTAATATATATTCAAAAATCTCAAAATTTAGATAAAAATGTAATAAAAATTTTAAATAAATAGAAAGAAAAAAAACCACAAAATAAAATCATATTAAATTTATTTAATATTTTATGATTGATGATTTTAGCCACTAACCTTTTTGTTTTCCTTTTATAAAAAAAAAAGTAGCATATTTAATGTTCAAAGAAAAAACAGAAAAACAAAATGAATTTTTTATGAATCTTTATTTTTTGTTTAACATGTATTGCATAAAAAAAAAAATTAAAGATAGAAAATTTAAATAAATTTCTATTAATTAACCATTTAAAAGAATTATGCATTTCATGGTTTAATTTACACCAAACATTATGTAGCTACAATAAAAAAAAAACAATATTCGGTAATAAATTATAATTAAGTGTAAACTAAGCAATGATTTTGCTATTTTTTTTTATATTATTTATATTTTTTAAGTATTACTTTAACATAAAACTTTATTATTAAAAAAAGATATAAATTTGATATCTGATATATGAGAAGATTGAGTGTTTTGTATGGCATTAATTTTATTGCAATAAAATTAGTTCCAATTACTTAAATTTTATGTGATGGTGCATTACAAATATAAAAATCTCATTAATTTATATTTGAAATAGCACTTATTAAACATAAATCTTAATAATGATTAGACTAAGATGTAGAGTTTGTCAGTTAAATGCCATTATAGAAAATATTAATTTATTAATGTCAATTAAAATAAAATTTTACTCTGTACATATTTTATATAAATATAATGTAATATTTTCGACAATTAAGTTAATTTAAATATAAAATCATACAAAAAATTTCTATGCTTCTATTAATAATTGTACATAATATTTAAATCATTTTTTGATTACCATAATAAATTACTTTATAAAGAAAAAAAATTGTATTTTTATTATTAGAGAAAATATTGAGCTAAAGATTGTTATTTAGTTAAAAAAAATTTTTTTTTGTAAAAAAATTTATAATTTGCAATGTCATGCGGCTTATTTCCAGAGTGAAAATCACTTTATTTATATACATATTTAGATATGAATTTTATAGAAACATAATGTTAATATTTAAGCCAATATAATAGAGCTTGGGTTCATATTTTAACAATTCGTTTCCAGTAAATTAATTAATCATTTCCAATATTTTTTTTTATTTATAATTTATGAAAGCTGGCTAGAAACAGTGAATCTTTGTTTTTTTTTTTTTGGGTATAATTAAATATCTAATCATGTCCATATATGAGTTTCTTTCCAAAAAAAAAAAGTTATTTCCAAAAAGAAACAAATTATTAATATTGAATTATTGTGAATTTTTAGCACAAATTCTTTATATTTTTGTCGTGCTGCGTGAATTAAATTTTGTTTCTAGAAATAAATTGTAAAATATTTTTTAGAAAGCTTTAATAAGTTCAAACAAATGGCTTAAAAATGAAAGAGGACAAATAAAATTGGTAGTACAGACTCTATGAAATCGAATATTGGAGCAAATTATCGCAGTCGGGGACTAACGTTCAAAGAATTAAAGAATTAATCTATTTGGAATCCAATTCAGAAAATACCAAAAGGAAATAAATCGAAAGAATAATTACGTCTAGAAAACATGAAATCTCTTGGGTTACAGAAAACCATAATTAAAACTTTTTAAGACTATCCAATCAATAGTCCTGGCAGCGTAACCATATCACAAAAAGGTCAGAATTTATTGTAGCACAACACATCCTCCGCAATCTACGAATTAAACAAGGATTAAAGACTCTCACATTTCAGTAACTCTAAATTTCTCAAATCTAAATTTCTTCATCGGACCAGATACATATATGAAGATAACTCGACCAGTAGAAAAAGTTTTTAAAAGTATCAGGTGTGAAAAATAAGCAACTTCGACACAAATAGGAGAATAATTTGAGGAAAGTTTCCTTCACTTTTCTCAACATTATGTAAAGTGGAAAAAAAACTTTGTTAAACCAAAACTACTGGCAACATAAATTAAAAAAGGCCAAGCAAGGCTCATTTTCCTCTGAATCTCAAGTACAATAAGTTCATTTTAGGGAATATTTTCTTGAAACTATTAAACTAATAATGCCAACAACAAATTTTTATTGAAAATCGGCAACTAAAACAAAATATCATTAATTAGTTTCTTTTCGTCCCAAATAAAGAAATTTTTGGAAACATCAGATATTCTCAAACTGTTCAAAAAGCTTTCAGATAATAATTATCAATGGCAGCCGCAGCGCATCAATACACGATGAGCTTTTTGTATATTACGCAAAAAAAAACAAATATTATTTATTTGATTTGATTAATTTTCAAGGAAACATAAACATAAATTAAATTTTTATAATAAATCATATATTAATTTTATTTGATAGATGATTTTTTATAAAATTTCTTTAATTCTTTAATAAATTTTTTTTTGTTGATTAACAATTTTAAAACTGACTTTGATTCGTTTATGTGTTGATGTTTTTTATTTAAAATAGTTTATAAATCTGCATAATTGTCTCAAACTATCAAAACAATAAAAATTTTAAATATATTTACTAAAAAAAATGGTAACTGGAAGTGATAAATATTTCTTTTTATGAAATATTTAGGGCAGAATGGATTATACTAAGTTGTATTTATGTAGTAGCGAACTAAAAGCTATAAAAAGTAAGTTTTGTGCATATTATTAACATTTTATTTTTTTCAGTTCCCTTGATATTAATAACCAAACACCCTAAATTTAAACCTAAATCATTCAACTAAATTATTTAAAATATCTTTTCTATGAATTGAAAATCTAAGATTAATTTTAGTTTATACAGATTTCATATCTAAGAATACCAAATCGATTGCATTACATTGCACTTTCTAGTACTAAAAAACTGGAAAAATGATGTAGTATTAAACCAAGCAACAACCAAAATTATGCATAAAAATATTTATTTACCTTCAACCTACAACTATTACCATAAATGTAAATAAACAGTAGTAAAATATCCTAAACATTACTCATAATTTATATTTTATTACGTTTTTATTGTCATAATAATCATTTTCAAAAATTAGTAAGTTGTACGTGAGTATGAAATTATTGTAAATGAGTATTAAATATTTCGTAATATCTTCATTTTTGGATGCATAATATTTTTAATAAGCGTTAAATAATTTCAATTTTTCAGCTTACTCTAAGTTTAGCTTAAAAACTAGAAATTTTTTTTTTCGTTAATATCTTTAAATCTGTATTAATTTATTAATGTTGTCCACCAAAAAATTGATTTAGTAGTAAATCATGTTTTAATAAATCTTTGCTTTAAATAAATGCAAAAAAAAATTTACTCTAGGAAGCATCAATATTAATTTGTAATGATTTCTCAAAAAAAAAAAAAAAAAAAACACAAACTTTATCTTAACATAAAAATCTTTAAAATATTTTTAATTAAATTTAGTGACGTTTCTCAATTAGTTGCTGGTTTATGTATGTATATTCCTCCTTTTTAGTGAAATATCGTCAAATTAATACTTTTTTTTTTTAATTTTTATATAAAAATATCTTTGTATATATGTACATATCAAGATTTGTAGATATGCGAATATAGTATGTATGTCTAATTTACCATTTGTTATAATTATGTCTGAGAAGATAATAATAAAGTTTTTTTTTTTGTAGGCAAGGTTTAAAGCTTTAGCTCAATTAAAAAAAAAATGTTTTTTGAAAATATTGTTGTTGTTTTTTTTTTAAGTAGTGTTAACAATTATGAAATAGCTATAACCATCATGCATCAAAATTTGTATACAATAGTTATGATGGACAGCTAAAAAAAAATTAAAAAAAATCAGGTATGAAAGTGTACTTTTTTGACCTTACCGCATATATACAAATTTTTTGGACTTTTTTATGGTATATAAACAAAGTGTAATCTCTTATTCTTTAGTTAATATCACAACATACTTCAGAGAAACACTAATCCGTCTAAGCTAACAAAAATGAAAGGATTTATTGTAATTTAAATATTATTTCTTTTATTCAAATATCCTTTTTTTTTGTTTTTTATTTTTTTGTATAATAATCGGAACAAACATATATTTTTTTTAGGTAATGTGTCTAGTTGCATGTGCAGCATCTGCACCACAATATAATTATCAACAACCAGGAATATCTGGTGGTGGATTATCAGGATTAGGTGGTGGTTTTTCAAGTGGATCCGGTGGATCATTTCATTCTAGTAGCGGTTCAGGATTTGGTGGTAGTGGTCATTTAGGTGGAATTGGCGGTGGTGGTATTGGTGGTGGTGGAATTGGTGGCGGTGGATTTGGTGGTATTGGTCTTGGTGGATCACAATCATTTGGCGGTGGTGGTGGTTTCTCATCAGGAGGTGGTGGTTTTTCATCTGGTTTCTCATCAGGAGGTGGTGCTGGTTTTGCTGCTGGATCACATCAACATATTGGACCACAAGCACCAGTTGTTACTAAACAATTCTTTATTCATTCAGCACCAGAAGAACGTGATGATGAAGGAATTCAGAAAACCGTATCACTTGGACCATCTCGTAAACATTATCGTGTTGTATTCATTAAGGCACCACATGCATCAGCAAAATCATCATTAGTTAGATTCCAACAACCACATAATGAAGAAAAGACTGTCATTTATGTATTGAGCAAGAAAACTGATGCTGCTGATATTCAAGCTAATGTTGAACATGCCCATTCAGAACCAAGTAAACCAGAAGTATTCTTCATTAAATATAAGACACCAGAAGAAGCTGCACATGCTCAAAGACAAATTCAAGGTAAATAATTAATTTCTATCTAATTTGTTTGTTTTTTTTTTTCATGTCTTATTAATTATAAATGCAAATTAATTTTATTTATTTATTTATTTATTTTATAGCTCAATACGATTCATTGGGTGGATCCAGTCATGTTTCTGATGAAGGTGTTGCACCAATCACATCTGTAATTGGATCATTAGGTGGTGGTGATCATGGAGTAGGAGGTGGTGTTGGTGTTGGCGGTGGTATTGGCGGTGGTATTGGCGGTGGTATTGGCGGTGGAATTATTGGCGGTGGTGATTCCGGATCTTTTTCAAGCCATTCTGGTGCAGCTGCTAGTGGTCCCGGATATTTACCACCAAATCATTAAAAATCAATTAATAACTTTTTAATTGAAAAGTAAAATAATGATTTTTGTTCTTTTGAACATTTATTTTAGCTAATCGTATGATATTATTGTGTGTAGTAATTTAAGCCATGTAAATAGCCATATACAATTCTTTTTGTTTTTTTATTTTGCAAAATTATTAAAAAAAAAATTAATAAAAAAAATATATAATTGATTAAATTGATATTAAAATTAAAATTTATTAAAATACTAATTCCTGAAATGTATTATTATATTTCCATAATTAGCAAATCATTTAACAGCAGAGACGAAGAAAAAGTTTAACAAAACTTTTGATCTTGCGCAATATTAATAATGAATATTTCTATTATCTAAAGATCTGAAAGAAATACAAATGATGGTTTTGCAAAATGCCTTTAGCTAGAGACAAAAAAAGTTAAAAAATAAAAATAATAATAATGGTAAAATCATAAAATTACGAAAATGAATATAATTATAAAATTGCCTGTAGTATTCACCTAAGGGTTTCTTCTATTATTACATATTATTTCATGAAGTGAATTCCAAAAAAAAAAAAAACACCAACAAAACAAAAACCTATTTTTTTTTATCAAAATATATCTTGTTAATATAAAAAAAGATCTTGAGAAATGAAGGTGTGAATAGGGCCTTTTTTTTATTTGTGATCATTTATTTTTTACAACTTTTTGTTGTTGTTGTAATAACATTGAAATTGTCAAAATAAAAAAATATTAAGTAATGTGTAGGAAATATGCTAAACTTAGTTCCGTTTTACAGTCTAATGTTCGGTGTTAATCAATTAATTTTAGATTTTGAATATTTTTGTTTTGAAATTACCATTTTATGAAGAATATTCAATTTTGAAGAAATGCAAATTAAACCTTGAAAATTCACTTTTATAATAAATTTCTGACAAATTATATAATAATGATAGATATTTTATTGATATTATTTTCTAATTAGTTAATTATGATGAAAATATGTTGTTTATTTGAAATAATTTGAGTGTTGAAAACTGTAGATAATATTGTTTAAGGGTTTTATTTTTTTTTTTAGATGTACTTACCTCCACATAAATATTTTATCGTATATAAAATATTTATGTGGAGATTATTTGAAACAATTTTTTATTTATTTATTTTTTAATTTAATTGGTGTTTCGTTAAATTTTAGTTGGTTTTCAAACCTTAATTTTATTTTAATTATTAAAACTATAATTTTTGGGTACGTATTTAATTTAACGAACGAGAGACATAACAGACTAAATATTATTTTTATATCTTGTACAACTTTGGTAAAATGGTTTTATGATTATAATTTTTACTCTATCCTTCATACAATTAAAGCAATATCTAGATTACACCCAAAATCACTTGCTATGCTCACTGTGAGTTATGTGGCTGTTTACGCTGGAAGGCGTCAAAAATATAGACTAGATGCAAAAAAAGCAGTTTGGTGGATTTAAATTTCAGGAAAATCCTTTTTTTCTTCATTGTGAAAGAAAAAAAAATTATTTAAAGTGCTTTTTTTCTTAATTTCTTTATAGTGAGAACAACTTTTAATTGCAACAATGAATAAGGTAAATGGCTTTTGTCCGTGATTCGTAGTAAATGGCCTCAGTCGTTCGCATTTTTCCCAATCTTAAAGTTATTTTTACAGTTATTGTAATTTTTTAACTGGTACTGAATTAAAGGTGAGTAAACTTAGACCAACATCAATGCCTTCACCTGGAAGTAAACCCAGTAACTACTGTACAGCTTAGTACACTACCACTAACATATCGCCGCTCTCCTTAATAATAATAACTTAATAATAATTTTAACTGATACTCATTTACATATTAACACTACTTATTTTTATTTTGATCATATAACCCACATTAAATAATTTGTCTTGTTGTGTGTGAAAATTTAGCCTGCATTAGATGAACAGCGATTTAATTATTGACCCATATCCTGGCTTTTGATGATTTCTTTCATTCCACATTCTGGAATAACAATTAAATTTACAAAACTTTATTTCTATTGTCATAATTTTAATGGTATTTTTAAATGCTGCTGTTTTATTTAATTCTATAATTTACGCTTAATTACATAAATTTTGCACAATAATGATTTATGAATTTGAACCAAAAATTTTGATTAATAATTCTTCAGAAGAAAGTTGAGAATAATTTTTTAATTATAATTTTGCAAAATTAACAAAAACTATATAAAATTTCTTTTAATACATAAAAAGTATCACTATAATTATCGGTGGCTACTATTATTTTAGAGATTTTTAAGAAAAAAGTTAATCTGGACGTAAATGTATTTTGTAAATAGTTGAAGAAATTTGTTATTAGGTTAAATAATTTTAAATATCATCTTAATTATATACTGGAACTAATATAAATTGTTACAAAACATTATTACAATTAAGATTCTTAATTCTTGATCTATGCTAATTCTTAGTTTAATGAATAGTTTAAAATTTCTAACAAGCATTTATTTCGAAATACTAGTATTATTGTAGATTCCTTGTCACTTTTTGTTAGTCCAAGTTGTTATAATTATCTTAAATTTTTATATAAAACTGAAAAGCAGTCACAGAGAAATTAGGAAAATTAAGCATTAATTTTAGTTATTTGAATATTTTGATGATACTACAGATAACTTCATTAAATTAAAATTGTTAGCTAAAATTTATGATTATTTAATTAATTCTTAACCTTTTTTTTCCTGAAATTAATTACATGTTTTTTTCACATTAGTCATATTTAAAAACGACTTCATTTTTCACATAAGTCATATTTAAAAACAACAAATTTAACCAATGGAATAACTTCTGTAAAAAATGTATGTAACATTTCAATCTTTATTCCATAAAATTTCAAAATTCCATAAACGAATAATTATTAGCATTAAAATATCTTAATACTGTATCAATTTCATGCTAATTATACCAAGAAAACTTCAAATTTGTATCTGAAAAATAATAATAGTGATTAATTTTATTTTATTTGAATTATCAAATATTTCCAGTGATTTATGAAATTTCATTATTTTCTACAATTCCCTTGGAATAATTTTTTTTATTTTAACAATCTTTTGTTAACAAGTTTGTAAATTAAGTGAAATAAAAGAAATTTTGATTTGACAAATTTTTTGAAGAATTCAATGGACATGGGACATCTATCTATAAAATAAAAATAATATCAATAATGTTTTTGCCTATTTTTTTTGGTTTTACCAACAAACAAAAAAAAATTATGACAGAAAAAAATTAATATATCTTTTTTTTTTAATACGATTTGGTTGCAGGCTTTTGACATTGGGGTTACGGAAAACAGCAAAATATTTGATATATCTTCCATTAATACCAGAACTGACAGGCGCCTATTGCGTTTTTATATATATAATTTAATTTCATAAAAAAAAGTATATATATAATTTATGTCTACATTTTCCCTCCCTTCGGTTATATTAGTTTTGCTTTTTATTTTGTTGCTTCAATTTTTCTTACATTAAAAAGTAAGAAGAGATGAAAAAAAAAATTGTTTTTAAGATATCTAACATGACCCTATTACCACCACCAAATTAATGAGATTTGATTTTGGTGTAAGAAAGTGTGTACTTTAATGACCTTATAGCTTTTATTTAATATTTTTGGTATATAAATATTGTCTAGTTTTACTATTCTTCAGTTAATTTTGCAAAGTACTTCAAAGTAATATCATCTAATCTAAATCTATTTTTTATTTAACCATGAGAGGATTTGTTGTAATAATTTAATTTGTTTTAATCCTTAAACGTTTAAATATTTTCAATCAAATTTTTTAAGGTAATATGTCTTGTTGCGTGTGCATCAGCTGCACCTCAATATAATTACCAACAACCTGGATACTCATCTGGTGGATTACAAGGATTAGGTGGTGGTTTAGGTGGAGGGATTATTGGTGGTGGATTACAAGGTGGTGGTGGTGGTTTTAGTAGTGTTGGTGGTGTAGTAGGTCATGCTGGTGGATTTAGTGGACAAGGAATTGGTGGTATTGGTGGTGGTGGTATTGGTGGTAGTGGTTTTGGTGGTGGATTTACATCAGCAGGAGGAGCAGGACATGCTCAAGGACCACAAGCACCAGTTGTTTCTAAAGAATTTTTCATACATTCAGCACCTGAATGGCCAGAAGATGAAGGCATTCAAAAAACCGTATCACTTGGACCAGGTCGTAAACATTATCGTGTTGTATTCATTAAAGCACCACATGGTACATCCAAGTCTGCATTAGTTAAGTTCACTCAACCACAACACGAAGAAAAGACTGTCATTTATGTATTGAGCAAGAAAACTGATGCTGCCGATATTCAAGCTAATGTTGAACATGCCCATTCAGAACCAAGTAAACCAGAAGTATTCTTCATTAAATATAAGACACCAGAAGAAGCTGTTCATGCTCAGAAACAAATTCAAGGTAATTTTTTACGAATTATTAAATTTTTTTTATCAAAATTAAAATTAAATATTTGTTTAGCCCAATACGATTCCTTGGGAGGATCAACACGTATCTCAGACGAAGGTGTTGGTCAAGAAACTTCAGTTATTGGTGCTTTGGGTGGTGGTGATCAAGGTCATGGAGGAGCTGGTTTTACAGCTGGCGGTGGTTCACATTTAGGCGGTGGTGGAGGTGCAGTTAGTACCGGATATTTACCTCCCCGTGCATAAAAAAGAAGTACTGAAACATTTCTAAATTATATATTTTTTTAAAAAAATTTTGTTTTCTAATTTGTTATTTTATACATTATCTCCACAAAAAAATAAATGGTCATAAATAATCCTATAAAATATGTTTTTTTTTAAAATCTTTATATAAGATTTGTAATTTTGTGTAAACTATCAGCGTTTAATAATTGATTGCTCAAACATGCTGGGGATATAATTGTGAGAAAAATCAGTTTTATGTAATTAAAAATTTTGTTTACCTGCTGGCGTTACAATCAAATTGAAACATTTACCAAAAATTAAGTTTACTAAAGAAATACTTGAATCAAATTCCAACGTAAAAATTGTTTTTTAATGAATAGTTTTTTTTTTACAAAATATTTAGCGAAATATTTTTGTTCAACATTTTGCAATATTACAGAAATTGCTTATTCATTACTTGGAATTTTAACATAAATATTATAAAAGTAATAACAAAATATAATTTAAATAATATCTTATTTGAGTGAAAATTGTATTATTTTTTCATGGCACTGAAAATTATAATTAATTCTTTATTTAGTTTTTATATCCAATTTGTTTGTCACTGTTTTTAAATAATGTTTTAATGATATTTAACCTGCAATTATTGTTTGCACTCTAAAGTAAGAATATAGGCTAAACAACAGATTAATAATATTTTATATAATTTATTCAAATTTTTTAACCAAACTAATAATAATAACAATTTTAAAGTACAAACAAAAAAAGTACTCAACCAAAAATTAAAATTTTTATAATCAAAAATATTTATTTAATTTTTTGTGGTGGTAAATAGCCTCTTACACCATTACCATTACTGCCAGCAATCAATACTGATGAACCAATATCGGAAATAGTTTCTTCACCAGCCAATGAACCAATTACTGAACTAACTGGTGCTATACCTTCATCAGAAATTTGTGAACTCCCACCTAATGCGTCATATTGTGCTTGAATTGAATGTTGTGCATGTTGTGCTTCTTCTGGTGTTCTATATTTAATAAAGAATACTTCAGGTTTGTGATGTGATTGTCGTACATCTTGTAATGCTGAATGAACTTCATGAATATCCGGTTTTTTACTCAATACATAAATAACAGTTTTCTGTTCATTTAATGATTGGGCTAAGGATAATGTTGATGCACGAATTGAATGTGATGGTGCTTTTATAAATACAACATTATAATGTCTACGTGGTGCCTGATAACTATTTAATTCTTGATGAATTTCTTGTTCAGTTTCTTCCGGTGCTGAATGTATATAGAAATTTTTCGTTACTATTGGTGCAGAATGTACTTGATGATGATATTGTGGTTGTTGAATGAAACTAGATTGTTGTCGATAAATTGGTATTGATTGTAATCCATGATGTTGTAATCCACTTATACCAGGTCCATATCCATATCCTGATAATGCAGGTGCTGCTACAGCAATAGTAATAGCACAACAAATAATCTAAAATTGAATATACAAATAAATTGTATTATAGCAAAATTTTAAAGTATTATTTCCACAGTTGAATTGAAAGTGAAGATTTAAAAACAAAGAATTGAAGATATTCCTTACTAGTAAACGTTTCATCTTCAAAAAAATGATCTGATTAAGTTTTTCCCGACTAAACGATAGAAGAAGACTGAATGATGATTTCACCAAAGAGTCAATATTTATATTGGTTTTTGTCACACCCAATCTAAATCTAACAAAAAAAAAAAATTGCACAAAACTATAACATCACTAAATTAAAAATTAACATTATATTATTTAACTATAAACTCCTATTCAAAATATTTGATTAAAACAAAATTTTCCATTTATATTTTCTATAATCAAAACTATTGAAAATATTTTACATAATTTACATAATTTCTTAATCATATCGGTATATCCTATAAATGGTCTTAATACAACGTAAAAGTAAATAACATAAAAACAAAAATATGTTTAACAAAATTAAATAAACTATATTTTTATAATTTTATTAACCATATGTATTTATTGATAAATTTCCAATATATTTTGCGAGGTTAACAATAGCCACACAATCAACATAAATATAAAACATAGTTAAAACACTTATATTAATTTTTTTTTCTGTATTATTTATGGATCTGTTATCATTTCAGACTATTAATATGGACATTAAATTTAGATTTTTATAAGGTGTAAAATTATTGCTAAAAAAAAAGTTTTTTATATATTTTATTTATAAAGATATGTTTAACCCTTTGCACTCCATTTGTTTACTTAGGAGAATATTATATTTCACGAAAATTCCAGATATCCTCTGGAATTTTCGTGAAATATAATAAGATATCTTTCCTTGTACGAGAAAATTGGCAAATTTCGTGTCACTGTATTATATTCTCCCGTAATAAACTCCGAAAGCTTACGGAGTATATTCCGAAAATTTTCATTAAGGGACTTTATTTTTATTAAAAATAATAATATTACACAAAAACATAGAAACCAAAAATATTAATTTTAGTAACATTACAGACCACGATTTTTTGGGTTCAACGAAAAATTAATAACCCCAAAAAAGGTTAGAAAAAATAAGGTTTCTTCCAAGACCACCACAAGCACTAGTAAAAGAGTTTCTTTAAATAAATTTTTTCTGCGATTCACAAAATGAAATCTTTGAACCGAAAATGATCTACACACTTAACTCAGTTTTTTTAATATAAAAGGAAAAAATTATATCGTACATAAATTGTTTACAACTCATTGTATTTATGTTTACAACTCTTATTTTTTTTAAGTCTGTTGATGCATCTTGAGTTACTAGTATATTAATTCATAAAAACCTTCCTTGTACTGCAATGGGTTTAATATCTTTAGATTAAACCGCCGCCCAATTCTAAATAAATTTAATAGAAAAAAAAATGTTTATATATTTTTATTGAAAATAAATTGGACATAAGAAATGATTTAATAGAGTTTTGTTAGATCGTGGTAGGTAACACATTAATTTTAACACATTTACTATCATCATCACGCAATATTACAATACAATAGTCAAATATTTTTAAAGCCTACTATCAAATTTACTATATTTGATTTATTATACTTTAATTTGTTTAATAAACAATATTTTGTTGTGTTTTAGATTAATTAATAAAAATTTAAATAACATAAGGAAAAATTAAAAAACAAAATATCTAAATTAACTTCAATGACATTTTAGTCTATAAATGGATATGTAAAGCTAAATTATATTTATTTTAGTTAACGATGCAACTGAAAAAAAACATTTTTATAATTTAAGTGTGTTATATAATTTAAAACAAAAACTAATTGATTTAAATTGAATTTTTGGTTTATTTTGATATCTACCTAATCATAATTTAGTGATCGCAAATACGAAACATAGAGTTTTTTTTTTAATAACACTTAGTCACGAATCGATCATTGTTTTGGGTCCATTATCTGATACCTTTTGGTGTTATGTGAACAATTTGCAGAAACATACATGTTACTATGTTTTTATAAATAAAAAATTATGATCATATAACTACAAAAAAAAAATTTTTTAAAGTATGATACAGTGTGTCATCATGTTATTTAAAAACCTTCTTCTTTTTATAATAGCTTGGAATCATTATCAGGAACCAACTTTCTTTTTAAGTATAGTTTTTTTTTTGTGTATTAAGTTTTTTGTAATAAAAACTGATCCAACCAAGATAATAACACATGTTTTTTAGAGGATACCATTAACAAAGTTTATTTCTTTTGCAATCAAGTTTTTTTTTTCAAAATATATAAATTTTGATGAAAATATCAATTATATTAGAAAAGTTAGTCGAATGGAAGATATTTTTTTTTTTAAATTCCCTACTGTTTTTTTTTTATGCAAAAATTCTACATTCAAAAGTTGTTATAATTAACTATAAAATATTTTAAATAAAATATGTAGTCAAAATAATTTCCAAATTAAGATATTATTATATGAAAATATTTTATAGCTTATTTTACAACATAAAAAAAAAAATTATGTAAAACTTTTAGCTAAAAAAGTTGTCAAAACAGCCACCTACGTTATTAAATTATGATTGATTTTAAACTTACAAATAAAGAAAACAATAAAGATATTTAAAATTTTTTTTTTTTTTGAGTTTGTTAGAAACTTTGTTTAATTAATTAGATTATAGTGAAAATTTTAGTTTTAAGAAAAAAATAATATTTGTAGATAGAATTGGCTCAACAAGTAACATTTCATATAGTAATTATTAAATGTCTTAAAGCGATGAAAGAATTGTAAAACATGATTTCTTTCTTTTTAGGTTATCTTCATTTTTACCATCGCAGAAATTAAATTTCACTCTAATTATAGTATAGCGAATTAATTACTTTATATTTCGTACTCTGTGGACTTAATAGTGAAAATTTTAATTAAATTTATAGAAAGTAATTTGAAGAACAAGCTTATAAATATAAAAGTTTAAATTTGAGAAAAATTGTAACGCCTAAAAATGTCAAACATTATAATTTTTTATAAAAATTTAAATTTGAATTGAAAATATTTAATAACTATAATCATATAGTTCAATTCATTATCTAAATTTTTTTATTGTGGATCATAAAAATTGGTTTTTATTAAATGAATCAGGTAATTAAAATTATATTACAACTTAAAGGTATTATAACTTAATTTAAATATTATATTGCAATAATATCTATTGAAACATTTAACCTCAAATTGAAGTACAAATTATTCCAATTGACATTGAGATATAATGAGTTTATTTATATACTTTGGGATGGGCGTTATTTTACCTTAAATTTTTTTTAGTATTTCTTGTAATTTATTTTCTTTAAAAAAAAAACATTAACGCATTTCAACGCATCTTATTAACGTCTTTAATAAATTTTCTTTTATTTTATATGTTATTGAATTAGTATCCTTTAAAATATCTTTTAAAAATATTTCATTAACTCTGACACTACTTTAACACAAACATAACATAAACATTAAAAAAAAAATTCAATCTTTATTAGCTTTTTTTTTATATAGAATTTTGATTCAAACTTTCATTTTAGTGTTTCTTTATAAATTATTTTTTTTTTTTTACAAAACTTTTGGAATCTTGCTTTCATCACATTATCGCCAGTATTAATTTTTATATCAAGTGTGACTATAGTGTTTTTTTTAATCAGAAAAAAAAAATTTTTTTTTGGACTTGTAACATATTTTTTGTACATATAAAAAAAAATCTTATAAGTTTATAATCAATACATTTCTAATGAAAAATATTGAACCACTTGAAAATTTTCAATTTTTTTTTTTTTTGAACAACTAATTATATTTTTAAGCAAAAAAAAAATATTTAATTGTAAAGTATTTAAGTTGAAGAGTTGAATAATTTATGGGATTGAACTTTACCTTGAGGCATAAAGTTATCTTTTTTTTTGTTGTTTGAAATACAAAAAAATAATTTATGTTACAATTGAGATGTTAGATTGTGTAATAGTAGTTTTTTTTTCTTCGTTTAGTACAACCTGTATCATTATCAAGGAGGTGTTAAATTGCAAAAAAAAAAAAATGTAGACTAGTCTTATTCAGTATGATTAAAGCATAAATTATTGCAATATTTGACTTCTTTTGTCTGGTATGTGTCCCAAAAAAAAACCACAAAATATAAAGCACGTATTGTGCTTGTTAAATGATTTATATTGAATATTAAAATAAAATTTTATATGAAATTTATGTATTTTATTAAGAAATTTATAAATTCTATTGGTAAAATGGAAAATATAATTATTGTACAAATATGTTTGTTATAGAAAAGTTAGATTATTTTGCTCCACTTTGTTAATAAAGATTATAACCATAATCTTTTTTCAATAATATAAGTACTGAAAGTATTCATGCCAGAATTAGTGAAAAAATGTAATCGTGATAAAAAAAAATATTTAAAGTGTTCATTGCCAAAACAAAAGTTGTCCAGTTTCAAGTAAAAATTTACATAGTATAATAGCAAAAAATTGTATTTTTTCATAGCCTAAAAAATAGAAATGGAAATCATTAACATTATATATGAGCCTAAAAACTAAAAATCATTTATCCAAAATTCCTTGAATTGGGCAGTTTGTTTTGGAAATGGAAGCCTAATTTGCTTAATTAATTTTCTTAGAAAAATCAACAGAGACTATTTATACAAACGAAATCCTTTCTTGGTTATCAAAATTAAAATTGTATTTTATTTAATTACATAAAAGCATATCTTTACAAAATTAGAATTCTTGTGTTAATTTTAATATATTTAATAGTGTTTTTAGATCATTTATTTTTAGAAAATTTATTTTCAGATAATTTAATATATTTAATAGTGTTTTTAGATAATTTTCATTATATAAACATCAACTAATTTAAATATTTAAAATAATTTAAAATCGTAATATCATTTAGCCCACTCTACGAAAAGTTAAAATTTAAAGCATTATAATTCCTTATAATAAACTTACCTCAAATAAAACTTGATTATATAATATTTTAGTCATAGTTGTGTTTAAATATCTTTAAAAAAAAATGTCCATAAATATTTCCTGGAATATTTATATATTTGCAAAATTAAATTTATTATATTAAAAATATCAATCTTTGATTAGCTTTTTTTTTAGTTCCTGAAAGCTTATCTATACAAAAATTCAAAATATACAAAATTTTAGATATTATTAATTTTAATTTACAAAACTTTCATATATTTTAACTACCAATAATTAAAAAGAATGTTATAAAGATCCGGTATATTTCATAATTTCATATTTATTACCAACATTCAATTTAATTTACTTTATGTAATAATATTTTGAATTGTTATTTCAAAAAATCTTCATTTAGTTGTCATAAAAATTTACAAAGTTTTTTTTTTTTTTTGTGTACCTCTTTTATACAATTAAATATTTTCAAATATCTTATCTTAAAACTATTAACAGAAATATAATAAGCTAGATTTTAATCATAGTCACAGCATCTTTTTATTGAAAAAAAATATAAATTATTATTTTTTTTTATATAATATTTTAATTACTTAATATTAAATAACTCTTACCAAAAACGAGAAAAAAAAAAACCTGAGGAAAAAATGAAACTTTCATTATTTTTTAAACAATTGCAAAATCATTCGCTGGTGTTCGCTGCTGCCATAATGTCCATCAAATTTTGATCAAAATATAATTATAAAAAATTTAGATTTCTCAATTTTATTTTTTTTTTAAACAAATTAAAATATATAATTTTTTATTAACCGATTAACAATTCAACATAAAACTAAAAAAAAATAAAAATGTAAAAAACCAATTGAATTAATTACATCTTTTTTTTCAGAATTTATGTAAATTTATGTTTTTTTTTTTTAAAGTTGACATATAAAAGTTAAGCATTATTTTCATATTACAGATAGACAAATAAACCAAAAAAAAAAAAAAAAATATAACAATTAAGTAAATAAGGTACAATAAATTAACATTTTATTATTATATTAAATTTTAGTTAAATGAGGAAGCTTGACTCTATCAACGAAATCCGATATTAATGAATCAAATTAATTAAGCTCTGACACGATTATGAATTTAACAAGAAAAGTTTTTTTTTTAAATTTTGGAAAAAAAACCTACAAATTTCGAAATAAGAAGATTGTTGTTTTTTTTTCATGTAACTGCCAGTAGCAATCATAATTTTTTGTTATTTAATTGAAATTAATTTATTTTAACATAACCAAAACAAATCATTTACAACAAAAAAAATATATAAAGACTTTTTTTTTCTAAATGGTTGACCCAAAAAAAATCAAATTTATAATTTCATTTTTGTATAAAATATCATATAAGGAAAAAAAAATCCCCCAAAAAAAAAAACGTTACAACCTAATACCACTTGGACAGTCATTAAAATTTAAGTCGTTTTTAAACATTCCATCAACCTAAAAATGTAAATTTTACACAAAATTAAGAAGAAGAAAAAGTAGGAAATTTTTTAAGCACATATTAAGCTTTTTTTTCAATAGAAAATCATTTTAAATTTGAGTGAACTTTCTTACTATTTTACTGAAATCTGCAAGATGGCAGAAATTTTGTAAAATGGAAAGTTTAGATTAAAAGATGTCATAATTTAAAAATATCTGCGTTTCATACATATTATACATTTGTGATAATTTCAATTCAGTCTGTCACATTCTGTATTGTGTACAGAATACACAATACAGAATGTGACAGATATAGATAGTCAATAATTAGAATCTATATTTATGAAATTATTGTGTAGATATATTCATATCACACAAATAATGTAATGTCTCAACAAACTCTATTTATTGACACATTACTAATAATATTTTGTTGTATTTTTTTTTGGAAGCACACGATTTGTTGTGGCTGAATGAAATTAAAAGTGAGTGTGAATATCGAAATTAATCTTAATCTGAATAGGTTAATATATATATTTTTTTTTTTGGGATTCTACTATGCGTCAAAAAAAGTTTATAAGTTGATTTTTTTTCATGTTTTATGTTACATTAGATATTTGACCTTAAACTTGAATTTGTTACTCTTCGATTAACATTAGTTCATTTTAATATAATGCAAAATTTTATATTAATCAAATGAAAGTGAAATTTTGTTTAAAATTATTAAAATATATTATTTATATCTATAGATAATTTATGAATTTATTTTTAAAAAAATACATATTATTTACTTATAAATTAATTCTCATTAATATAGATTTTAAAATTTGATTAAGGAGGTGAAAGTTGATAAGTAAACAATCATATCTAATTAATTATTTAACTTATTTTTGTAATTAGATTTTACGATTTAACTGTATCAAAATTATGTAATTTTTTTTTTTAATTTCATGTGCAGCTGTGTTTTATGTTGATTTCATATTAACAAAGATCTAAATTGCCATATTTTTAGAGTATTTTTAAACACATTTATGTTTTTTTTTGTATTGATACCAAATTTGGCAAGGAAGGGGCAAACAAAGAAACTTTGCTACAAAAAACTACTATACATATAATTGATCGAATATTTCATTAAATATTAATTTTCAGTTTTTTGGAATTCAGATAATAGTTTTTATGATCAGGCAATACAAAGCTGTTATTAATTTCTCAACCTAAGTAAAATATTGGAAATAACAAGCTAATTATACTTCGCCATTTTACTAAAAATTGGTCCATAAACTTTGAGAATTTTTAAAACTGGAAAAACTGTGAATAATTTTCTGGTTAATTACTTTTATGTACCAAAATAAATGTCAACATGAAATGTTTTAAAATTTATTCGATTTTTTAATAGAATTTAAAAATTAACTGAAAGGAATTTTTATTATTTGGTTAAATTTAGTTTCAGAGTTTTCCAGTTTTTTTTATAAAAATCTATGTTTAAATTTTACTAATATTATTTTGTATTTTGTTTTACAAAACAAATGTAATTTTTAAATGCCATGCCATTAAAAACTGGAAATCAAATACACTCAATTTGTACACGATTTTTTATTATACGAATACGAATTTGATATAAATTTGTATCCATTTTAACACCATTTAGAAAGTTATGCTCATTTACTTTCTTAGGAATAATTTTTTGATTTAACAGGATTACAAAAATGAAAACATTTTGCTCACAAACAATGTCAATGGTTCACTAATTTTACCAGGAGCATAGTATTTTTACACGATTTTTTCTGGCACGTATCTATTGTGTAGAAAACGAATTAGGTTTAATTATTAAGGTTTAATTAAAAGAATTAGGTTTAATTAATTAGGTTTAATTATTAGGTTTAATCAGTTTAAAAACTATTTTAAAAATTCGATTACATTTTGTAAGAAAAGTAACAAATATCCACTGTGCTAGTTCATTAGTAGCATAGCAATTCTTTTTTCGAACCTTTTATGGCAAATATTTTCTATGGTGCACTAATTTACATTAAGAAATCACAAAGCTAATATATTATTTGTATCCAATTTTTTGTTCAAAGTAGATCCATAATCTACTATAACGAAATAGCTGGAATGTCAATGATTATGATAACATTTCAACAACAAAAAACGCTTTATTATAACAAAAGTATTTTTGAATTTAGCACATTTTAAAGTGTTTTAAAAAAAAACATCAGATTGACACTATTCGAATAAAATTTTTCATTTCAATACAACTGATTAATAAGAGAAAAAAAATACTTTACCAATGACACTAAAATTCCATAAGTTTTTCTTTGTTAGAAAGACAAAACTGCAATCTATTGCAATTTATTAAATATTATTAATAAAATAATAATCAATCCAATATGGAAAATAATAAAATTTACTGATTAATAACTTAATTAATTTTCTAGTTGAAATGTTACTTAATACAAATATGAACAAAGTGTCATATATTTAACAGAGGAAAAAAACTTGCAATCTTTAACCTTGCTTTTAAATTTTTTTAAATATACAGCTACAATAATTAATTTAGCAGGAAATTATGCAGAATTTATGTTTTTATTTTAATATAAATTATCAATATTTATATTTTTGATTTATAGCTGAAATGATTGAACTGATCGTCTTTTAAAACAAGGTCAAAAATTTATATTAAAAAATATATGTATATGAATCATTGTCTGAGTAATTGCTGATGGCAAACAAATATAACTAATGTTCGGTGTAGTTTCATATTTAAGGGCTTTTTTAGCTGTCAATATACATGTTTCTTTATCTTAATCATTCTAGTGAACCAATGTCAATTTCCAATATTAAATTATATTTTAAATTGTATAGTCAATTTTAGGATACAATTCGACTTGTGGAACTTGAATTACAGAAAGTTTTATTTGATTCAAATATCAATATTATCAATATCAGAATATCTAAAGTTTAGATTTATCTACTCTATAGATTTATAATATCAAATTTTCAGGAATTTGTACAAATTTTGGAAAATTTGAATTGTTACTGAATTTTTTCTGATTATTATAAAATGTTATTCTATAAATTTACATCCTTCTTTCACTAATTCTAAATTCTAAAAGCTATGCATTGTGTGGTGTACTTACCAATAATATATTTATGCATTTACCATGTGAAATAACAAGTTTAAAATGGCTTATTGAACGGACGGACGAACAAACAAGCTGCAAACTATTTACCAAAAGTATATTTCTTATTTCTGCAAAATAGCTATATATAAAACTAGCACATTCATCAAAATATTATTGATATAAATCATAATCATTTTAAGTCATAATGTGTGAATAATCAAAATTGAATTATGACAATTTAATAAATTTATATTTTAAATATCTTGTGTTGTGTTCCACATTAATAATCAATTATAATTTAAAAATATGAATTTGTACAATCTTAAAAAAAAATAAAATAATGTTTCTTAAATTAATGAAAACTACAATAAACGTTTTTATTTTTATTAACACAACCTATATATTTTTTTTTTTTTTTAAATGCTCTTTAAATTTACATTGTGATGATGTAAAAATGTTAGGTGTATCTTTTAATAAATCTTTAATTTTTTTCTACATAATTTTATATTTTCATACATTTTACAAAAAATTAAAATTTTTCAAACTATTACATTTTAAAAAGCAAAAATATTAATATATTTTTTTTTCAGTACAATTTTCTTTTTATTTTCTTTGGTTATATTAAATTCTTTGACTATGTTTTTTTTTTGGTTAGACTAGGAACATTAAATAAATTAGATTAAATTAATGTTATTTACAGATTTAAGAAATTTATAATTCTTTTTTTTTATTGTAATTAACTTTTCTTCTTTAATATATATTTCTAATTTAATGAAAATGACTTAATTTTTAGATATTTTCCAAAAAAAAAAAAAAAAAATTAAAATATTATTTAAAGTGAATTCTATGTTTTCTTATCATTTTCATAATTAATTTCATTTTTTTTTTAGAAAACAATTGGACGATTATGAACTAAATATGCTGTCATTGTAATTGCAAATGCTGATGTTAAAGAATTTTTGGTAGCACCACCACCAACATTATCATTATCATCATCATCATCATCGTCATCAGTAGCATTAGTTAATATATCTTCATCAACATCATCATTAATACCATCATTATCACTATCAATACCATCAACACCATCATCATCATCATCAGCAACATATAATACTTTACGATTATATGATTTTTGTAAGAAACGATAATTATTTTTAATTTTATCACCATCAGATTCTTCAACTTGTTCAAATTCTTCAACCTAAAAAAAATCACAAATATTTAAAATTATATATGTATTTTTTTTTTTTTAAATAAAAATGTTACTTGTGCCATAGTAATTGGTAATGAATTTTCAAATACAATCCATGTAACAGATTCAGCACAAGATGGTGTTGTTAATGATCCTTGATAAGTAAAATATTCATCATTAATATCTTTTGGCATTAATTTTCTAACTTCAATTCCTTCTATATGACGATCAGAATTAATATGTGTACTATCAGCAATATCATCAACACGATCTAAAATTTGTGCAATTTCTTCATTTTTACGCATTGATCCATGGAATAGGATAGCAAATACAGCAATACCATCTGGATGTTTAGCAGCAACTGATATATTTGAGTATCTTTCATTACGATGAACAATATGAAGTTCAAGAGGAAATCTAAAATATGAAAATATTAAAATTATTATAATTAAAAAACACCAAAACTTTTCTTTAAAAGTTTAGGAATTTTTATGAAACATTAATTTTATTAATATTATTTACGTCTATTAAAAGATTTAAACTAAATTTATGATTCTGAATTCTAGAAAATTTCAATAACAATGTAAATTTTTTTTTGGCAATCCTACATAATTTGGCTTATTAAACTATTAATAATTTAATAAGATTTCATTGTGGTATTCAAAATCAATTGGTAATTTCGATATCTAAATGATAAAAATGAAAATCATAAAAAATTATTTTTAAGCATTTTAAAAAGCAAAATAATATCATTTTTATTTGTTGAATTTTGCAGTTAATATAATTTAAATTAATACGATTAATAAAAAAAGAAAATATATGTTGGCACAAAAATGATTTTAAAACTAAAGCAAAATTTTAGTTTCTTGCTAAAATTGAAAATAAAAAAAAAACATTTCTTTCATTTCAAACATATTTTTCAAAAAAAACAACAAATAGTCATTTTTTTTAATTTGAAACAAATTGTTATATGTTAAAATTCAATGATTTTATAATTTTCACACTTAAACTGAGAGTTTTTCAAATGAAATTCAAAGTTTTTCACATGAGCAATCTACTTTTTCAATTTTTATGATTAAAAATAGATTTTTTTTTTTATAATATGATTTTTTAAATAATTTTAATATAATTTTATATATGAATTTTAAAAATTTAATATAAATATGCATAATGAAAATTATCTATCTGTCTATAAAAAATACGAATTATTAAATTTATTTTTTCAGGAACAACATGAAAGTTAGGATGAAATATGTTCATTAATCTTGTACAATGAAACGAAATGTATAACTTATAAATGAAATATGATAACAACATATTAGATAATTGCTGTTAAAGAACCATTCTGAGGACTTAAGTTCATAAAACAATTTTTCTAAATTACTTAATCCGTCAACAAACTCTTCAAACACAAATATGCTTTTTAGTTAAATTTTCATTTTTACCATTAGAAATTTTTGTTTACCAAAATAATATTTATTTTTAAATTCTGTATAAAATTTTATTAGAAGCAATAATTTAAGTTGATATACATTTTTTTTGAATTATCTAATATACAAAATAGTATATAAAAATGTTTGCATTTGAACAATTTAAGTTGAAAATTTATAATAAAAAAAAAATATATAAAATTAGCAAAGGGGTAATCATGTTACTAGTTCAAATTTAAATTGCAATAATAAATGAATTTAGAAAGCTTAATATAATTTTAGTGTTCAATGGGTGATTCAAAGAGTTTAAGGGGTTAATCTATAATTAATTTAATAAAAAAAAACCAATTCAACATCAAATTTATTTGAGTTGCAAAGAAAATTAATTAAAATTTATTAACTAAAATATAAGCAAAGTTTATAGGAAAAACAATAAAATATCTAGTTTAGTAATTTTAGTAATATTTTTGCTAACCTATCCGTAGTTTAAGAAATACGTTTGTAAAAATATTTTTAAAAATTTAGTCCAAATTATGTTATGTACGTTTAATTTTTTTTTTATATATAAAAATATCCGCTTCTAAAATATGTTTTTTTTTATTAAATGAAACACAAAACTCAATTATTAACATTGATAGCCGTATATTTAAATGAAACGTAAAAATTTGATTAAATAAGTTCAAAACACTATTAAATTTTTTTTAAACTAAAGCTTTGGCACTGACACTATGTTCTATATAAAAAAAATAAATCTAACAAATTGGATAATAATTCCAATTTGAATATATGAGTGTCGGTCCAATCTATCAAATGAAAATTTGAATAATTTAAAAAAAAGATTTTTTTTCTCCACAAAAATCTTTTAGATACAAATATTTTATATCCGGTACAATAGTAATTTTTTATCAAGTCATTCTTCAGGTTCAATTCGAAAGTGTAATACAGAAATAAATTAAAAATAAGGTGTCGGCAATCTTTTGCTTTTCTTGGCGAGTCATTAAATTAATCAACTTTAGACATACTCCTTAATATAGAATATAATTCAATAAATTTGATATTTCAATTGAAACTATTTCAATGTAGCTGTTAGAGTAAACTAAATGGATCAAAATTTTTAATCTACATATATTACTATTATAGAAAATTTTAATATAAATTAATTTAGTTGGACTTAAATAATATTTAAATTATTTATAATAGACAAATTGTGACTTCACAGACAATTACAAAACATAAATAAATTTCAATTTCTCACTTAATATGACAATTTACTTTTTATTAAAATATATTTCTACATTTACAAGATAAATATAATAATACAACATATTTACCTAAGTTTCTCGATAGTATGTTCTGATGGCCAATGGAAATGCATTTGTTCCATAACAAAAGTTCCTGGCAGAGCAGCACCCTTAACAGTCAATTTATTGGAAAATTTATAAATTTCAACTATAATAATAAAATATACAAATAACAAAATTTTCGAAAAATATGAAGAAGAAAAAAAATCTAATATTAATTATTTTCAATATGTTCACCTGTGTGGCCATTATTAACAATACGAGCTTCCTTTAATTCATCTTCATAATCATCAAAATCAAAATTTGGATAATGTGCTTTTCGTGATGTTGTAAGACTTAATGCAATTGGACTTTGTAATTTACCATTGTCACAGACTGGACCCCAATTTGGAAATTCTATATTAATGTGTGGATTTGTTTTTTTTTTATGAATCAGTTCAATATATTATCTCAGTCAGTGGATAATAGTGAATAATATATTTTCTAACTATAGTAAATTTCTGGTAAAAGAATTTTACCTGTTTATTTCTTTTACCAAAAATCAATTTGAAGCATTAAGGAAATTTTATAAATATAGAAAAATATATCCTATATGACACTACTACTAATTTGTTAATATACTATTTTAAACTAGTAAATTTAATTTATTTAAAATATTTTGGTAAATTAATTATTTGATTGTATTTGAATCTAATTTAATAAAATCTTTTCGAAATATAGATTCCTTAGTTCAATATTCCGGTACAGATTCTATTTAATGTTATTTAGAATATCTAAGCTAATTTAGCTTCCCAAGCTATTTACTTTGAATAACAAATTAAATAATTATTTAAAAAAAAGAAAAATTGTGTTGTGTTCATTTTAAATTACTTCAGAAATTTTTTTTGTTGAAAATATACTTTTATACTTCATTTACCATCATCATCGTTATCGTCATCATCATCATCATCATCATCTGCTGTAGTAGTTTCCATTATTATTGTTGTTCCATCTAAGAAGGAAAGGGTTGTAAGAGTAAAAATTATAATTGATCGATGGGACCGGTTAACAAAATAAAAAAACAACCAACAGCAAAAAATCAATGATTTTATACTTTTTTAAAAAAAAATTAAATGAAAATGAACCACACTTGTTTGGGTCGAGATATAGCTTAGCATAAAATCATATCATAAAATTTAAATAAAACGCGAGCTAATGTATTAAACATATAATTATATGACAATGGATACCTAAAAGGATTTTATATAAGCAGATTTTTCAAAGTATATTTTCATGTTGTAAATGGAATATTTATGCTGTTTCAAAACATTTTTTTTTGGTATAATATGAAGATTTTATGATATATTAAAAACTGTAAATTAAATATAAGAAGAAAAATATTAAAATAATATACAAAAAAAAAGAATTTCTTTAACCAATTTTTTTAAAAAAATTATGAAAAAAAAATATCTGTAAAAAAACATTATCATAATCAAACCTATAATGTTCAAAGATTTGTTTTTTTTTTTTGTGCTTTTAATTTATATGTGAACTAACCATCATCATCATCATCGTCATCAGGATCATCTGTTACAGGTTGATCTGCCATCATACCTAGATTTTGAATAAAATTTATTTAAAATAAAATTTATTTTCTTCGTCAAATTATCACACAATTAATTTTCAATCTCAAATCAAAACTTTTGTTAGTGTGATTGTAATTAAAACCAATTAAAGTGATTTTTTATGTTCAATGTTATTAATATTCACTTTATATTAAACGAATTCTGAATGAAAGTTTATTTAAGATTCGACATGTGAACACAATAAATTATAATTTATTGTGTTCACGTGTCGATTTAAAACTTAATGATGATTCAGCTAACATTAATTTGTTTTTTAAATGATATTTAAATAGGAAAATTTAGGACAATTGATTCCTTAGCTTATACGGATTTAACATTGACCAAAAAGTATCTAAATAAGTTTAAATTATTTTAAAATTATATTCAACAACCGAACTCAGTAAATGTGTAATGTAGTTTCTCATCTCTGGGGAATTAAGTCGTGAAACACTACTGAGTTGTATCCGGAAGATTCAAATTAAAGTTACCTTTTAGTCAAAACTTTTTATTTAATTAACTGGATTTTATAATAATTGCACAAACACAAAAAAAAAAATTGATCAGAAAAAATAAGACTTTAGCTGTTTTTACACTCCATAATTGAATGCAAAATCTTAACAACACTTAAGCACTATATATGAATTTTCTTATTTTCTCTGATCACCAAATTAGATGATATTCAACACAGTTAAAAACAAAACTAGATAACCAGAAAAACATTTGATGACTTTAATACTCCAGTCAACTCATTATGTATTTTACTAACCTTCCTCACTATTTTCATGTTTTGGTGGTGATAATATATCCAAAACTTTTGGTAAACCACCTAAATATATAAAGAAAATAAAATTAATTATAAATAAGAAATTTTTCCATATTGATGATACCATAATCAACATTTTTGAAATTAGTTCAAAATAATAATTTAACAAAAATCTGAAATCACTTCATAAAAAACCTTAAATTTAAATTGTAATGAAAATATTTTACATTATGATAATAATAAATATATGGAAATGATTACATAAAGTATTTTGATGATTGACAATATTTTAATATGATGTTTCTGTTTATTACTGATTCATTCTTTAGAATCAATGTTGCGTTCTGTTATAAGATGTTGCAGTACAAAAAAATTCCTTCGTATTCATTAAACAAATATTTACAATGAATTTCATTAGAAATTATTAAAATAAAATTTAATATCACTAAAGTTCACTTTTAATTTCAAACACTATAAAAACCATATATTAATTTGAAAGTTTAGTAAGCATAATTTCAATATCAAAAGTTTCATAATTTCATTAATGTATTTTGTTATAATCGAATTAATCGAATTGTTAATTCAATATTTATGTTACGGAGAAATAAAACTGTCGTTTAAAATCTTTTAAATTCAGTGCTCAATAAATTTATTCATTAAAAACTGCATCGTCTATTCTCAGTTTAAATGCTTAGTTGATTCAATTTTAATTATATGCATTGAATCAATGAAAAATTATAAAAATTGATTATGAAATGATAAAATTTACATAATGATTTTTGATGACATGACTGCACCTAATTAAGTATATAATCATTAGTATCATTTTAAATTTATTATTATTAAATTGTGATACAAACAAAAATAAAATTTAAATTAAAATGATTTTTTCCACCTTTTAGAATATTTGTTTGGTGATTATATTTTTTTTTTTAGTTGAAAAAATTTATAAACAATTTTTTTTTACAATTTACATAATGCTTCATTTTTGATTTTTAATAAAACAACAAACTTCAAAAAAAGAAAAACTCTATTAATTAGCGAAATACTTTACCTTCATCCTTTTCTAAATCAGGATATCCCCAATCAGCGGCATTAGTGGCTAATAAAAATACTGTAATAAATAAAAAAATATTATGTTATTGCATGAGATAACAAAATATAAATAATTATTGACATATGATTTGTTTATTCTAGATTTTTTAATCAAATCTTAATCATGAATCATTATTTCAAAACAATCAAAAATATAATTGATGATCTTTCATAACATTTGACATGTAAATACGAGTATAACTCAAATTAGTGAACTTTGCTCCAATTGATAAGAAATTTTAAAATTTTTATTAAAATAATTTACAAAAAAATTTATTTATGTATACATTGTTTATTTTAAAACAAAATCTCAGCAATGAGGTCGATGCTATTATTTTGATTAATCACTGTTTAGCCTTGGGAAGGGAGAGGAATAATAATAATTCAATGAATATCAGGCTTAACAGGTGATCATTTTTAGTTACTAATTTAAGTCAATGCCGTGACAGGCTGAGTTTAATTTTTTTTTTTAAATTATAGAGGACTTTGAAATATTAAATTTGGACTTAAATATACATGTTTTGACTACCACAACATAGTTTTTTTATAGTATAAAAATTATACTTTGTTAGGGGAAAATTGTATTCAAGAGGCAATAGTATATATTTTAAATGATAATTTGTTTAGTTTTCTGATTGTTTTTCTACAGCACTGTTCGTAAATGATGCCAATTTAAATTCTTAAATTTATAATTTAGCAAATGTTAAAAATACAAATTATGAAAATTACTAATTAAAGGGAAAATTTATGTTGTGTTTTTATTTTTCGAGATGAGGCAATAAGCTAAATGTTGACAAATTTCAAAAAAAAAGATAAAAATAACAAAAAAACTGAATAATCTAACCTAAAAATCTAGATTTTCATATGATTTTCTTTTATTTATAACATAAAAAATATTGTATATAGGTAATATTTTTTTATAACTTATTTCGTTCAAATTCAAATACAATATATTCAAATGACTTAATTACATGAAAAATTGCCAAAAAAAAAAACTAGACTTAAGTAAAATAAATGAAAATTTTTTCAATGTCACAATTTTCTTTTATAAAACAAATAATTTAATATTTATTCTCGGATTAGTGTTGGTCTAAATACCAAATGTCTAGTGTGGTAAAAACAACTTGTTAGTTTCAAAAAATATATACTTATACATATAATATATAATTTTTAAAATATGGTCTCTGTCATTTCATCTAATTTAATTTGACAGAAAAGTAATGAATTCGATAATTATTTAATATTATATTTTTATAGTTAAAATATATAATTTTATTTTTCATTCATAAATTTTATTTGGTATATTAACTAGGAAAAACCATTTCACAAACTAGTAATTTATGAATACAAACTAGTAATTTATTTCACAAACTAGTAATTTATGAGTAAATATTGAAATTTTTTTTAATTAAAATTTAATTAAATTGCCATTTTTTTTTTGAAAAAATAATTAAAATATATTTTCGGTTTTTAAATCTTGGCTAAATTATTTTCAACTAGAATATTCCTGGTGATTAAAATATTTTATTTGATAATATTTATTTTTAATTATTTATGAAATTTTTATTAATTTTATTTTGTAATTTATATTCATATTTGATATAAAATAATAATCACACCAATTTATGAAATATATAAATCATTAATAAAATGGATAAAACTCATTTTAAAAAAAAAATTTTTTTTTGTGCTATAAATAAAATTCTAATCGCTAAATATTTAGATAATTTTTTTAAAACTTTCTAGTATGCAAAAAATTTATATTATTATATTTAATTTCATAGTTAAAAAGTATTTCTTTTTTTTAAAAAAATATATTTTATTGTCAGTATAACAAAATATAAGATGCTGAAAAGTCACTGAATTTAATTATAGAATTTTTGAAAAGCCAATATAGATTTTATTATACTATTTAGTATTTTAGAGAATTTCTATGTTGAAATTGGCCAACAAAATATATTTTGAGGAAATACAAAATTAAATCGTATAATAGTATAAATAAATTATACAATATATCTTTTCATTTAGTATTTATTTAAATTAAATTAATTAGGTTTTCCTTAAATCGTTATTAGAAAGAATGTTTCTTTTTGTTATTTGAAATCAGATCAATAAATTTTCTTTCGTGCCTAACTCAAATATATACTGAGTAAATTAATGTTCTAGTCAATATTGATTTGGAATTTAAATTCGAAATTAATTTATTATTAGATTCCCAGATCTTAGTGCTGCTGGTATTCATTAAAAGCTATAAAAACCCATCATTTGATATAAAATTTCGTGCTGGTTGATCGCTGCAACTATTTTGCTAATAAGTAATTAATGGTAATCAAAAAAATACACAGAACCAGTAATATTATTAGAACTGATTTCAATTACATATTTAATTCCATTATATTTTTAAGTTATAATTAAGAAATATTTAAATTGTTTTGTTGTTGAAAATCATAATCGGAATTTTTAATTAATACGAAAATCTTTCATACATTCTAATTGGCATACTAAATTTGTCAATTATAATTATACTTATATTTTGTGAATAGTTCATAGTATTGTAGAGAACTATATACATATAATAACTCTTCTTTCAAATTACAATTAACCTGAATAGTGATTCAGATCTAAAAGTTCTCCCTTTTTTGAATTAACACTTAATCGTATTCTAAAAATTTCCAATTTTAATTTATATAATGAAAATTTTTTTATTACTAATAAGGATTCCCATCAATAATGAACGCAAAAATTTCAAATGCTTGTAATAAGTAGTTATGCAAGATTTCAAAATAAAATAAAATGTATATTTTGTGTGGAAATTTATGATGATTGTTTTGGGAAAACTTGTCATTCTCACATCCGATCACGTTAAAAATTATATTTCAGATTTATTATTCATTTCTTTATGTTCTATTTAAATGTAGGTGGGAATATTTATTTAAAATTTTAAATATGTATAAATACGTAAAATACATTCATATTTATATATAATTGTACTTATTTTATATATATTATTAATTTTTGAAAATATCATAAATAATTCGGTTAATATTGTCATTAATTAGATAAAAAATCAGGATTTAAAGAATTCTCCAACATTATTTAAATAACTATTGGAATTGCTCTATAGTATTAATATTAGTATCCTTCTAATCAAATTGCTCAAAACAATTAATATTATAAAGGGTTATTTAAAAAAAAACTAATAAAGTAAATCTGTAATGTTAAAGTTTTAATACTAATTAATTATTACGAATTTTGTTTGTACATAATTAATATTTTTGTTTAAAAATATTATTCTGGAAAAGTTTATTTTGTATTTCAGTTAAAAATACCAATTTAAAATTGAATAATTCACAAATTGAATTCTATCGTCGAAATAGTCGAATTTATTTTAGTAATTATACGTACTTTAAAACTTCTATCAGTAATTTAGGTTTCCTTGTAAATATTTGTTTAATGTAAACATACATTTAATGTGCGATCACCCTATAATCTCTAAACACTTAAATAGTTCAATTTATATATTTTAAGAAGTGTTATATTATTATTTTATAAAATATATATTGTAATATACTCTTCTTAAAATGATTGTATGGATAAAAATGTTTTTATTGTACTATAGGTGACACAGTAACATTATATAAAATACACTATTACAAATAAATCCTATAAAGAAAAATAAATATGTGATAAAAATAACACCTTCGCAATGTGCAATAAATCTGATTGAGCATCTAATTAGTGTCTTAAACAATTTCCTTAAATTGAATTGGAAAATGCAAAATAAATTTCTCTAAAGGTAATTAAAAATATATTTATAAATAAAAATGGCGAAAATGTTCAGGTGCATTTTATAGTTAATTTTCTTTTTTTTTTGCATTAAAATAATTAAAATAAATTAAAATCTTTTTCATCATCTATAAATAAAATATAAAAATTCAAGAAAATGCAAAAAAAATTATAATAAAAATTTTCATTAAATTATCAAAATTTAGACGTTTTTCATTTTGCTTTAAAACTTAAACATGAGTTGAATTATAAAATTAAGAAAAATATATATAATATTAAAATCAAAAATTTAGATTTATATCTTAAATAAAATATATTTTAATTATTTCAACATAAAAATTATATACATATGTATATTAAAAATAAGATTAAAATAATAGAATTTATTTAAAAATTATTTTAAGATACTAAAATTTATTAAATATGTACACACAGTAAAAATATTTCTTCTTTTTTTTAAAAATATTTTAGTTGATTACATAATTTAATTTTTTTTTCGCAATAAAGCGACAAAATATTAAATAGTAAAAAATGACACCTGAGCTTCAAAAAAAAAAAAATATATATATAATAATTTCATAACATAATTACATTAATTTGTTAAATGCATTATTTTTTTTAATATATAATTTTTTTAACAATCGTTTGCAAATTTAATTAATAAATTATTTTAAATTTCAAATTTAATGATCAATTTAGTCAAAGAACTTTATATTCTCTATAATGGTAATTTTAAAATGTATATTTGTATTATTTTTTTTTGAGTACCATAGTATATTATAAACTGAATAATATTGATCATATATATCCTTACCGGTTAACAGGAAAAAAACGTATCCTTTCATTATTCTATATGCTAAAAATAAAAACTGTCACCCACTATAAAAATTAATATTATTAAAATCAAAAATTTTCACTATAATTGCTACAACAATTGATTAATTAAAATTATTAATTAATGCGTGCAAGCACTTTAATTAATTATAAATTCTAAAATAATACAAAATCACTTTTAATTTCTATTAATTTATTAATTTCTCTTTTACTTTCAAAAAACAAAAAAACAAAAATTAAATAAGATCTTTACAACATCTCAAACACTTCTGTCCGCAATATTATATATATTTTTTTTTATAGAATTTTATTTATGAGTGAAAAGAATCTTTCGGATGGTCGTTGCCGAGGAATTTTTTTTTTTTTAAAATATATAATATATATCTTAATATTTATATTATACGTATATATATATATTTTAAATATCTCTCTATACAGTACAACGAAAAAAATAATATCGCAAATAATTCTATTTAGTTATACTGAAATGTTCTAAATCTGCTCGAAGACTAAATTTAATACAAATATAAAATCAACAAAAAAAACATACATAATATTATATTTTTTTTTTACATTTATTTCGTTTACTATAATATATATAAATATAATATTGTCGATAGATATGATTATATATATTTATATTTAGATATATCTATATTAACGAAGAAATTGCAATTTACATTTTAGCTATTCATTTTGTGATTATAAAAGTTTAGAATAGGCGCACACTTTAGCCCCTCAAAATGGTTTATATGGACAAATTAAAATTTTCGGAAAACTCAATTATGTTACGTGTGCTCTGTATTTTATTATGTCGAATTTTAGAATATATAATAGTTTATTTTATGATTTTGATTGTAGGTGGCATAGAATAAACAACAATTCTTACTACACAAAAAAAAAAGAAAAAAAAACAACAACATATTTTTTTCAAAATTAAATTTTAAGCTAATTAACGCATATAGTACATTAGATAAATATAAATATTAGTGAATTTATGATAAATTGTGGTATACAGAAATAAAAATAAAAAAATTAAATAGTTTACAGATTTTTCTTTTGTAAAAATCAAAAAAAAAATATTATCATATGTTAATAATTGAAAAATTAATAATATTATGTAAATTTATGAATAGTTCATCCTTCAATCTGTTAGTATATTAGTATTATACAAGAAAAATTTATTAGGCAAAGTGCAAGTGTTCAGAGGAATCTGAAACCTCGGTCAAATTTCTACTCGTTTTAATCAAAATATGGTGTTAAAAGTATACACAATTCCTTATCGTCCTTCACGATACATGGTGTTACATAATTTTTTGTCAATATTTATTTAGTATGTTAAATTATATTTAGAATATTTTTCTATAAAATTTTATTCTATTCTCTATTACCATCCTAATCAGTGATCAATTATTAATTTTGGAGAATATTTAATATATAAAAATTTTTAAATAAACTTTGAACAAGTACACGATTGTATTCAACCTATAGACTATAAGAAACTGCCAATAACTGCCAATAAAACAGATTAAAAGAAACTAGCAATTAAGTATAACCTACTATCAAAATGTATTGTCAATTTTGAGCCTTTATCAAATGTAAATTTATTTATTGACTTTATTAATCTAACAATAATATTATATTTCTTTATTTGAAATGAATATTGAAAATTCTAAAGATCAAGTTTCTTCAAATTGATAACGTATTACATACCATTTAGTTAGCATAATTTCTTTAATTTCAATAAACACAAGTTCGAAATAAATTTGCTATACCAAATATGATATGAAATTTATTTTAAAGGGGGTAACTATGAAATCTATTTTTAAAAAATGTATAAAATATTTATAAAATAAATAATTTTTATTAGAATTGCAAATTAGAATAAGTTTTTTAATATAAATATGTAAAACACAAAATATTTTTCCTTTTTAATAAATATTTACAAGTTTTCTCAGACTTTACTAACATTACAAGATTCTGGCATTTTGAATACTAGATTTTAAATTACGAGATTTAAATAAATATCCTTTTTTTCTACTAATTCAAAATTTTCAATACTAAAAATATATTTTCAATACTAAAAATATCAAAAAAAATTTCCTGTATAAATGCGGTCTAATAAAGACAAATTTCTGTACGGAAAGGAAATAAATATATATACCGTAAACACTAATTTTTATGATTTACGGAGTTTAAAATAAATATTTAATTAAAAATTCTTTCAATATGCACTTTGAAAATGCAGTCTTTTTGTATTATTTAATGCCCTTTTATATTATGCAAATCAATCTTTTTTAATATTTCCATTGTGAAAGGGTTTGGTTTATATTATCGTAAAATCCAATAATGGCTACATAAATAAAGATTTTCCTGCATTTGTTACTAAATACTAAATTAACTTATTACCTAGAGATCGTAACCACTAGTAGCTAAAATAATCTGATTTTCCAATTAATGATTACCAGATACTAATGCCATAATTTATTTTTCATTTATTTTCAATTCAAACAAAAAATTATAATTAGTTTTGACGTTAGTTTTGCCAAATCTCTCAAACATTTTCTCAAAAGTGGTAAACTTTTTGAATTTATTCTATTGAAAATTTTGAATTTGGGCATTTCAGGCTTACCACTTTTTACTAGTTTGGAATAAAACCCTATATTTGAACCAAGATTACTTTTAGAAATTTTTTAGATAATGCCATCTAATGTTATCAAAGAAATATGTTTATAATTTAGCAATTAGCCACAAGAGGTCAGCCATATTATGACATCGAAACTCATTTTCATGTCAGTGCTATGAATTACAATGAATTCATAAAAATATTGCATAAACATATTTTTAAAATCACAATACTTTGATTATAAATCAATAGAAAAAATATTTCGAAGTAGACATTTTTAATTTGGCATAAACAATTGTCATTGCAAAAGAAAAATATCTACCAAGCTGCCTCCCTCTTAATTTTGTTGCTGTCTATGTTGGCAGCACTGTGTATCGACAAATTAAAAATTGCAATCAATTCAACCCTTAACGCGAATTTGATATAAAAAAAAACTTTTTTTGTATGGAAAAATTTTTGCAGTCTCTGATTGTTACGAACAAATAAATAAATAGTAAAAAATTAAAACGATTGCAATAAAAGTATCAATTATAGTTAAAGTACCAATTATAGTTAAAGTACCTAGTATATAAAAATCCGGACATTAAAGTACGGAAAAAGTATATAAAAATAACTAAATATAATACAAAATGGACGATCTGACTGTCGAAGTTTGCGGCGATAATAGATCTTTTATTAAGGTTTGTATTAATTAAAGTATAATTTAATATATTCAAATAATATTAAGTAGCAATACTAATGTAAATAAAAATATTAAATGTAAAATAAAAAAGTTCTGTAAATTCCTCAATCAAATAAAAAAAAATTTTCAATGGGATATTTTTGGACGCCATAACCCCGTTTTGACAGGGCGTAAAAAAACGCCTCGTGTGATAAAATAAAAACTAAAAGAAAATTTTAAATAAATATTAATTCTTCCGAATTACTTAAACTTTACAAAATTAGAAATTAGATAAAATTTTACATAATAATAGTTTCACCTCAATAAACTCATAACCTAAATATTAAAAAAAAAATCTAATAATAATTTCTTTCTTTCTTTTCCAGGGACTTGTTACAGACATCTATGAAGATGGTGTTCTAGTTGCTCTTGATAATGAGTATGTTTAATGAAAAAATTTATAAATAATTATTTTTTAACATATTTATAATTTTCATATTTTTAGATTTGGAAGTGAAGAAAAATATTTATTTTCTCAAGTGAGGTTTCCACCGGAAGAAGTAGAACCAGTACCGCCATATGAAGAAGGAATGGAAGTAGAAGTATTTACCCGGTCAAATGAAAGAGAATCATGCGGTTGGTGGACCGCTATTATAAAAATGCTTAAAACCGATATTTGTGCCGTTTGTTATTTAGGATTCGAAAACCCATATACTGAAATAGTTGAATTAAAACGTTTACGTCATAAAAATACAAATCCACCAATTACAGCGAAAAGTTTTTGTAAATTTGAAATTGTTGTTCCTGAAGAATTAAGAGAAGAGTAAGAGTATTGTAACTTTAATTTATAATTATATAATTTATTAAATATTAATTTTTAGGGCAAAGGAAGAAGGTGTTCACAAGGAATTTCAAAAATCAATTTTAGCTGGTGTTTGTCGTTATATACCTGATCGTGGTGTTCTTAATGTTATATCGAAATTTGAAGTAACAATAAAACGAGCTAAAATGTTACAGGACATGCATTTCAGGAATTTAACACAAAAAGTAAATATTATTTTCTTAATTTATTTCTTATTTTTTACATTTTTCTGTCGTAAATTTAATTCAAAATATCAGTAACTAATTGAAAATATTATAATATAAAAATTGAATAATACAGAAAGATGTATTAAACAAATTTATTCTGAAATTGTAAGAGATTTGATCATTTATCAATATGTTTCAGGGTGTGATTCATTATCACATTAAAGTTTTAAAAGCGGGGAATTCCTGCATTCCCCGCTTTTAAAATTAATGTTTTAAAAGCGGGGAATACCTGAGAATACTTTAATAACTATCAAATATATATTATATACCGTATATATATTATTTTATTTATATATATATATATATATATATTGATTATATCTTAGTCTTTCCATAAATAGGGGAATGTGTGTAATTTAAGATCCCACTAAATTATCTTTAATCTTCACATTTTTATTTTAAGAATCTTAATACGACTAAAAAATGTAGAAATATATTAAATGTATAGATATTTAATAAGTAAATTTCATAAATATTATAATGCACGTTCTTAACGCAAATTAAAATCAATTATTTTTTAAGAATGCACTTTAAAATCGTTTAATATTATCTATTTTTTTAAAAACTAAGGTGATGTTATTGAGGCGCACGGAAGAAGCTGTTCGTCAGCTTGAAACAACAAAACTTCATAATCAGGGGTGAGTTTTAAATAAAAATAAGAATTTCAAAAAAAAATAAGAAAATGGTGATAACAAATTAAAATTTTTTTATATATTTTCACGTTATTGTAAAACAAATATTTGAAATTATTTCTCACAAAAACAACACGAAAAATTGTTTTTATTATGTGTGTGTATGCAGATTTTAAAAAATACCGCAAGATTAAAAAAAAATTATATATATATATATATAATATTATATAAAGTTTTTTTTTACTATCTGGATATTTTGTATATTACAGAAGTAGTACTAATTTATGTCAGCAAAACGCAAATTATAATGGACGGATAATTTATGGAAGGTAAAAACCAATGGTCAATTGAGAAAAGTATATATATAAAAAATAACAAATAAAATATAAAAATTGACTACAACAGCATTTTTTAAAATGCCAGATTTTCTAACCATAATTTTATCTTAAAGTATTACTTTAAGATTATCTGCAGTTTCCTGGTATTGAAATTCAACAACAATAATATCAAATTACTATGAACCAATTTTTTTTTTATGATAAACTTACATTGAATATAAAAGCTTTTGTTAATTTTTTAATAAATAATTTCTTATCTTAAATTAGCAATCATTTAATGTAAATAAATATCAAATATATCTTACATTGCACTTTTATTTTATAAATTTTAAATTGATAAAATTCAAATAAAAATACATTCATATAACAATATTATTTTGAACAATTTGACGAAACTTATTAAATAAAAATGAGATTATATTTTGGAATTACAGATTTACAGATGAATTTAAAGTACGTGATGATTTAATGGGTTTAGCAATTGGAGCTCATGGTGCCAATATACAAGCAGCTAGAAATTTAGAAGGTGTCACAAATATTGAATTGGAAGAAAAAACATGTACTTTTAAAATATCTGGTGAATCTGATGAAGCTGTACGTCGTGCTAGATCAATGCTAGAATATGCTGAAGAATTTTTCCAAGTACCTAGAGATCTTGTTGGTAAAGTAATTGGTAAAAATGGACGTATTATTCAAGAAATTGTTGATAAAAGTGGAGTATTTCGAATTAAGGTATTCAGTGTAAACAATTTTAATATTAACAAATATTCAGGTCTACAAATATTTTTCTTTTTTTCTTTTTTTTTTTTTTTAATTTTTTGTTTCTTTTTGAACCAAAAAAAAACCCTAAACCAAAAAATTAAATAATTTAGATCGCTGGCGATGATGAACAAGATCAAAATATTCCACGTGAAGCTGGTAATGTACCATTTGTTTTCATTGGAACGGTTGAAAGTATTTCAAATGCTAAAGTTCTATTGGAATATCATTTAGCGCATTTAAAGGTAAATAACAAATATGATTTTTGATTATATTATTTTTACTAATTATTTAAGTTAAAATTTTCTTTATCAATGTTTAATGATTTTTTTGTTGTTTAATATTTATTTTGTATTTTAGTTAATATTTTATGTTTATTTTAAGAAATTTAGTGGAATAGATATGTTTTAACTGAAGAGTTTTTTTTTTAAATTTTTAAACAACTAATTATAATTCATTTTCAGGAAGTTGAACAACTACGTCAAGAAAAACTGGAAATTGATCAACAATTACGGGCAATTCAAGAATCAACAATGGGATCAATGCAAAGTTTCCCTGTATCCCGACGTTCTGAAAGAGGTTACAGTAGCGATATTGATTCAGTGCGTTCAGGTCGTGGTGGTCCAAGAGGTCGTGGTAGAGGACGAGGTGGTGGTGGAAATCCACGTTATCATCAGGGTAATAATATTATACACAACAGCAACGAATCAAGTTACAATCATAATGTATCTGATAATCAACCACAAAAGAAATATCACAATAATAGAAATAATAGTGGAGGAGGTGGTGGAGGTGGAGTAGGAGTAGGAGGGAGTGGTGGGGGAATGGGAAGGGGAAATCATAGGGTACACAGGGGTGGTGGTAATACCACTGGAAATATTTTAGGAGAAACTCAAATCGGTATTAATAGTAATAGTAATTCAGTTAGACGATCAACACGTCCACCACATTCTAATACATCCAAATAGCTTTATTTTCTTATGATTCAATCAAATATTTTATCCGTTATTTTTTAAAATAAAAGAACAGTATTTATTTTTCTGATGATGAAATAATTTCTCTTGAATAATAAAATTGTTACATAACAAGTCAAATGACTCTTTGTATCGACAGAGAGGAAACCCTACACAAAAAATACAAGTTACACAAAGAAGACTGACCCGGCATTGAAAGAAAAACGATTACCGACTTTGACTTTACGGCTTAAAAATAGTTTTATTGTAGTATTCTAAAAAAAAGAAACAATTTAAGGGATTTATTACATAATCTCTTAAATTAGTAATTAAGTCAATGAATAATGACATCACAATTAATTAAAATTAGTAAAATAAGAAGCCACAATAAATCAAATGATTAAAGAAAAAAATAATTACAGAATTTAATTAAAATTAAATTCATTATTATAACTTGCAAAAACAAAACGAATAAGGTATATCTTCTAGAACATTTTAAATATATCAGTTCTCTCAAGCAAATAGCATTGAATTTTCTTAAGATAATCTTTGCTTGAATATATTTTTAATTCTTTATGAATTTTAGAATTTTTCCTTAGAATATTTATATTTAATTTATCCTTTTTTTGATTTATTTTCAACCACGTATCCATCTTTTATGTAACTTAAATTATATCTTAAAAGTTTATTTCAAATTATTCAAAAAAAAAAAAAAAATTAATGTATTTTTCTAATACTAAAACGAATCGTTCAATTACGACAAAAGAACCGATCATACCAAATACGAACAGAAATACTCACATTAAAGAATTTTTGATCTCCAATCAGGTAAAAAAAAAATAAACATGATTTTAGGTTATAGAAAGTTTTTATTTTAGGTTATAGATTTGTGAAATTTCTTTGGCACTCAATTAGCATGTTTTTTTTAATACAAATTGTGTTAATCAAAGAAATACAATTAATTTTGCTCATTCGCAGTATTTACTATAATTTTACTAAACATTTTCTTCCAACTACTAATTGTTTGTGAAAACAATATAAAATATTAATTAAACATTATTTTAGAGATTTGATTAATTTCAAACACAAAAAGTTTGACATTAAGTTAAGCAATTTAAAAAAAATCATTTAAACTAAAAGAATATAAAATATAAAATAAATATGATCTTAATAGCATAATAAAAGAAAATAACCACATAAAAACATTAATGTTTATAGTCAAAAGTTAATCAGTATTTTTTAGAATTGTTGAAAACAAAAATTGTATGTGAAATTAATTGATTCAATTTATTATTGCAGTAGTTGCAGTTTTAAATGTCATGTAGAAGTCTGATTTTTTTTCAATTTTACTTTTACTCATTAAATTATTAAATATTAATGCAAAATTTTTTTTTATTGACAACAAACAAAATTTTAAATTAATATAACGAAATTTTAAATTAATATAACGAAATTTTAAATTGATATAACGAAATTTTAAATTATATAATTCATTTTATTGCTAGATTAAGAAATTTTAAGAGCTTCAGATGCTGGTATTCATTGCCAAATTTAATATTTAACTAAATATTTTTAATTAAATTTTATAATTGAATAATATTTTAAATTATCTCTATTACAATTTATCTAAATTTCTAATATTGTGCTAACAATTATTGAAAACTGCAATTACTGATTAATTAGATTATATTAAAATTAAACATTAATATTAATAATAAATATTTTAAATTATTTTTTAACACACAAGGAAAAAACATAAAAATACCTGCAAATAAAGAGTAAATTTTGTAAAATGCATAAAACTAATTACTAGTAAAATTAACCTTGCTAACAATTTTATAATAGCTATTGTGTTTCTTACATTAAAATTACTAAAATTAAATTGTTTTATGCAAATTAAAACAAAAATCTAAATATTAAAACCAATGTCGACAAAAAAAGAAGAAAATTATCATAAAGTAGAGTAAATAATAAACATAAAAAAGAAAATTAATCGAAAATAATTCAATAAAAGAAAAATTTATAAATGTAAATTAAACAGATTAAAATCAAATATTTTGTTTGAAACCATTTTTTTATATATATTATATAACTTATTATTACAATTATTAATTATTAAATATATGATGAAAAATATATAAAATATTTACATAAAACTTTAAAAAAACTAAAACAAAGATCGTGTCATTTCAATAGTGTCTATAAAAGGCAAAATGGTTGTGCCCTTTTTGTAAATTAATCAAAAATTTTGTCTAGTATTAAAATTAGTTGTATATTTTGTAATTTTGAATTGATAATCATTTTCTTACACAAAACATTATTTTTTTGTTACATATATCGTTTATTTTTTATTATTTTTTTTTCGGGCCAAACATTTTGTCCGGACACTACGACATGGTCTCCGGAACTTTTTAAGAAAATATTATTTAAAAAGAAACAAATTATTAATATTAATGTTAAATTTTGAAAACATAGAAAGAACAAAAATTAAAATTTTAAAAAAACAGACTTAATTTTGAAATTCTAAAAAGGGCTCAAATGTTTTACCAAATTCCTAACCTTTATTATCCTTCCAAATAATATTACAAGGAAACTTTATTATATTAACATGTTTAAAAAAAAATCTCTTTTGATTGGTGATTTATTTTAGGGCGTCGAGATCACGATGAAGATTTTAATTCTCGTGGTGATCATCAAAGAGGATATACAGAAAGAGGAGGTGGTGGCGGTGGTGGAGGGGGTGGCGGTTATCGTGGTAATAATGAAAATAGACGCGGTGGTGGTGGTCGTAGAAATGGTAGAAATGATAGGCCCGAACGGCATGATAGATCAGAACAGAATGGCAGAGATACTTATCATGATGAACAACAGGAAAATCGTGAAATGAGCAGTGTAGAAAGAGGTAATATACTAATTAACAATTGTAAAGAAAAGTAGTTGAATAAACCAATTTAATTAATATTAATTATTTTCAATAATGTTTTTTCTATTTTCCAGCTGAAAGTCATTCTTCTAATGAAGGCAGTTCTCGAAGACGTCGACGACAAAGAAGCTCAGCAAAAAATGGTATTTAAATAGATATATTAAGAAATTTTCCATTTTTATTATTTAAAATAATTTCCGGTCTTTAGTGATAGAATGAGTATACTAGATAATGGAAATTACTGTCATTTCCATATTAATTTTTACGTTGTACTTCTTATTTTACTACTTCATAAAAACCGATATGTATATCAAGGTTTGATCAGCTGAGTTTCCCTACCCAGTGAACAAGTCATTACATTAAATATGGTTTCGTGTGATTTTGCTAACCAATTTGTAAAAAAATTGTCTGTTTTTAATATTTTAATTACAAACTTAACAAAATGAATAAAAATAAAATAAATGTTTCACTTCTTAAAATTTCATATATTTTTTTAAGTTTAAAAATTCAAATTATGTGAAACTATTTTGAAATATTCTGAAGATAATTTTTACAATATAGAAACAATATGAATTAAAATTTTGAAAAAATTTGATATATTTACTATGGTACACGATTTAACAAAATCAGTAGAGTATATCACGTCTATTCTTATACATAATATATATTTATTTTTGTATTAAAAAATATACATTAATATTAGAATGGGCAACTTGGCTGTTTTCTCCAAAAAATTATAACGATTTTTTTCAATCTATTGCCATTATAGTATATATAAATTCAATTTGTTTAGTAATCATATAGGAGTACTTGTTATTTGATACTGAACATAGAAAGTTTATTTGATTGTATGTTTCAAAGTTTATTTGTTTATATATTTTAAATTTTTTATATGTTTCAAATGACAAATTACTAATTTCTAAAAAGAATCAGTACTAAAAATTTCCATAACGAATTAAACTACTGTAATAACTATTCCTATCTATTTTTTTCAGCAAATGGTAATGTAGGCAATTCAAAGCAAAAAAATCAAAATGTTGATAAACAACAACAACAACAACAACCACAGCCACCTGTAGAAAATATTAAAAATGCAACTGGTAATGGTTCTGCTGTTGGTGGTAGTAATCAAAAACAGCAACAGCAACAACAACCAGAACAAGAACAACAACAACCAATTACTAATAATGGTGTTGTACTGCCATCCTTAAATAAACCTGAAAGATCCAATCAGGGTAAACCACGTCGTTCAAAGAGCAATAAAAATCAACAAGAAAATAATGATTCTAGGAAAATGGAACAACTTGTCAATGGAACATCTTAAATTTATTTTCTTTTTTTTTTTTTTTAAAGAGAAATAATTTATATTTAAAAAAAAAAAAAAATTCAACAAACATAATTATATATGTATATATATATATAAAAAAAAATATATATATATAAAAAAAAACTAAAAAAAAAATCAACATAAAAAAAAACATTTATTATTACATTAAAAAAATATTATTTTCTTTTTTACAAAATTGAGATGAGAAAATAACTTAGGCTTTTTATATATATATTATTACCTAATTAAAAAAACTATTAAAACAAAAACAAATATTATTATGAATGGAAATTGAAATGCAAAAAGGGAATAAAAAACAACTACAACAATAATCGCGGATAGACTTTTAAAAAATAATAAATAAATAAAAAAAATTATTAATTAAAATGAAAAACAAAACAAAGAAAAACTAGAAAAAAAGAAGAGAATATTGGATTTTAATTTTCCTCTCTTACATCTTTTTCGCGTTTTTAATTTTGTATTTCTTCTCATCAAACATATTTAATTTTTTATTCTTTAAAAAAAAAAATACTTTTTTTAACATGTGTGGAAAAATTTAAAGGAAAATTTCATTTTCAGCTAAAAAAAAAACAAAAAAAAAAAAATTATTTCATTTTCGGCGAAAAAAAAAAAAATATTTGAATTTATTTTTCGCTCTTATTTATTTATTCTTTTCTTATTTTTTTTTTGTTCCTTTTGATCACGGTATAAAAAAAGAAATATTACTGAATATTTTCAAATATATATATATATATATATATATATATATAAAATTTATATATATATAATTAACTACTTTTTTTTTTTATAATGTGTTTGTTTCCTATATCGGTTTGAATCGCAAAACAAGATAAAATCGGAAATAAACAAATTTATATATATTTAAATATAACGATAAAAATTAATGTGAAATTTTCATTGATTTTTTTTTTTATGCTTTGTAATATCCTATAAACATATTTTTTTTTTGTTATTTTATATAATTTATTATTAATTTTAGTTCTATATATATATTTTTTTTTTTTTTTGAATTATAACAAATGCGCTTTTTTTCATTTAATATTATTTTTTTTATGATTTAATTATATAAAAAATATATAAAGAAAAATAATAAATTTCAATTATTTTAAAATTTATTTTTTAATTTATTTATTATTAAATTCTAGGGTTTCAACATAAAATTATGAATAGATTAGTTTTTTTATTTTTTTTTAAAATTCAAGATAAGATGTACTTTGAGTTTGTGAAAGTGTAATTTTGTGCTACTTGTTATTGAAAGTAAGATAGATGAATTGTTATACATAATTGTATTCTAAGTAAGTACGAAATAAAATTTGTAAATCTATATAATATGTAGTAAATATTCTAATATAATTTTGATTATGATAAGATACATAAATTAGGGATAAAGAAAAAATAATGATAAAGTAATCAGTTTAATAACTAAACAGCAAATACTTTTTTGAGGAAATTGATTGGTTATCAATTTCGTGTTATTATGTGAGTGTAAATGTTTGTTTTCTATACCAATTTTTAAAAGATTTTGTCCAGCAATTTTTATATTAAATTTTTTTTTTTATAAGTTTCGTCAAAAGACGATTTTTGTATATTGATCACTTATATGGTTTATGGACTTACACCTAACTCTTTTTTTACACGGTAGATACGTTCGAACTAAAATCGTGTAAAGAAATTGTAAAAAACCGTGTAAAATAGAAAAATTAATCATAAGTTGTTCTAAAAAACCGGGCGAAAAAAGAATAAATATTTAAAACATATTATATAAATTTTAGAAAATATAATTCATATATATTTTTATTAAAAATAGATAATACTAGTAATTTTAGTCCATAAGTAAAATAAAATAAAATTTAAAACATAATTTTTCCACGAACTGAACACAACAATACATTTAAATAGAAAAATAGAAAATTCGACTTCAGTTTCTTGATTATACATCATATAATAAAATTTGGGTATTCCCGGAGTACAGGACATTTTAACACGTTAATTATTATTAATAATTATTCTTCTAAAATGTACATAAACGTAATTTTATTACCAAACAATATTCTATAATTTAAAATTTTATTTTATTTTTCACTTTAAATATTAATTAAGTAGTTTAATATTCTTTAGATTTTGTATGCAAATCATAAATACTAAATAATTTTTAATTAGGATTTATTTAAAATATTGTATAACCAAAAAACTCATTAAATAAGAAAAGATGATTATCATAAATAAAGATCAAAAAGGAACTTTTATAAAAAAAAAAACTTATTTTAGATATATTATAGATATCCTTTACTCTTCTGTTCTATTTCTAGGTACATACAGATTATTTCCTTAGGCATATTTTACAACTTATAAAACCTAATTTACATTGTTGATACAAAGTTTTTGTTCCATATAATTGATTAATGCTTATGTAAGTGTCTAAAAGAAAATATATACAGATTTAAACTAAATAACAAAATAATACATATAAGATATAACATGATTTTGTTCTGAAAATTCTTTAATGTAAATAATCTTTTGTAGTTTAATATAAACGATAAAAGAGGAAAGATTAATAATTTAATAATGGTATATAATATAGAAGTGTTAAAAAGAAGTTTTTCTACAATAATTTTGTCTTAGCACATAAATTGTACATTAAAAGTTTGAGTGCGAATTAAAGCGAAATTTATGTTTTAAAATTGAAAAGCTAATAGATATAACTTTACATATCATTTAATCTATTTTAAACTTTCTATAATTTTGATTAAGATCGTTTAAAATAATCTTTACATTTTTAGTTAATTAAATGATAAGACTCATTTAAGAAATCCCTAAGCCTTTTAATTTAGTATTCCTGTTTAGATTAGACTTAGTTATAGATTTATTAAGTTTTTTTATTGCCTACTATGAAGTAATTTAACAATGACTATTTTATAAAAATTTAATTACATATATTGTTTATTTAATTATCTTTCTAAAATGTAAATAAACGTAACTTTACTACCAAATAATATATGTACTATAATTTAAAATTTTACCCTTGTTTATTAAACTCTTTGTATATATCAGCATAATAATTAATGTCAACATATACATATATATTTATTAACCAAACACAAAATAAAGTGATTTAAAAATTTATTGTGTCTATATTTGACTAAATTCGCCAAAATTCAACCTTCCCAAAAATAGATAAAACAAAATTTATAAAAAAAAAAAAATAATCGATAAATACCATAAATAAATTCCTTTTCCACGTCTATCATCAATTTATAAAATATTATGTATTATATTGCATTAAAGGTATACTTTGAAATAAAATTATTTAGTAGTAATCCTGCTGACATAAACCAAATGTTTTAAACATTATGTCAACATAAATGAACATTGTATTAAAGAATCTATCAACATATTTTTATTTTTTTACTTATTTGAAATATGATATAACAAAAAAATTTCCAATAAAATACTGTACACAAAACAACTGGAATTTCTGACCGAAATAGATTGCAAAAAAAAAAAATTCTTATATCTTTATTAATAGTTAATCTGTACTAGTATAATTTTGATTGTATAAAATGAAGAGATAAAAAAATGGATAAAGTTTTGGCACCAAAAATAATAAAAATCTTTTTCTTTTTTTCCTTAACGAAAAAAGGGCAAATCTTTTATAAAATTCAATTAGTATTTATATTCTAATTAAGAAAATTTATATTGTTGACACATTAATATTCATAATTATCCAAAAGGAGTAAGAAATAAAAAAACTGTTAAAAAATTCCGAATTTTTAACAACTTTTTTTTACAATTTTTTTCTTGGTTAAATATAAAAATACAAACGGAAACTTTTACTAATTGAAATGTCCTTTTTTCTATCATTATTTATTCATAATAAAAAAAAAAAATAAGAAACCCTTTTCAAAACAAACAGACCAAAAAAAATAAGATTTTTGAAGTGATTTCCAGAGTTTTCTTTAAAATTCGAAATGAAATGAAAATGAACTATTTATAAAAGAATATAATTTATTAAAGTAATTTTTTTTTATTTAAGAATATATTTAATTTAATTAGGGTTGTCTACGATTAAAATCATTAAAATCTGAAAAAAATAATATAACATTTTTACAAATTAAATAAATTTAAGTAGATAATAAAATAGGAACATTAAAAACTCTTCATAGAGCACTGTTATTAAAATTAATGGTTAATGATTGTCTAAAAAAAACGTAGTAATAATAAAAACTATAAAAATTCCATAATAAAAATAGCCCTTCTTGAATTAATTTTTTTAAGTAAACTTTTAACTAACTTTGAACATAAGGTGAAGGTAATAATTGACTGAAATTTTATTTAATTCAAATTTAAATTTCGTTCAAACACTTTAAATATCAAATGGATATTAAGTATTGTAGGCATAATAATAATCACAAAGGACATGAAAATATTAATAAATTAACTTTATAAAATTAAATATCGCCGAGTGTTCAAATAGCTTATGCAAAAATATATTGCAATTTGTTCTAAACATATAAAGCTATATAATCTCGGTTTTCGAAAATTATATTCTAAAGTCTTTAAAACCTAGTTTTTCAAAAGTAAATGAATGCTTATTAAATAAATTTAATTTATAGTCCTTAATAGGAATTTATTGCAATACTATATTTATTCTCATTTGAGAAAATTAAATTTAAATTCAAAATGTTAGAAAATATATGATGCACGTTAAACTTCCATTAAACTTAATTCTACAATTAAGAATTGTTACATTACAATATAATTTTTTTTGTAAAAATATACTTGAATAAAATTTCATTCTATCCACCATCATACAAATTAAATATTTATGTACAGAAAAAAGAAATTTAATGAGATTCAATACAAAACATCAGAATTTGTAGCAAAAAAAGGAAAACTCTTAAAACGGAAAGCAATTCCCACATATTTGGTATTTCCGTGTAGGGAATTTAATTTCTAGCGCATTTCCGAAGACCTTTTCGAAAAATATTCAAAATTGCCCGAGAAATCGGGAAAATATGGAAATTTAATGAGATTCAATACAAAACATCAGAATTTGTAGCAAAAAAATGAAAACCCTTAAAACTGGAAGCAATCCACACATATTTGGTATTTCCGTGTAGGGAATTTAATTTATAGGCATATCTGAAGACCTTTTCGAAAAATATTCAAAATTGCCCGAGAAATCGGGAAAATATGAAAATATAATGAGATTCAATACAAAACATTAGAATTTGTAGCAAAAAATTGAAAACCCTTAAAACGGAAAGCTATTCCCACATATTTGGTATTTCCGTGTAGGTGTAGGGAATTTAATTTCTAGCGCATTTCCGAAGACCTTTTCGAAAAATATTCAAAATTGCCCGAGAAATCGGGAAAATATGGAAATTTAATGAGATTCAATACAAAACATCAGAATTTGTAGCAAAAAAATGAAAACCCTTAAAACGGAAAGCAATTCCCACATATTTGGTATTTCCGTGTAAGTAATTTAATTTCTAGCGCATTTCCGAAGACCTTTTCGAAAAATGTTCAAAATTGCCCGAGAAATCGGGAAAATATGGAAATTTAATGAGATTCAATACAAAACATGAGAATTTATAGCAAAAAAATGAAAACCCTTAAAACGGAAAGCAATTCCCACATATTTGGTATTTGCGTGTAGGGAATTTAATTTCTAGCGCATTTCCGACGACCTTTTCGAAAAGTATTCAAAATTGCCCGAGAAATCGGGGAAATATGGAAATTTAATGAGATTCAATACAAAACATCAGAATTTGTAGCAAAAAAATGAAAACCCTTAAAACGTAAAGCAACCCACATATTTTGTATTTCCGTGTAGGGAATTTAATTTCTAGCGCATTTCCGAAGACCTTTTCGAAAAATATTCAAAATTGCCCGAGAAATCGGGAAAATATGGAAATTTAATGAGATTCAATACAAAACATCAGAATTTGTAGCAAATAAATGAAAACCCTTAAAACGGAAAGCAATTCCCACATATGTGGTATTTCCGCGTAGGGAATTTAATTTCTAGCGCATTTCCGAAGACCTTTTCGAAAAATATTCAAAATTGCCCGAGAAATCGGGAAAATATGGAAATTTAATGAGATTCAATACAAAACATCAGAATTTGTAGCAAAAAAATGAAAACCCTTAAAACGGAAAGCAATTCCCACATATTTGGTATTTCCGTGTAGGGAATTTAATTTCTAGCGCATGTCCGAAGACCTTTTCGAAAAATATTCAAAATTGCCCGAGAAATCGGGAAAATATGGAAATTTAATGAGATTCAATACAAAACATCAGAATTTGTAGCAAAAAAATGAAAACCCTTAAAACGGAAAGCAATTCCCACATATTTAGTATTTCCGTGTAGGGAATTTAATTTCTAGCGCATTTCCGAAGACCTTTTCGAAAAATATTCAAAATTGAAAATGAAAACCCTTAAAACGGAAATCGGGAAAATATGGAAATTTAATGAGATTCAATACAAAACATCAGAATTTGTAGCAAAAAAATGAAAACCCTTAAAGCGGAAAGCAATTCCCACATATTTGGTATTTCCGTGTAGGGAATTTAATTTCTAGCGCATTTCCGAAGACCTTTTCGAAAAATATTCAAAATTGCCCGAGAAATCGGGAAAATATGGAAATTTAATGAGATTCAATACAAAACATCAGAATTTGTAGCAAAAAAATGAAAACCCTTAAAACGGAAAGCAATTCCCACATATTTGGTATTTCCGTGTAAGTAATTTAATTTCTAGCGCATTTCCGAAGACCTTTTCGAAAAATGTTCAAAATTGCCCGAGAAATCAGGAAAATATGGAAATTTAATGAGATTCAATACAAAACATCAGAATTTGTAGCAAAAAAATTAAAACCCTTAAAACGGAAAGCAATTCCCACATATCGGGAAAATATGGAAATTTAATGAGATTCAATACAAAACATCAGAATTTGTAGCAAAAAAATGAAAACTCTTAAAACTGGAAGCAATTCCCACATATTTGGTATTTCCGTGTAGGGAATTTAATTTCTAGCGCATTTCCGAAGACCTTTTCGAAAAATATTCAAAATTGCCCGAGAAATCGGGAAAATATGGAAATTTAATGAGATTCAATACAAAACATCAGAATCTGTAGCAAATAAATGAAAACCCTTAAAACGGAAAGCAATTCCCACATATCGGGAAAATATGGAAATTTAATGAGATTCAATACAAAACATCAGAATTTGTAGCAAAAAAATGAAAACCCTTAAAGCGGAAAGCAATTCCCACATATTTGGTATGTCCGTGTAGGGAATTTAATTTCTAGCGCATTTCCGAAGACCTTTTCGAAAAATATTCAAAATTGCCCGAGAAATCGGGAAAATATGGAAATTTAATGAGATTCAATACAAAACATCAGAATTTGTAGCAAAAAAATGAAAACCCTTAAAACGGAAAACAATTCCCACATATTTGGTATATCCGTGTAGGTAATTTAATTTCTAGCGCATTTCCGAAGACCTTTTCGAAAAATATTCAAAATTGCCCAAGAAATCGGGAAAATATAGAAATTTAATGAGATTCAATACAAAACATCAGAATTTGTAGCAAAAAAATGAAAACCCTTAAAGCGGAAAGCAATTCCCACATATTTGGTATTTCCGTGTAGGGAATTTAATTTCTAGCGCATTTCCGAAGACCTTTTCGAAAAATATTCAAAATTGCCCGAGAAATCTGGAAAATATAGAAATTTAATGAGATTCAATACAAAACATCAGAATTTGTAGCAAAAAAATGAAAATCCTTAAAACGGAAAGCAATTCCCACATATTTGGTATTTCCGTGTAGGGAATTTAATTTCTAGCGCATTTCAGAAGACCTTTTCGAAAAATATTCAAAATTGCCCGAGAAATCGGGAAAATATAGAAATTTAATGAGATTCAATACAAAACATCAGAATTTGTAGCAAAAAATTGAAAACCCTTAAAACGGAAAGCTATTCCCACATATTTGGTATTTCCGTGTAGGTGTAGGGAATTTAATTTCTAGCGCATTTCCGAAGACCTTTTCGAAAAATATGCAAAATTGAAAATGAAAACCCTTAAAACGGACATCGGGAAAATATGGAAATTTAATGAGATTCAATACAAAACATCAGAATTTGTAGCAAAAAAATGAAAATCCTTAAAACGGAAAGCAATTCCCACATATTTGGTATTTCCGTGTTGGGAATTTAATTTCTAGCGCATTTCCGAAGACCTTTTCGAAAAATATTCAAAATTGCCCGAGAAATCGGGAAAATATGGAAATTTAATGAGATTCAATACAAAACATCAGAATTTGTAGCAAAAAAATGAAAACCCTTAAAACGGAAAACAATTCCCACATATTTGGTATTTCCGTGTAAGGAATTTAATTTCTAGCGCATTTCCGAAGACCTTTTCGACAAATATTCAAAATTGCCCGAGAAATCGGGAAAATATGGAAATTTAATGAGATTCAATACAAAACATCAGAATTTGTAGCAAAAAAATGAAAACCCTTAAAACGGAAAGCAATTCCCACATATTTGGTATTTCCGTGTAGGGAATTTAATTTCTAGCGCATTTCCGAAGACCTTTTCGAAAAATATTCAAAATTGCCCGAGAAATCGGAAAATATGGAAATTTAATGAGATTCAATACAAAACATCAGAATTTGTAGCAAAAAAATGAAAACCCTTAAAACTGGAAGCAATTCCCACATATTTGGTATTTCCGTGTAGGGAATTTAATTTCTAGCGCATTTCCGAAGACCTTTTCGAAAAATATTCAAAATTGCCCGAGAAATCGGGAAAATATGGAAATTTAATGAGATTCAATACAAAACATCAGAATTTGTAGCAAAAAAATGAAAACCCTTAAAACGGAAAGCAATTCCCACATATTTGGTATTTCTGTGTAGGGAATTTAATTTCTAGCGCATTTCCGAAGACCTTTTCGAAAAATATTCAAAATTGCCCGAGAAATCGGCAAAATATGGAAATTTAATGAGATTCAATACAAAACATCAGAATTTGTAGCAAAAATATGAAAATCCTTAAAAAGGAAAGCAATTCCCACATATTTGGTATTTCCGTGTAGGGAATTTAATTTCTAGCGCATTTCCGAAGACCTTTTCGAAAAATATTCAAAATTGCCCGAGAAATCGGCAAAATATGGAAATTTAATGAGATTCAATACAAAACATCAGAATTTGTAGCAAAAAAATGAAAACCCTTAAAACGGAAAACAATTCCCACATATTTGGTATTTCCGTGTAGGGAATTTAATTTCTAGCGCATTTCCGAAGACCTTTTCGAAAAATATTCAAAATTGCCCAAGAAATCGGGAAAATATAGAAATTTAATGAGATTCAATACAAAACATCAGAATTTGTAGCAAAAAAATGAAAACCCTTAAAACGGAAAGCAATTCCCACATATTTGGTATTTCCGTGTAGGGAATTTCATTTCTAGCGCATTTCCGAAGACCTTTTCGAAAAATATTCAAAATTGCCCGAGAAATCGGGAAAATATGCAAATTTAATGAGATTCAATACAAAACATCAGAATTTGTAGCAAAAAAATGAAAACCCTTAAAACGGAAAACAATTTCCACATATTTGGTATTTCCGTGTAGGGAATTTAATTTCTAGCGCATTTCCGAAGACCCTTTCGAAAAATATTCAAAATTGCCCGAGAAATCGGGAAAATATGGAAATTTAATGAGATTCAATACAAAACATCAGAATTTGTAGCAAAAAAATGAAAACCCTTAAAACGGAAAGCAATTCCCACATATTTGGTATTTCCGTGTAGGTGTAGGGAATTTAATTTCTAGCGCATTTCCGAAGACCTTTTCGAAAAATATTCAAAATTGCCCGAGAAATCGGGAAAATATGGAAATTTAATAAGATTCAATACAAAACATCAGAATTTGTAGCAAAAAAATGAAAACCATTAAAACGGAAAGCAATTCCCACATATTTGGTATTTCCGTGTAGGGAATTTAATTTCTAGCCCATTTCCGAAGACCTTTTCGAAAAATATTCAAAATTGCCCAAGAAATCGGGAAAATATGGAAATTCAATGAGATTCAATACAAAACATCAGAATTTGTAGCAAAAAAATGAAAACCCTTAAAACTGGAAGCAATTCCCACATATTTGGTATTTCCGTGTAGGGAATTTAATTTCTAGCGCATTTCCGAAGACCTTTTCGAAAAATATTCAAAATTGCCTGAGAAATCGGGAAAATATGGAAATTCAATGAGATTCAATACAAAACATCAGAATTTGTAGCAAAAAAATGAAAACCCTTAAAACTGGAAGCAATTCCCACATATTTGGTATTTCCGTGTAGGGAATTTAATTTCTAGCGCATTTCCGAAGACCTTCTCGAAAAATATTCAAAATTGCCCGAGAAATCGGGAAAATATGGAAATTTAATGAGATTCAATACAAAACATCAGAATTTGTAGCAAAAAAATGAAAACCCTTAAAACGGAAAGAAATTCCCACATATTTGGTATTCCGTGTAGGGAATTTAATTTCTAGCGCATTTCCGAAGTCCTTTTCGAAAAATATTCAAAATTGCCCAAGAAATCGGGAAAATATGGAAATTTAATGAGATTCAATACAAAACATCAGAATTTGTAGCAAAAAAAATGAAAACCCTTAAAACGGAAAGCAATTCCCACATATTTGGTATTTCCGTGTAGGGAATTTAATTTCTAGCGCATTTCCGAAGACCTTCTCGAAAAATATTCAAAATTGCCCGAGAAATCGGGAAAATATGGAAATTTAATGAGATTCAATACAAAACATCAGAATTTGTAGCAAAAAAATGAAAACCCTTAAAACGGAAAGAAATTCCCACATATTTGGTATTCCGTGTAGGGAATTTAATTTCTAGCGCATTTCCGAAGTCCTTTTCGAAAAATATTCAAAATTGCCCGAGAAATCTAGAAATATGGAAATTTAATAAGATTCAATACAAAACATCCGAATTTGTAGCAAAAAATGAAAACCCTTAAAACTGGAAGTAATTCCCACGTACTTGGTATTACCGTATAGGAAATTTAATTTCTAGCGCATTTCCGAAGACCTTTTCGAAAAATATTCAAAATTGCCCGAGAAATCGGGAAAATATGGAAATTTAATGAGATTCAATACAAAACATCAGAATTTGTAGCAAAAAAATGAAAACCCTTAAAACGGAAAGCAATTCCCACATATTTGGTATTTCCGTGTAGGGAATTTAATTTCTAGCGCATTTCCGAAGACCTTTTCGAAAAATATTCAAAATTGCCCGAGAAATCGGGAAAATATGGAAATTCAATGAGATTCAATAGAAAACATCAGAATTTGTAGCAAAAAAATGAAAACCCTTAAAACTGGAAGCAATTCCCACATATTTGGTATTTCCGTGTAGGGAATTTAATTTCTAGCGCATTTCCGAAGACCTTTTCGAAAAATATTCAAAATTGCCCGAGAAATCGGGAAAATATGGAAATTTAATGAGATTCAATACAAAACATCAGAATTTGTAGCAAAAAATGAAAACCCTTAAAACGGAAAGCAATTCCCACATATTTAGTATTTCCGTGTAGGGAATTTAATTTCTACCGCATTTCCGAAGACCTTTTCGAAAAATATTCAAAATTGCCCGAGAAATCGGGAAAAATATGGAAATTTAATGAGATTCAATACAAAACATCAGAATTTGTAGCAAAAAAATGAAAACCCTTAAAACGGAAAGCAATTCCCACATATTTGGTATTTCCGTTTAGGGAATTTAATTTCTAGCGCATTTCCGAAGACCTTTTCGAAAAATATTCAAAATTGCCCGAGAAATCAGGAAAATATGGAAATTCAATGAGATTCAATACAAAACATCAGAATTTGTAGCAAAAAAATGAAAACCCTTAAAACTGGAAGCAATTCCCACATATTTGGTATTTCCGTGTAGGGTATTTAATTTCTAGCGCATTTCCGAAGACCTTTTCGAAAAATATTCAAAATTGCCCGAGAAATCGGGAAAATATGGAAATTTAATGAGATTCAATACAAAACATCAGAATTTGTAGCAAAAAATGAAAACCCTTAAAACGGAAAGCAATTCCCACATATTTGGTATTTCCGTGTAGGGAATTTAATTTCTAGCGCATTTCCGAAGACCTTTTCGAAAAATATTCAAAATTACCCGAGAAATCGGGAAAATGTGGAAATTTAATGAGATTCAATACAAAACATCAGAATTTGTAGCAAAAAAATGAAAACCCTTAAAACGGAAAGCAATTCCCACATATTTGGTATTCCGTGTAGGGAATTTAATTTCTAGCGCATTTCCGAAAAATATTCAAAATTGCCCGAGAAATCTACAAATATGGAAATTTAATAAGATTCAATACAAAACATCAGAATTTGTAGCAAAAAATGAAAACCCTTAAAACTGGAAATAATTCCCACATATTTGGTAATTCCGTGTAGACCTTTTCGAAAAATATTCAAAATTGCCCGAGAAATCGGAAAATATGGAAATTTAATGAGATTCAATACAAAACATCAGAATTTGTAGCAAAAAAATGAAAACCGTTAAAACGGAAAGCAATTCCCACATATTTGGTATTTCCGTGTAGGGAATTTAATTTCTAGCGCATTTCCGAAGACCTTTTCGAAAAATATTCAAAATTGCCCGAGAAATCGGGAAAATATTGAAATTTAATGAGATTCAATACAAAACATCAGAATTTGTAGCAAAAAAATGAAAACCATTAAAACTGGAAGCAATTCCCACATATTTGGTATTTCCGTGTAGGGAATTTAATTTCTAGCGCATTTCCAAAGACCTTTTCGAAAAATATTCAAAATTGCCCAAGAAATCGGGAAAATTTGGAAATTTAATGAGATTCAATACACATCAGATATTGTAGCAAAAAAATGAAAACCGTTAAAACGGAAAGCAATTCCCACATATTTCGTATTTCCGTATAGGGAATTTAATTTCTAGCACATTTCCGAAGACCTTTTCGAAAAATATTCAAAATTGCCCGAGAAATCGGGAAAATATGGAAATTTAATGAGATTCAATACAAAACATTAGAATTTGTAGCAAAAAATGAAAACCCTTAAAACGGAAAGCAATTCCCACATATTCGGTATTTCCGTGTAGGGAATTTAATTTCTAGCGCATTTCCGAAGACCTTTTCGCAAAATATTCAAAATTGCCCCAGAAATCGGGAAAATATGGAAATATAATGAGATTACAAAACATCAGAATTTACAAAACATCAGAAATAGTAGCAAAAATATGAAAACCCTTAAAACGGAAAACAATTCCCACATATTTGGTATTTCCGTGTAGGGAATTTAATTTCTAGCGCATTTCCGAAGACCTTTTCGGAAAATATTCAAAATTGCCCGAGAAATCGGGAAAATATGGAAATTTAATGAGATTCAATACAAAACATCAGAATTTGTAGCAAAAAAATGAAAACCCTTAAAACGGAAAGCAATTCCCACATATTTGGTATTTCCGTGTAGGGAATTTAATTTCTAGCGCATTTCCGAAGACCTTTTCGAAAAATACTCAAAATTGCTCGAGAAATCGGGAAAATATGGAAATTTAATGAGATTCAATACAAAACATCACAATTTGTAGCAAAAAATGAAAACCCTTAAAACGGAAAGCAATTCCCACATATTTGGTATTTCCGTGTAGGGAATTTAATTTCTAGCGCATTTCCGAAGACCTTTTCGAAAAATATTCAAAATTGCCCGAGAAATCGGGAAAATATGGAAATTTAATGAGATTCAATACAAAACATCAGAATTTGTAGCAAAAAAATGAAAACCCTTAAAACGGAAAGCAATTCCCACATATTTGGTATTTCCGTGTAGGGAATTTAATTTCTAGCGCATTTCCGAAGACCTTTTCGCAAAATATTCAAAATTGCCCAAGAAATCGGGAAAATATGGAAATTTAATGAGATTACAAAACATCAGAATTTACAAAACATCAGAAATTGTCGCAAAAAAATGAAAACCCTTAAAACGGAAAGCAATTCCCACATATTTGGCATTTCCGTGTAGGGAATTTAATTTCTAGCGCATTTCCGAAGACCTTTTCGAAAAATATTCAAAATTGCCCGAGAAATCGGGAAAATATGGAAATTTAATGAGATTCAATACAAAACATCAGAATATGTAGCAAAAAAATGAAAACCCTTAAAACGGAAAGCAATTCCCACATATTTGGTATTTCCGTGTAGGGAATTTAATTTCTAGCGCATTTCCGAAGACCTTTTCGAAAAATATTCAAAATTGCCCGAGAAATCGGGAAAATATGGAAATTTAATGAGATTCAATACAAAACATCAGAATTTGTAGGAAAAAAATGAAAACCCTTAAAACGGAAAGCAATTCCCACATATTTGGTATTTCCGTGTAGGGAATTTAATTTCTAGCGCATTTCCGAAGACCTTTTCGAAAAATATTCAAAATTGCCCGAGAAATCGGGAAAATATGGAAATTTAATGAGATTCAATACAAAACATCAGAATTTGTAGCAAAAAAATGAAAACCCTTAAAACGGAAAGCTATTCCCACATATTTGGTATTTCGGTGTAGGGAATTTAATTTCTAGCGCATTTCTGAAGACCTTTTCGAAAAATATTCAAAATTGCCCAAGAAATCGGGAAAATGTGGAAATTTAATGAGATTACAAAACATCAGAATTTGTAGCAAAAAAATGAAAACCCTTAAAACGGAAAGCAATTCCCACATATTTGGTATTTCCGTGTAGGGAATTTAATTTCTAGCGCATTTCCGAAGACCTTTTCGAAAAATATTCAAAATTGCCCGAAAAATCGGGAAAATATGGAAATTTAATGAGATTCAATACAAAACATCAGAATTTGTAGCAAAAAAATGAAAACCCTTAAAACGGAAAGCAATTCCCACATATTTGGTATTTCCGTGTAGGGAATTTAATTTCTAGCGCATTTCCGAAGACCTTTTCGATAAATATTCAAAATTGCCCGAGAAATCGGGAAAATATGGAAATTTAATGAGATTCAATACAAAACATCAGAATTTGTAGCAAAAAAATGAAAACCCTTAAAACGGAAAGCTATTCCCACATATTTGGTATTTCCGTGTAGGGAATTTAATTTCTAGCGCATTTCTGTAGACCTTTTCGAAAAATATTCAAAATTGCCCAAGAAATCGGGAAAATGTGGAAATTTAATGAGATTACAAAACATCAGAATTTGTAGGAAAAAAATGAAAACCCTTAAAACGGAAAGCACTTGCCACATATTTGGTATTTCCGTGTAGGGAATTTAATTTCTAGCGCATTTCCGAAGATCTTTTCGAAAAATATTCAAAATTGCCCGAGAAATCGGGAAAATATGGAAATTTAATGAGATTACAAAACATCAGAATTTACAAAACATCAGAAATTGTAGCAAAAAAATGAAAACCCTTAAAACGGAAAGCAATTCCCACATATTTGGTATTTCCGTGTAGGGAATTTAATTTCTAGCGCATTTCCGAAGACCTTTTCGAAAAATATTCAAAATTGCCCGAAAAATCGGGAAAATATGGAAATTTAATGAGATTCAATACAAAACATCAGAATTTGTAGCAAAAAAATGAAAACCCTTAAAACGGAAAGCAATTCCCACATATTTGGTATTTCCGTGTAGGGAATTTAATTTCTAGCGCATTTCCGAAGACCTTTTCGAAAAATATTCAAAATTGCCCAAGAAATCGGGAAAATATGGAAATTTAATGAGATTCAATACAAAACATCAGAATTTGTAGCAAAAAAATGAAAACCCTTAAAACGGAAAGCAATTCCCACATATTTGGTATTTCCGTGTAGGGAATTTAATTTCTAGCGCATTTCCGAAGACCTTTTCGAAAAATATTCAAAATTGCCCGAAAAATCGGGAAAATATGGAAATTTAATGAGATTCAATACAAAACATCAGAATTTGTAGCAAAAAAATGAAAACCCTTAAAACGGAAAGCAATTCCCACATATTTGGTATTTCCGTGTAGGGAATTTAATTTCTAGCGCATTTCCGAAGACCTTTTCGAAAAATATTCAAAATTGCCCGAGAAATCGGGAAAATATGGAAATTTAATGAGATTCAATACAAAACATCAGAATTTGTAGCAAAAAAATGAAAACCCTTAAAACGGAAAGCTATTCCCACATATTTGGTATTTCCGTGTAGGGAATTTAATTTCTAGCGCATTTCTGAAGACCTTTTCGAAAAATATTCAAAATTGCCCAAGAAATCGGGAAAATGTGGAAATTTAATGAGATTACAAAACATCAGAATTTGTAGGAAAAAAATGAAAACCCTTAAAACGGAAAGCACTTGCCACATATTTGGTATTTCCGTGTAGGGAATTTAATTTCTAGCGCATTTCCGAAGATCTTTTCGAAAAATATTCAAAATTGCCCGAGAAATCGGGAAAATATGGAAATTTAATGCGATTACAAAACATCTGAATTTGTAGCAAAAAATGAGCTTCACTAAGGGTAAGTATTACTGCAGAGTGGTCCGAATTTAAGTCAAAATTATCTGTAATAGTAATATAATTTGATGATACTTTTTTTGATATGAAAAAGTCCAAAAGGTCTGGAATTTTTTGAGTGTCAGATGGCCAATAAGTTGGACCACCTGAAGAGTGGTAATTGCAGCCAAGTTCTACTATTGCTGATTTGAGCTCTTTACCTTTGGTAGTTGAGAGCCTGGAACCCCAGTCCACATGTTTGGCATTCAGATCACCTCCTAGAATAAATCTTTCACCTAGATTTCCTAAGATATACAGGTAATCCATTTTTTTCAGGTTATGAAGTGGTGGAAAGTATGCTGCTCCTAAGGTAAGTTTCTGTTTACTTGACTCAACAACAACCCTTGTAAGTTGGCAATCAGGTCTTTGAATACTGTGTTCAGTGTTGTGGTTTATTTTTTCCTTAACGAGTATCGCACTACCGCCACTTGCTTTATTATCAGGATGGTACGTGTTATATATATCATAACCTTTGATTTTAATGTACATCTGGTTGGTAAGATGGGTTTCAGATAGTAAGCAGAAGTCTATGTTGTGTATATTTAAGAAAATTTCAAGTTCCTGGATTTTATTTAAGATGCCATTCGCGTTCCAGGTGGCAATATTAAAATTAACGTTAGACATTAATTCAGGTTTCGATGGGATGAATATGGAAATACTTTTTCCAATCTATCCAACCTGCAAGAGAGTGTGTTTACCAAATCGTAGATTTTATATAATATTGACGATTGATTTATTTCCTGATTATTATTGTTATTTTTTAATTGATTATGATTACATCAGAATTTGTACCAAAAAAATGAAAACTGTTAAAACGGAAAGCAATTCCCACATATTTGGTATTTCCGTGTAGGGAATTTAATTTCTAGCGCATTTCCGAAGACCTTTTCGAAAAATATTCAAAATTGCCCAAGAAATCGGGAAAATATGGAAATTTAAAGAGATTACAAAACATCAGAATTTACAAAACATCAGAAATTGTAGCAAAAAAAATGAAAACCCTTAAAACGGAAAGCAATTCCCACATATTTGGTATTTCCGTGTAGGGAATTTAATTTCTAGCGCATTTCCGAAGACCTTTTCGAAAAATATTCAAAATTGCCCGAAAAATCGGGAAAATATGGAAATTTAATGAGATTCAATACAAAACATCAGAAATTGTAGCAAAAAAATGAAAACCCTTAAAACGGAAAGCAATTCCCACATATTTGGTATTTCCGTGTAGGGAATTTAATTTCTAGCGCATTTCCGAAGACCTTTTCGAAAAATATTCAAAATTGCCCGAAAAATCGGGAAAATATGGAAATTTAATGAGATTCAATACAAAACATCAGAATTTGTAGCAAAAAAATGAAAACCCTTAAAACGGAAAGCAATTCCCACATATTTGGTATTTCCGTGTAGGGAATTTAATTTCTAGCGCATTTCCGAAGACCTTTTCGAAAAATATTCAAAATTGCCCAAGAAATCGGGAAAATATGGAAATTTAATGAGATTCAATACAAAACATCAGAATTTGTAGCAAAAAAATGAAAACCCTTAAAACGGAAAGCAATTCCCACATATTTGGTATTTCCGTGTAGGGAATTTAATTTCTAGCGCATTTCCGAAGACCTTTTCGAAAAATATTCAAAATTGCCCGAAAAATCGGGAAAATATGGAAATTTAATGAGATTCAATACAAAACATCAGAATTTGTAGCAAAAAAATGAAAACCCTTAAAACGGAAAGCAATTCCCACATATTTGGTATTTCCGTGTAGGGAATTTAATTTCTAGCGCATTTCCGAAGACCTTTTCGAAAAATATTCAAAATTGCCCGAGAAATCGGGAAAATATGGAAATTTAATGAGATTCAATACAAAACATCAGAATTTGTAGCAAAAAAATGAAAACCCTTAAAACGGAAAGCTATTCCCACATATTTGGTATTTCCGTGTAGGGAATTTAATTTCTAGCGCATTTCTGAAGACCTTTTCGAAAAATATTCAAAATTGCCCAAGAAATCGGGAAAATGTGGAAATTTAATGAGATTACAAAACATCAGAATTTGTAGGAAAAAAATGAAAACCCTTAAAACGGAAAGCACTTGCCACATATTTGGTATTTCCGTGTAGGGAATTTAATTTCTAGCGCATTTCCGAAGATCTTTTCGAAAAATATTCAAAATTGCCCGAGAAATCGGGAAAATATGGAAATTTAATGAGATTACAAAACATCAGAATTTACAAAACATCAGAAATTGTAGCAAAAAAATGAAAACCCTTAAAACGGAAAGCAATTCCCACATATTTGGTATTTCCGTGTAGGGAATTTAATTTCTAGCGCATTTCCGAAGACCTTTTCGAAAAATATTCAAAATTGCCCGAAAAATCGGGAAAATATGGAAATTTAATGAGATTCAATACAAAACATCAGAATTTGTAGCAAAAAAATGAAAACCCTTAAAACGGAAAGCAATTCCCACATATTTGGTATTTCCGTGTAGGGAATTTAATTTCTAGCGCATTTCCGAAGACCTTTTCGAAAAATATTCAAAATTGCCCAAGAAATCGGGAAAATATGCAAATTTAATGAGATTCAATACAAAACATCAGAATTTGTAGCAAAAAAATGAAAACCCTTAAAACGGAAAGCAATTCCCACATATTTGGTATTTCCGTGTAGGGAATTTAATTTCTAGCGCATTTCCGAAGACCTTTTCGAAAAATATTCAAAATTGCCCGAAAAATCGGGAAAATATGGAAATTTAATGAGATTCAATACAAAACATCAGAATTTGTAGCAAAAAAATGAAAACCCTTAAAACGGAAAGCAATTCCCACATATTTGGTATTTCCGTGTAGGGAATTTAATTTCTAGCGCATTTCCGAAGACCTTTTCGAAAAATATTCAAAATTGCCCGAGAAATCGGGAAAATATGGAAATTTAATGAGATTCAATACAAAACATCAGAATTTGTAGCAAAAAAATGAAAACCCTTAAAACGGAAAGCTATTCCCACATATTTGGTATTTCCGTGTAGGGAATTTAATTTCTAGCGCATTTCTGAAGACCTTTTCGAAAAATATTCAAAATTGCCCAAGAAATCGGGAAAATGTGGAAATTTAATGAGATTACAAAACATCAGAATTTGTAGGAAAAAAATGAAAACCCTTAAAACGGAAAGCACTTGCCACATATTTGGTATTTCCGTGTAGGGAATTTAATTTCTAGCGCATTTCCGAAGATCTTTTCGAAAAATATTCAAAATTGCCCGAGAAATCGGGAAAATATGGAAATTTAATGCGATTACAAAACATCTGAATTTGTAGCAAAAAATGAGCTTCACTAAGGGTAAGTATTACTGCAGAGTGGTCCGAATTTAAGTCAAAATTATTTGTAATAGTAATATAATTTGATGATACTTTTTTTGATATGAAAAAGTCCAAAAGGTCTGGAATTTTTTGAGTGTCAGATGGCCAATAAGTTGGACCACCTGAAGAGTGGTAATTGCAGCCAAGTTCTACTATTGCTGATTTGAGCTCTTTACCTTTGGTAGTTGAGAGCCTGGAACCCCAGTCCACATGTTTGGCATTCAGATCACCTCCTAGAATAAATCTTTCACCTAGATTTCCTAAGATATACAGGTAATCCATTTTTTTCAGGTTATGAAGTGGTGGAAAGTATGCTGCTCCTAAGGTAAGTTTCTGTTTACTTGACTCAACAACAACCCTTGTAAGTTGGCAATCAGGTCTTTGAATACTGTGTTCAGTGTAGTGTTTAATTTTTTCCTTAACGAGTATCGCACTACCGCCACTTGCTTTATTATCAGGATGGTACGTGTTATATATATCATAACCTTTGATTTTAATGTACATCTGGTTGGTAAGATGGGTTTCAGATAGTAAGCAGAAGTCTATGTTGTGTATATTTAAGAAATTTCAAGTTCCTGGATTTTATTTAAGATGCCATTCGCGTTCCAGGTGGCAATATTAAAATTAACGTTAGACATTAATTCAGGTTTCGATGGGATGAATATGGAAATACTTTTTCCAATCTATCCAACCTGCAAGAGAGTGTGTTTACCAAATCGTAGATTTTATATAATATTGACGATTGATTTATTTCCTGATTATTATTGTTATTTTTTAATTGATTATGATTACATCAGAATTTGTACCAAAAAAATGAAAACTGTTAAAACGGAAAGCAATTCCCACATATTTGGTATTTCCGTGTAGGGAATTTAATTTCTAGCGCATTTCCGAAGACCTTTTCGAAAAATATTCAAAATTGCCCAAGAAATCGGGAAAATATGGAAATTTAATGAGATTACAAAACATCAGAATTTACAAAACATCAGAAATTGTAGCAAAAAAATGAAAACCCTTAAAACGGAAAGCAATTCCCACATATTTGGTATTTCCGTGTAGGGAATTTAATTTCTAGCGCATTTCCGAAGACCTTTTCGAAAAATATTCAAAATTGCCCGAAAAATCGGGAAAATATGGAAATTTAATGAGATTCAATACAAAACATCAGAAATTGTAGCAAAAAAATGAAAACCCTTAAAACGGAAAGCAATTCCCACATATTTGGTATTTCCGTGTAGGGAATTTAATTTCTAGCGCATTTCCGAAGACCTTTTCGAAAAATATTCAAAATTGCCCAAGAAATCGGGAAAATATGGAAATTTAATGAGATTACAAAACATCAGAATTTACAAAACATCAGAAATTGTAGCAAAAAAATGAAAACCCTTAAAACGGAAAGCAATTCCCACATATTTGGTATTTCCGTGTAGGGAATTTAATTTCTAGCGCATTTCCGAAGACCTTTTCGAAAAATATTCAAAATTGCCCGAAAAATCGGGAAAATATGGAAATTTAATGAGATTCAATACAAAACATCAGAATTTGTAGCAAAAAATGAAAACCCTTAAAACGGAAAGCAATTCCCACATATTTGGTATTTCCGTGTACGGAATTTAATTTCTAGCGCATTTCCGAAGACCTTTTCGAAAAATATTCAAAATTGCCCGAGAAATCGGGAAAATATGGAAATTTAATGAGATTACAAAACATCAGAATTTGTAGGAAAAAAATGAAAACCCTTAAAACGGAAAGCACTTGCCACATATTTGGTATTTCCGTGTAGGGAATTTAATTTCTAGCGCATTTCCGAAGACCTTTTCGAAAAATATTCAAAATTGCCCGAGAAATCGGGAAAATATGGAAATTTAATGAGATTACAAAACATCAGAATTTGTAGCAAAAAATGAGCTTCACTAAGGGTAAGTATTACTGCAGAGTGGTCCGAATTTAAGTCAAAATTATCTGTAATAGTAATATAATTTGATGATACTTTTTTTTTGATATGAAAAAGTCCAAAAGGTCTGGAATTTTTTGAGTGTCAGATGGCCAATAAGTTGGACCACCTGAAGAGTGGTAATTGCAGCCAAGTTCTACTATTGCTGATTTGAGCTCTTTACCTTTGGTAGTTGAGAGCCTGGAACCCCAGTCCACATGTTTGGCATTCAGATCACCTCCTAGAATAAATCTTTCACCTAGATTTCCTAAGATATGCAGGTAATCCATTTTTTTCAGGTTATGACGTGGTGGAATGTATGCTGCTCCTAAGGTAAGTTTCTGTTTACTTGACTCAACAACAACCCTTGTAAGTTGGCAATCAGGTCTTTGAATACTGTGTTCAGTGTAGTGTTTAATTTTTTCCTTAACGAGTATCGCACTACCGCCACTTGCTTTATTATCCGGATGGTACGTGTTATATATATCATAACCTTTGATTTTAATGTACATCTGGTTGGTAAGATGGGTTTCAGATAGTAAGCAGAAGTCTATGTTGGGTATATTTAAGAAAATTTCAAGTTCCTGGATTTTATTTAAGATGCCATTCGCGTTCCAGGTGGCAATATTAAAATAAACGTTAGACATTAATTCAGGTTTCGATGGGATGAATATGGAAATACTTTTTCCAATCTATCCAACCTGCAAGAGAGTGTGTTTACCAAATCGTAGATTTTATATAATATTGACGATTGATTTATTTCCTGATTATTATTGTTATTTTTTAATTGATTATGATTACATCAGAATTTGTACCAAAAAAATGAAAACTGTTAAAACGGAAAGCAATTCCCACATATTTGGTATTTCCGTGTAGGGAATTTAATTTCTAGCGCATTTCCGAAGACCTTTTCGAAAAATATTCAAAATTGCCCAAGAAATCGGGAAAATATGGAAATTTAATGAGATTACAAAACATCAGAATTTACAAAACATCAGAAATTGTAGCAAAAAAATGAAAACCCTTAAAACGGAAAGCAATTCCCACATATTTGGTATTTCCGTGTAGGGAATTTAATTTCTAGCGCATTTCCGAAGACCTTTTCGAAAAATATTCAAAATTGCCCGAGAAATCGGGAAAATATGGAATTTTAATGAGATTCAATACAAAACATCAGAATTTGTAGCAAAAAAATGAAAACCCTTAAAACGGAAAGCAATTCCCACATATTTGGCATTTCCGTGTAGGGAATTTAATTTCTAGCGCATTTCCGAAGACCTTTTCGAAAAATATTCAAAATTGCCCGAGAAATCGGGAAAATATGGAAATTTAATGAGATTCAATACAAAACATCAGAATTTGTAGCAAAAAAATGAAAACCCTTAAAACGGCAAGCAATTCGCAAATATTTGGTATTTCCGTGTAGGGAATTTAATTTCTAGCGCATTTCCGAAGACCTTTTCGAAAAATATTCAAAATTGCCCGAGAAATCGGGAAAATATGGAAATTTAATGAGATTACAAAACATCAGAATTTGTAGCAAAAAATGAAAGCCCTTAAAACGGAAAGCAATTCCCACATATTTGGTATTTCCGTGTAGGGAATTTAATTTCTAGCGCATTTCCGAAGACCTTTTCGAAAAATATTCAAAATTGCCCGAGAAATCGGGAAAATATGGAAATTTAATGAGATTCAATACAAAACATCAGAATTTGTAGGAAAAAAATGAAAACCCTTAAAACGGAAAGCAATTCCCACATATTTGGTATTTCCGTGTAGGGAATTTAATTTCTAGCGTATTTCTCGGGCAATTTCGAAAAATATTCAAAATTGCCCGAGAAATCGGGAAAATATGGAAATTTAATGAGATTCAATACAAAACATCAGAATTTGTAGCAAAAAAATGAAAACCGTTAAAACTGGAAGCAATTTCCACATATTTGGTATTTCCGTGTAGGGAATTTAATTTCTAGCAAATTTCCGAAGACCTTTTCGAAAAATATTCAAAATTGCCCGAGAAATCGGTAAAAAATATGGAAATTTAATGAGATTCAATACAAAACATAAGAATTTGCAGCAAAAAAATGAAAACCGTTAAAACGGAAAGCAATTCCCACATATTTGGTATTTCCGTGTAGGGAATTTAATTTCTAGCGCATTTCCGAAGACCTTTTCGCAAAATATTCAAAATTGCCCAAGAAATCGGGAAAATATGGAAATTTAATGAGATTACAAAACATCAGAATTTAAAAAACATCAGAATTTGTAGCAAAAAAATGAAAACCCTTAAAACGGAAAGCAATTCCCACATATTTGGTATTTCCGTGTAGGGAATTTAATTTCTAGCGCATTTCCGAAGACCTTTTCGAAAAATATTCAAAATTGCCCGAGAAATCGGGAAAATATGGAAATTTAATCAGGTTCAATACAAAACATCAGAATTTGTAGCAAAAAAATGAAAACCCTTAAAACGGAAAGCAATTCCCATATATTTCCGTTAGGGAATTTAATTTGTAGTGCATTTCCGAAGACCTTTTCGAAAAATATTCAAAATTGCCCGAGAAATCGGTAAAAAATATTGAAATTTAATGAGATTCAATACAAAACATCAGAATTCGTAGCAAAAAAATGAAAATCGTTAAAACGGAAAGCAGTTCACACATATTTGGTATTTCCGTGTAGGGAATTTAATTTCTAGCGCATTTCCGAAGACCTTTTCGAAAAATATTCAAAATTGCCCGAGAAATCGGTAAAAAATATTGAAATTTAATGAGATTCAATACAAAACATCAGAATTCGTAGCAAAAAAATGAAAATCGTTAAAACGGAAAGCAATTCACACATATTTGGTATTTCCGTGTAGGGAATTTAATTTCTAGCGCATTTTCGAAGACCTTTTCGCAAAATATTCAAAATTGCCCGAGAAATCGGGAAAATATGGAAATTTAATGAGATTCAATACACATCAGAATTTGTAGCAAAAAAATGAAAACCGTTAAAACTGGAAGCAATTCCCACATATTTGGTATTTCCGTGTAGGGAATTTAATTTCTAGCGCATTTCCGAAGACCTTTTCGAAAAATATTCAAAATTGCCCGAGTAATCGGTAAAAAATATGGAAATTTAATGAGATTCAATACACATCAGAATTTGTAGCAAAAAAATGAAAACCGTTAAAACTGGAAGCAATTCCCACATATTTGGTATTTCCGTGTAGGGAATTTAATTTCTAGCGCATTTCCGAAGACCTTTTCGAAAAATATTCAAAATTGCCCGAGAAATCGGTAAAAAATATTGAAATTTAATGAGATTCAATACAAAACATCAGAATTCGTAGCAAAAAAATGAAAATCGTTAAAACGGAAAGCAATTCACACATATTTGGTATTTCCGTGTAGGGAATTTAATTTCTAGCGCATTTTCGAAGACCTTTTCGCAAAATATTCAAAATTGCCCGAGAAATCGGGAAAATATGGAAATTTAATGAGATTCAATACACATCAGAATTTGTAGCAAAAAAATGAAAACCGTTAAAACTGGAAGCAATTCCCACATATTTGGTATTTCCGTGTAGGGAATTTAATTTCTAGCGCATTTCCGAAGACCTTTTCGAAAAATATTCAAAATTGCCCGAGAAATCGGTAAAAAATATTGAAATTTAATGAGATTCAATACAAAACATCAGAATTTGTAGCAAAAAAATGAAAACCCTTAAAACGGAAAGCAATTCCCATATATTTGGTATTTCCTTGTAGGGAATTTAATTTCTAGCGCATTTCCGAAGACCTTTTCGAAAAATATTCAAAATTGCCCGAGAAATCGGGAAAATATGGAAATTTAATGAGATTCAATACAAAACATCAGAATTTGTAGCAAAAAAATGAAAACCGTTAAAACGGAAAGCAATTCCCACATATTTGGTATTTCCGTGTAGGGAATTTAATTTCTAGCGCATTTCTGAAGACCTTTTTGAAAAATATTCAAACTTGCCCAAGAAATCGGGAAAATATGGAAATTTAATGAGATTACAAAACATCAGAATTTGTAGGTAAAAAATGAAAACCCTTAAAACGGAAAGCACTTACCACATATTTGGTATTTCCGTGTAGGGAATTTAATTTCTAGCGCATTTCCGAAGACCTTTTCGAAAAATATTCAAAATTGCCCGAGAAATCGGGAAAATATGGAAATATAATGAGATTCAATAGAAAACATCAGAATTTGTAGCAAAAAAATGAAAACCCTTAAAACAGAAAGCAATTCCCACATATTTGGTATTTCCGTGTAGTGAATTTAATTTCTAGCGCATTTCCGAAGACCTTTTCGAAAAATATTCAAAATTGGCCGAGAAATCGGGAAAATATGGAAATTTAATGAGATTCAATACAAAACATCAGAATTTGTAGCAAAAAAATGAAAACCGTTAAAACGGAAAGCAATTCCCACATATTTGGTATTTCCGTGTAGGGAATTTAATTTCTAGCGCATTTCTGAAGACCTTTTCGAAAAATATTCAAACTTGCCCAAGAAATCGGGAAAATATGGAAATTTAATGAGATTACAAAACATCAGAATTTGTAGGTAAAAAATGAAAACCCTTAAAACGGAAAGCACTTGCCACATATTTGGTATTTCCGTGTAGGGAATTTAATTTCTAGCGCATTTCCGAAGACCTTTTCGAAAAATATTCAAAATTGCCCGAGAAATCGGGAAAATATGGAAATTTAATGAGATTACAAAACATCAGAATTTGTAGCAAAAAATGAAAGCCCTTAAAACTGGAAGCAATTCCCACATATTTGGTATTTCCGTGTAGGGAATTTAATTTTTAGTGCATTTCCGAAGACGTTTTCGAAAAATATTCAAAATTGACCGAGAAATCGGGAAAATATGGAAATTTAATGAGATTGAATACAAAACATCAGAATTTGTAGCAAAAAAATGAAAACCCTTAAAACTGGAAGCAATTCACACATATTTGGTATTTCCGTGTAGGGAATTTAATTTCTAGCGCATTTCCGAAGACCTTTTCGAAAAATATTCAAAATTGCCCGAGAAATCGGGAAAATATGGAAATTTAATGAGATTCAATACAAAACATCAGAATTTGTAGCAAAAAAATGAAAACCCTTAAAACGGAAAGCAATTCCCACATATTTGGTATTTCCGTGTAGGGAATTTAATTTCTAGCGCATTTCCGAAGACCTTTTCGAAAAATATTCAAAATTGCCCAAGAAATCGGGAAAATATGGAAATTTAATGAGATTCAATACCAAACATCAGAATTTGTAGCAAAAAAATGAAAACCCTTAAAACGGAAAGCAATTCCCACATATTTGGTATTTCCGTGTTGGGAATTTAATTTATAGCGCATTTCCGAAGACCTTTTCGAAAAATATTCAAAATTGCCCGAGAAATCGGGAAAATATGGAAATTTAATGAGATTCAATACAAAACATCAGAATTTGTAGCAAAAAAATATTTAATATTTCCGTGTAGAGAATTTAATTTCTAGCGCATATCCGAAGACCTTTTCGAAAAATATTCAAAATTGCCCGAGAAATCGGAAAAATTTGCAAATTTAATGAGATTCAATACAAAACATCCGAATTTGTAGCAAAAAAATGAAAACCCTTAAAACGGAAAGAAATTCCCACATATTTGGTATTTCCGTGTAGGGAATTTAATTTCTAGCGCATTTCCGAAGACCTTTTCAAAAAATATTCAAAATTGCCCGAGAAATCGGGAAAATATGGAAATTTAATGAGATTTAATACAAAACATCAGCATTTGTAGCAAAAAAAAGAAAACCCTTAAAACGGAAAGCAATTCCCACATATTTGGTAATTCCATGTAGGGAATTTAATTTCCAGCGCATTTCCGAAGACCTTTTCGAAAAATATTCAAAATTGCCCCAGAAATCGGGAAAATATGGAAATTTAATGAGATTCAATACAAAACATCAGAATTTGTAGCAAAAAAATGAAAACCCTTAAAACTGGACGCAATTCCCACATATTTGGTATTTCCGTGTAGGGAATTTAATTTCTAGCGCATATCCGAAGACCTTTTCGAAAAATATTCAAAATTGCCCAAGAAATCGGGAAAATATGGAAATTTAATGAGATTCAATACAAAACATCAGAATTTGTAGCAAAAAAATGAAAACCCTTAAAACGGAAAGCAATTCAGACATATTTGGTTTTTCCGTGTAGGAAATTTAATTTCTTGCGCATTTCCGAAGACCTTTTCGAAAAATATTGAAAATTGCCCGAGAAATCGGGAAAATATGGAAATTTAATGAGATTCAATACAAAACATCAGAATTTGTAGCAAAAAAATGAAAACCCTTAAAATGGAAAGCAATTCCCACATATTTGGTATTTCCGTGTAGGGTATTTAATTTCTAGCGCATTTCCGAAGACCTTTTCGAAAAATATTCAAAATTGCCCGAGAAATCGGGAAAATATGGAAATTAAATGAGATTCAATACAAAACATCAGAATTTGTAGCAAAAAAATGAAAACCCTTAAAACTGGAAGCAATTCCCACATATTTGGTATTTCCGTGTAGGGAATTTAATTTCTAGCACATTTTCGAAGACCTTTTCGAAAAATATTCAAAATTGCCCGAGAAATCGGGAAAATATGGAAATTTAATGAGAGTCAATACAAAACATCAGAATTTGTAGCAAAAAAATGAAAACCCTTAAAACTGGCAAGCAATTCCCACATATTTGGTATTTCCGTGTAGGGAATTTAATTTCTAGCGCATATCCGAAGACCTTTTCGAAAAATATTCAAAATTGCCCGAGAAATCGGAAAAATTTGCAAATTTAATGAGATTCAATACAAAACATCAGAATTTGTAGCAAAAAAATGGAAACCCTTAAAACGGAAAGAAATTCCCACATATTTGGTATTTCCGTGTAGGGAATTTAATTTCTAGCGCATTTCCGAAGACCTTTTCGAAAAATATTCAAAATTGCCCGCGAAATCGGGAAAATATGGAAATTTAATGAGATTCAATACAAAACATCAGCATTTGTAGCAAAAAAATGAAAACCCTTAAAACGGAAAGCAATTCCCACATATTTAATATCTCCGTGTGGAGAATTTAATTTCTAGCGCATATCCGAAGACCTTTTCGAAAAATATTCAAAATTGCCCGAGAAATCGGAAAAATTTGCAAATTTAATGAGATTCAATACAAAACATCAGAATTTATAGCAAAAAAATGAAAACCCTTAAAACGGAAAGAAATTCCCACATACTTGGTATTTCCGTGTAGGGAATTTAATTTCTAGCGCATTTCCGAAGACCTTTTCGAAAAATATTCAAAATTGCCCGAGAAATCGGGAAAATATGGAAATTTAATGAGATTCAATACAAAACATCAGCATTTGTAGCAAAAAAATGAAAACCCTTAAAACGGAAAGCAATTAACACATATTTGGTAATTTCATGTAGGGAATTTAATTTCTAGCGCATTTCCGAAGACATTTTCGAAAAATATTCAAAATATCCCGAGAAATCGGGAAAATATGGAAATTTAATGAGATTCAATACAAAACATCAGAATTTGTAGCAAAAAAATGAAAACCCTTAAAACTGGACGCAATTCCCACATATTTGGTATTTCCGTGTAGGGAATTTAATTTCTAGCGCATATCCGAAGACCTTTTCGAAAAATATTCAAAATTGCCCGAGAAATCGGAAAAATATGGAAATTTAATGAGATTTAATACAAAACATCAGCATTTGTAGCAAAAAAAAGAAAACCCTTAAAACGGAAAGCAATTCCCACATATTTGGTAATTCCATGTAGGGAATTTAATTTCCAGCGCATTTCCGAAGACCTTTTCGAAAAATATTCAAAATTGCCCCAGAAATCGGGAAAATATGGAAATTTAATGAGATTCAATACAAAACATCAGAATTTGTAGCAAAAAAATGAAAACCCTTAAAACTGGACGCAATTCCCACATATTTGGTATTTCCGTGTAGGGAATTTAATTTCTAGCGCATATCCGAAGACCTTTTCGAAAAATATTCAAAATTGCCCAAGAAATCGGGAAAATATGGAAATTTAATGAGATTCAATACAAAACATCAGAATTTGTAGCAAAAAAATGAAAACCCTTAAAACGGAAAGCAATTCAGACATATTTGGTTTTTCCGTGTAGGAAATTTAATTTCTTGCGCATTTCCGAAGACCTTTTCGAAAAATATTGAAAATTGCCCGAGAAATCGGGAAAATATGGAAATTTAATGAGATTCAATACAAAACATCAGAATTTGTAGCAAAAAAATGAAAACCCTTAAAATGGAAAGCAATTCCCACATATTTGGTATTTCCGTGTAGGGAATTTAATTTCTAGCGCATTTCCGAAGACCTTTTCGAAAAATATTCAAAATTGCCCGAGAAATCGGGAAAATATGGAAATTAAATGAGATTCAATACAAAACATCAGAATTTGTAGCAAAAAAATGAAAACCCTTAAAACTGGAAGCAATTCCCACATATTTGGTATTTCCATGTAGGGAATTTAATTTCTAGCACATTTTCGAAGACCTTTTCGAAAAATATTCAAAATTGCCCGAGAAATCGGGAAAATATGGAAATTTAATGAGAGTCAATACAAAACATCAGAATTTGTAGCAAAAAAATGAAAACCCTTAAAACTGGCAAGCAATTCCCACATATTTGGTATTTCCGTGTAGGGAATTTAATTTCTAGCGCATATCCGAAGACCTTTTCGAAAAATATTCAAAATTGCCCGAGAAATCGGAAAAATTTGCAAATTTAATGAGATTCAATACAAAACATCAGAATTTGTAGCAAAAAAATGGAAACCCTTAAAACGGAAAGAAATTCCCACATATTTGGTATTTCCGTGTAGGGAATTTAATTTCTAGCGCATTTCCGAAGACCTTTTCGAAAAATATTCAAAATTGCCCGCGAAATCGGGAAAATATGGAAATTTAATGAGATTCAATACAAAACATCAGCATTTGTAGCAAAAAAATGAAAACCCTTAAAACGGAAAGCAATTCCCACATATTTAATATCTCCGTGTGGAGAATTTAATTTCTAGCGCATATCCGAAGACCTTTTCGAAAAATATTCAAAATTGCCCGAGAAATCGGAAAAATTTGCAAATTTAATGAGATTCAATACAAAACATCAGAATTTATAGCAAAAAAATGAAAACCCTTAAAACGGAAAGAAATTCCCACATACTTGGTATTTCCGTGTAGGGAATTTAATTTCTAGCGCATTTCCGAAGACCTTTTCGAAAAATATTCAAAATTGCCCGAGAAATCGGGAAAATATGGAAATTTAATGAGATTCAATACAAAACATCAGCATTTGTAGCAAAAAAATGAAAACCCTTAAAACGGAAAGCAATTAACACATATTTGGTAATTTCATGTAGGGAATTTAATTTCTAGCGCATTTCCGAAGACATTTTCGAAAAATATTCAAAATATCCCGAGAAATCGGGAAAATATGGAAATTTAATGAGATTCAATACAAAACATCAGAATTTGTAGCAAAAAAATGAAAACCCTTAAAACTGGACGCAATTCCCACATATTTGGTATTTCCGTGTAGGGAATTTAATTTCTAGCGCATATCCGAAGACCTTTTCGAAAAATATTCAAAATTGCCCGAGAAATCGGAAAAATATGGAAATTTAATGAGATTCAATACAAAACATAAGAATTTGTAGCAAAAAAATGAAAACCCTTAAAGTGGAAAGCAATTGCCACATATTTGGTATTTCCATGTAGGGAATTTAATTTCTAGCGCATTTCCGAAGACCTTTTCGAAAAATATTCAAAATTGCCCGAGAAATCGGAAAAATTTGCAAATTTAATGAGATTCAATACAAAACATCAGAATTTGTAGCAAAAAAATGAAAACCCTTAAAACTGGACGCAATTCCCACATATTTGGTATTTCCGTGTAGGGAATTTAATTTCTAGCGCATATCCGAAGACCTTTTCGAAAAATATTCAAAATAGCCCAAGAAATCGGGAAAATATGGAAATTTAATGAGATTCAATACAAAACATCAGAATTAGTAGCAAAAAAATGAAAACCCTTAAAACGGAAAGCAATTCAGACATAATTGGTTTTTCCGTGTAGGAAATTTAATTTCTAGCGCATTTCCGAAGACCTTTTCGAAAAATATTGAAAATTGCCCGAGAAATCGGGAAAATATGGAAATTTAATGAGATTCAATACAAAACATCAGAATTTGTAGCAAAAAAATGAAAACCCTTAAAGTGGAAAGCAATTGCCACATATTTGGTATTTCCATGTAGGGAATTTAATTTCTAGCGCATTTCCGAAGACCTTTTCGAAAAATATTCAAAATTGCCCGAGAAATCGGAAAAATTTGCAAATTTAATGAGATTCAATACAAAACATCAGAATTTGTAGCAAAAAAATGAAAACCCTTAAAACTGGACGCAATTCCCACATATTTGGTATTTCCGTGTAGAGAATTTAATTTCTAGCGCATATCCGAAGACCTTTTCGAAAAATATTCAAAATAGCCCAAGAAATCGGGAAAATATGGAAATTTAATGAGATTCAATACAAAACATCAGAATTTGTAGCAAAAAAATGAAAACCCTTAAAACGGAAAGCAATTCAGACATAATTGGTTTTTCCGTGTAGGAAATTTAATTTCTAGCGCATTTCCGAAGACCTTTTCGAAAAATATTGAAAATTGCCCGAGAAATCGGGAAAATATGGAAATTTAATGAGATTCAATACAAAACATCAGAATTTGTAGCAAAAAAATGAAAACCCTTAAAGTGGAAAGCAATTGCCACATATTTGGTATTTCCATGAAGGGAATTTAATTTCTAGCGCATTTCCGAAGACCTTTTCGAAAAATATTCAAAATTGCCCGAGAAATCGGAAAAATTTGCAAATTTAATGAGATTCAATACAAAACATCAGAATTTGTAGGAAAAAAATGAAAACCCTTAAAACGGAAAGAAATTCCCACATATTTGGTATTTCCGTGTAGGGAATTTAATTTCTAGCGCATTTCCGAAGACCTTTTCGAAAAATATTCAAAATTGCCCGAGAAATCGGGAAAATATGGAAATTTAATGAGATTCAATACAAAACATCAGCATTTGTAGCAAAAAAATGAAAACCCTTAAAACGGAAAGAAATTCCCACATATTTGGTATTTCCGTGTAGGGAATTTAATTTCTAGCGCATTTCCGAAGACCTTTTCGAAAATATTCAAAATTGCCCGAGAAATCGGGAAAATATGGAAATTTAATGAGATTCAATACAAAACATCAGAATTTGTAGCAAAAAAATGAAAACCCTTAAAAGTGGAAGCAATTCCCACATATTTGGTATTTCCGTGTAGGGAATTTAATTTCTAGCGCATTTCCGAAGACCTTTTCGAAAAATATTCAAAATTTCCCGAGAAATCGGGAAAATATGGAAATTTAATGAGATTCAATACAAAACATCAGAATTTGTAGCAAAAAAATGAAAACCCTTAAAACTGGACGCAATTCCCACATATTTGGTATTTCCGTGTAGGGAATTTAATTTATAGCGCATTTCCGAAGACCTTTTCGAAAAATATTCAAAATTGCCCAAGAAATCGGGAAAATATGGAAATTTAATGAGATTCAATACAAAACATCAGAATTTGTAGCAAAAAAATGAAAACCCTTAAAACGAAAAGCAATTCCCACATATTTGGTATTTCCGTGTAGGGAATTTAATTTCTAGCGCATTTCCGAAGACCTTTTAGAAAAATATTGAAAATTGCCCGTGAAATCGGGAAAATATGGAAATTTAATGAGATTCAATACAAAACATCAGAATTTGTAGCAAAAAAATGAAAACCCTTAAAACTGGAAGCAATTCCCACATATTTGGTATTTCCGTGTAGGGAATTTAATTTCTAGCGCATTTCCGAAGACCTTTTCGAAATATATTCAAAATTGCCCGAGAAATCGGGAAAATATGGAAATTTAATGAGATTCAATACAAAACATCAGAATCTGTAGCAAAAAAATGAAAACCCTTAAAACGGAAAGCAATTCCCACATATTTGGTATTTCCGAGTAGGAAATTTAATTTCTAGCGCATTTCCGAAGACCTTTTCGAAAAATATTCAAAATTGCCCGAGAAATCGGGAAAATATGGAAATTTAATGAGATTCAATACGAAACATCAGAATTTGTAGCAAAAAATGAAAACCCTTAACACGGAAAGCAATTCCCACATATTTGGTTCTCCCGTGTAGGGAATTTAATTTCTAGCGCATTTCCGAAGACCTTTTCGAAAAATATTCAAAATTGCCCGAGAAATCGGGAAAATATGGAAATTTAATGAATTTCAATACAAAACATCAGTATTTGTAGCAAAAAAATGAAAACACTTAAAACGGAAAGCAATTCCCACATATTTGGTAATTCCATGTAGGGAATTTAATTTCTAGCGCATTTCCGAAGACCTTTTCGAAAAATATTCAAAATTGCCCGAGAAATCGGGAAAATATGGAAATTTAATGAGATTCAATACAAAACATCAGAATTTGTAGCAAAAAAATGAAAACTCTTAAAACTGGAAGCAATTCCCACATATTTGGTATTTCCGTGTAGGGAATTTAATTTCTAGTGCATTTCCGAAGACCTTTTCGAAAAATATTCAAAATTGCCCGAGAAATCGGGAAAATATGGAAATTTAATGAGATTCAATACAAAACATCAGAATTTGTAGCAAAAAAATGAAAACCCTTAAAACTGGACGCAATTCCCACATATTTGGTATTTCCGTGTAGGGACTTTAATTTCTAGCGCATATCCGAAGACCTTTTCGAAAAATATTCCAAATTGGCCAAGAAATCGGGAAAATATGGAAATTTAATGAGATTCAATACAAAACATCAGAATTTGTAGGAAAAAAATGAAAACCCTTAAAACGGAAAGTAATTCCCACATATTTGGTATTTCCGTGTAGAGAATTTAATTTATAGCGCATTTCCGAAGACCTTTTCGAAAAATATTCAAAATTTCCCGAGAAATCGAGAAAATATGGAAATTTAATGAGATTCAATACAAAACATCAGAATTTGTAGCAAAAAAATGAAAACCCTTAAAACTGGAAGCAATTCCCACATATTTGGTATTTCCGTGTAGGGAATTTAATTTCTAGCGCATTTCCGAAGACCTTTTAGAAAAATATTGAAAATTGCCCGAGAAATCGGGAAAATATGGAAATTTAATGAGATTCAATACAAAACATCAGAATTTGTAGCAAAAAAATGAAAACCCTTAAAACGGGAAGCAATTCCCACATATTTGGTATTTCCGTGTAGGGAATTTAATTTCTAGCGCATTTCAGAAGACCTTTTCGAAAAATATTCAAAATTGCCCGAGAAATCGGGAAAATATGGAAATTTAATGAGATTCAATACAAAACATCAGAATTTGTAGCAAAAAAATGAAAGCCCTTAAAACAGAAAGCAATTCCCACATATTTGGTATTTCCGTGTAGGGAATTTAATTTCTAGCGCATTTCCGAAGACCTTTTATAAAAATATTCAAAATTGCCCGAGAAATCGGGAAAATATGGAAATTTAATGAGATTCAATACAAAACATCAGAATTTGTAGCAAAAAAATGAAAACCCTTAAAACTGGAAGCAATTCCCACATATTTGGTATTTCCGTGTACGGAATTTAATTTCTAGCGCATTTCCGAAGACCTTTTCGAAAAATATTCAAAATTGCCCGAGAAATCGGGAAAATATGGAAATTTAATGAGATTCAATACAAAACATCAGAATTTGTAGGAAAAAAATGAAAACCCTTAAAACGGAAAGTAATTCCCACATATTTGGTATTTCCGTGTAGAGAATTTAATTTATAGCGCATTTCCGAAGACCTTTTCGAAAAATATTCAAAATTTCCCGAGAAATCGAGAAAATATGGAAATTTAATGAGATTCAATACAAAACATCAGAATTTGTAGCAAAAAAATGAAAACCCTTAAAACTGGAAGCAATTCCCACATATTTGGTATTTCCGTGTAGGGAATTTAATTTCTAGCGCATTTCCGAAGACCTTTTAGAAAAATATTGAAAATTGCCCGAGAAATCGGGAAAATATGGAAATTTAATGAGATTCAATACAAAACATCAGAATTTGTAGCAAAAAAATGAAAACCCTTAAAACGGGAAGCAATTCCCACATATTTGGTATTTCCGTGTAGGGAATTTAATTTCTAGCGCATTTCCGAAGACCTTTTCGAAAAATATTCAAAATTGCCCGAGAAATCGGGAAAATATGGAAATTTAATGAGATTCAATACAAAACATCAGAATTTGTAGCAAAAAAATGAAAGCCCTTAAAACAGAAAGCAATTCCCACATATTTGGTATTTCCGTGTAGGGAATTTAATTTCTAGCGCATTTCCGAAGACCTTTTATAAAAATATTCAAAATTGCCCGAGAAATCGGGAAAATATGGAAATTTAATGAGATTCAATACAAAACATCAGAATTTGTAGCAAAAAAATGAAAACCCTTAAAACTGGAAGCAATTCCCACATATTTGGTATTTCCGTGTACGGAATTTAATTTCTAGCGCATTTCCGAAGACCTTTTCGAAAAATATTCAAAATTGCCCGAGAAATCGGGAAAATATGGAAATTTAATGAGATTCAATACGAAACATCAGAATCTGTAGCAAAAAAATGAAAACCAATTAAAACGGGAAGCAATTCCCACATATTTGGTATTTCCGAGTAGGGAATTTAATTTCTAGCGCATTTCCGAAGACCTTTTCGAAAAATATTCAAAATTGCCCGAGAAATCGGGAAAATATGGAAATTTAATGAGATTCAATACGAAACATCAGAATTTGTAGCAAAAAATGAAAACCCTTAACACGGAAAGCAATTCCCACATATTTGGTATTTCCATGTAGGGAATTTAATTTCTAGCGCATTTCCGAAGACCTTTTCGAAAAATATTCAAAATTGCACGAGAAATCGGGAAAATATGGAAATTTAATGAGATTCAATACAAAACATCAGAATTTGTAGCAAAAAAATGAAAGCCCTTAAAACTGGAAGCAATTCCCACATATTTGGTATTTCCGTGTAGGGACTGTAATTTCTAGCGCATATCCGAAGACCTTTTCGAAAAATATTCCAAATTGGCCAAGAAATCGGGAAAATATGGAAATTTAATGAGATTCAATACAAAACATCAGAATTTGTAGGAAAAAAATGAAAACCCTTAAAACGGAAAGTAATTCCCACATATTTGGTATTTCCGTGTAGAGAATTTAATTTATAGCGCATTTCCGAAGACCTTTTCGAAAAATATTCAAAATTTCCCGAGAAATCGGGAAAATATGGAAATTTAATGAGATTCAATACAAAACATCAGAATTTGTAGCAAAAAAATGAAAACCCTTAAAACTGGAAGCAATTCCCACATATTTGGTATTTCCGTGTAGGGAATTTAATTTCTAGCGCATTTCCGAAGACCTTTTAGAAAAATATTGAAAATTGCCCGAGAAATCGGGAAAATATGGAAATTTAATGAGATTCAATACAAAACATCAGAATTTGTAGCAAAAAAATGAAAACCCTTAAAACGGGAAGCAATTCCCACATATTTGGTATTTCCGTGTAGGGAATTTAATTTCTAGCGCATTTCAGAAGACCTTTTCGAAAAATATTGAAAATTGCCCGAGAAATCGGGAAAATATGGAAATTTAATGAGATTCAATACAAAACATCAGAATTTGTAGCAAAAAAATGAAAGCCCTTAAAACAGAAAGCAATTCCCACATATTTGGTATTTCCGTGTAGGGAATTTAATTTCTAGCGCATTTCCGAAGACCTTTTATAAAAATATTCAAAATTGCCCGAGAAATCGGGAAAATATGGAAATTTAATGAGATTCAATACAAAACATCAGAATTTGTAGCAAAAAAATGAAAACCCTTAAAACTGGAAGCAATTCCCACATATTTGGTATTTCCGTGTACGGAATTTAATTTCTAGCGCATTTCCGAAGACCTTTTCGAAAAATATTCAAAATTGCCCGAGAAATCGGGAAAATATGGAAATTTAATGAGATTCAATACGAAACATCAGAATCTGTAGCAAAAAAATGAAAACCAATTAAAACGGGAAGCAATTCCCACATATTTGGTATTTCCGAGTAGGGAATTTAATTTCTAGCGCATTTCCGAAGACCTTTTCGAAAAATATTCAAAATTGCCCGAGAAATCGGGAAAATATGGAAATTTAATGAGATTCAATACGAAACATCAGAATTTGTAGCAAAAAATGAAAACCCTTAACACGGAAAGCAATTCCCACATATTTGGTATTTCCATGTAGGGAATTTAATTTCTAGCGCATTTCCGAAGACCTTTTCGAAAAATATTCAAAATTGCACGAGAAATCGGGAAAATATGGAAATTTAATGAGATTCAATACAAAACATCAGAATTTGTAGCAAAAAAATGAAAGCCCTTAAAACTGGAAGCAATTCCCACATATTTGGTATTTCCGTGTAGGGAATTTAATTTCTAGCGCATTTCCGAAGACCTTTTCGAAAAATATTGAAAATTGCCCGAGAAATCGGGAAAATATGGAAATTTAATGAGATTCAATACAAAACATCAGAATTTGTAGCAAAAAAATGAAAGCCCTTAAAACAGAAAGCAATTCCCACATATTTGGTATTTCCGTGTAGGGAATTTAATTTCTAGCGCATTTCCGAAGACCTTTTCGAAAAATATTCAAAATTGCCCGAGAAATCGGGAAAATATGGAAATTTAATGAGATCCAATACAAAACATCAGAATCTGTAGCAAAAAAATGAAAACCAATTAAAACGGAAAGCAATTCCCACATATTTGGTATTTCCGAGTAGGGAATTTAATTTTTAGCGCATTTCCGAAGACCTTTTCGAAAAATATTCAAAATTGCCCGAGAAATCGGGAAAATATGGAAATTTAATGAGATTCAATACAAAACATCAGAATTTGTAGCAAAAAATGAAAACCCTTAACACGGAAAGCAATTCCCACATATTTGGTATTTCCATGTAGGGAATTTAATTTCTAGCGCATTTCCGAAGACCTTTTCGAAAAATATTCAAAATTGCACGAGAAATCGGGAAAATATGGAAATTTAATGAGATTCAATACAAAACATCAGAATTTGTAGCAAAAAAATGAAAGCCCTTAAAACAGAAAGCAATTCCCACATATTTGGTATTTCCGTGTAGGGAATTTAATTTCTAGCACATTTCCGAAGACCTTTTCGAAAAATATTCAAAATTGCCCGAGAAATCGGGAAAATATGGAAATTTAATAAGATTCAATACAAAACATCAGAATTTGTAGCAAAAAAATGAAAGCCCTTAAAACAGAAAGCAATTCCCACATATTTGGTATTTCCGTGTAGGGAATTTAATTTGTAGCGCATTTCCGAAGAGCTTTTCGAAAAATATTCAAAATTGAAAATGAAAACCCTTAAAACGGAAATCGGGAAAATATGGAAATTTAATGAGATTCAATACAAAACATCAGAATTTGTAGCAAAAAAATGAAAACCCTTAAAAGTGGAAGCAATTCCCACATATTTGGTATTTCCGTGTAGGGAATTTAATTTCTAGCTCATTTCCGAAGACCTTTTCGAAAAATATTCAAAATTGCCCGAGAAATCGGGAAAATATGGAAATTTAATGAGATTCAATACAAAACATCAGAATTTGTAGCAAAAAAATGAAAGCCCTTAAAACAGAAAGCAATTCCCACATATTTGGTATTTCCGTGTAGGGAATTTAATTTCTAGCGCATTTCCGAAGACCTTTTCGAAAAATATTCAAAATTGCCCGAGAAATCGGGAAAATATGGAAATTTAATAAGATTCAATACAAAACATCAGAATCTGTAGCAAAAAAATGAAAACCCTTAAAACGGAAAGCAATTCCAACATAAATGGTATTTCCGAGTAGGGAATTTAATTTCTAGCGCATTTCCGAAGACCTTTTCGAAAAATATTCAAAATTGCCCGAGAAATCTGGAAAATATGGAAATTTAATGAGATTCAATACGAAACATCAGAATTTGTAGCAAAAAATGAAAACCCTTAACACGGAAAGCAATTCCCACATAGTTGGTATTTCCATGTAGGGAATTTAATTTCTAACGCATTTCCGAAGACCTTTTCGAAAAATATTCAAAATTGCACGAGAAATCGGGAAAATATGGAAATTTAATGAGATTCAATACAAAACATCAGAATTTGTAGCAAAAAAATGAAAACCCTTAAAACTGGAAGCAATTCCCACATATTTGGTATTTCCGTGTAGGGAATTTAATTTCTAGCGCATTTCCGAAGACCTTTTCGAAAAATATTCAAAATTGCACGAGAAATCGGGAAAATATGGAAATTTAATGAGATTCAATACAAAACATCATAATTTGTAGCAAAAAAATGAAAACCCTTAAAACTGGAAGCAATTCCCACATATTTGGTATTTCCGTGTAGGGAATTTAATTTCTAGCGCATTTCCGAAGACCTTTTCGAAAAATATTCAAAATTGCCCGAGAAATCGGGAAAATATGGAAATTTAATGAGATTCAAGACGAAACATCAGAATTTGTAGCAAAAAATGAAAACCCTTAACACGGAAAGCAATTCCCACATATTTGGTATTTCCATGTAGGGAATTTAATTTCTAGCGCATTTCCGAAGACCTTTTCGAAAAATATTCAAAATTGCCCGAGAAATCGGGAAAATATGGAAATTTAATGAGATTCAATACAAAACATCAGAATTTGTAGCAAAAAAATGAAAACCCTTAAAACTGGAAGCAATTCCCACATATTTGGTATTTCCGTGTACGGAATTTAATTTCTAGCGCATTTCCGAAGACCTTTTCGAAAAATATTCAAAATTGCACGAGAAATCGGGAAAATATGGAAATTTAATGAGATTCAATACAAAACATCAGAATTTGTAGCAAAAAAATGAAAACCCTTAAAACTGGAAGCAATTCCCACATATTTGGTATTTCCGTGTAGGGAATTTAATTTCTAGCACATTTCCGAAGACCTTTTCGAAAAATATTCAAAATTTCCCGAGAAATCGGGAAAATATGGAAATTTAATTAGATTCAATACAAAACATCAGAATTTGTAGCAAAAAAATGAAAACCCTTAAAATTGGAAGCAATTCCCACATATTTGATATTTCCGTGTAGGGAATTTAATTTCTAGCGCATTTCCGAAGACCTTTTCGAAAAATATTCAAAATTGCCCGAGAAATCGGGAAAATATGGAAATTTAATGAGATTCAATACAAAACATCAGAATTTGTAGCAAAAAAATGAAAACCCTTAAAACTGGAAGAAATTCCCACATATTTGGTATTTCCGTGTAGGGAATTTAATTTCTAGCGCATTTCCGAAGACCTTTTCGAAAAATATTGAAAATTGCCCGAGAAATCGGGAAAATATGGAAATTTAATGAGATTCAATACAAAACATCAGAATTTGTAGCAAAAAAATGAAAACCCTTAAAACGGAAAGCAATTCCCACATAATTGGTATTTCCGTGTAGGGAATTTAATTTCTAGCGCATTTCCGAAGACCTTTTCGAAAAATATTCAAAATTGCCCGAGAAATCGGGAAAATATGGAAATTTAATGAGATTCAATACAAAACATCAGAATTTGTAGCAAAAAAATGAAAGCTCTTAAAACAGAAAGCAATTCCCACATATTTGGTATTTCCGTGTAGGGAATTTAATTTCTAGCGCATTTCCGAAGACCTTTTCGAAAAATATACAAAATTGCCCGAGAAATCGGGAAAATATGGAAATTTAATGAGATTCAATACAAAACATCAGAATTTGTAGCAAAAAAATGAAAACCCTTAAAACGGAAAGCAATTCCCACATATTTGGTATTTCCGTGTAGGGAATTTAATTTATAGCGCATTTCCGAAGACCTTTTCGAAAAATATTCAAAATTGCCCGAGAAATCGGGAAAATATGGAAATTTAATGAGATTCAATACAAAACATCAGAATTTGTAGCAAATAAATGAAAACCCTTAAAACGGAAAGCAATTCCCACATAATTGGTATTTCCGTGTAGGGAATTTAATTTCTAGCGCATTTCCGAAGACCTTTTCGAAAAATATTCAAAATTGCCGAGAAATCGGGAAAATATGGAAGTTTAATAAGATTCAATACAAAACATCAGAATTTGTAGCAAAAAAATGAAAACCCTTAAAGTGGAAAGCAATTCCCACATATTTGGTATTTCCGTGTAGGGAATTTAATTTCTAGCGCATTTCGAAGACCTTTTCGAAAAATATTCAAAATTGCCCGAGAAATCGGGAAAATATGGAAATTTAATGAGATTCAATACGAAACATCAGAATTTGTAGCAAAAAATGAAAACCCTTAACACGGAAAGCAATTCCCACATATTTGTATTTCCATGTAGGGAATTTTAATTTCTAGCGCATTTCCGAAGACCTTTTCGAAAAATATTCAAAATTGCACGAGAAATCGGGAAAATATTGGAAATTTAATGAGATTCAATACAAAACATCAGAATTTGTAGCAAAAAAATGAAAACCCTTAAAACTGGAAGCAATTCCCACATATTTGGTATTTCCGTGTAGGGAATTTAATTTCTAGCGCATTTTCGAAGACCTTTTCGAAAAATATTCAAAATTGACCGAGAAATTGGGAAAATATGGAAATTTAATGAGATTCAATACAAAACATCAGAATTTGTAGCAAAAAAATGAAAACCCTTAAAACTGGAAGCAATTCCCACATATTTGGTATTTCCGTGTAGGGAATTTAATTTCTAGCGCATTTCCGAAGACCTTTTCGAAAAATATTCAAAATTTCCCGAGAAATCGGGAAAATATGGAAATTTAATGAGATTCAATACAAAACATCAGTATTTGTAGCAAAAAAATGAAAACCCTTAAAACTGGAAGCAATTCCCACATATTTGGTATTTCCGTGTAGGGAATTTAATTTCTAGCGCATTTCCGAAGACCTTTTCGAAAAATATTCAAAATTGAAAATGAAAACCCTTAAAACGGAAATCGGGAAAATATGGAAATTTAATGAGATTCAATACAAAACATCAGAATTTGTAGCAAAAGAATGAAAACCCTTAAAACGGAAGGCAATTCCCACATAATTGGTATTTCCGTGTAGGGAATTTAATTTCTAGCGCATTTCCGAAGACCTTTTCGAAAAATATTCAAAATTGCCCGAGAAATCGGGAAAATATGGAAATTTAATGAGATTCAATACAAAACATCAGAATTTGTAGCAAAAAAATGAAAACCCTTAAAACGGAAAGCAATTCCCACATATTTGGTATTTCCGTGTAGGGAATTTAATTTCTAGCGCATTTCCGAAGACCTTTTCGAAAAATATACAAAATTGCCCGAGAAATCGGGAAAATATGGAAATTTAATGAGATGCAATACAAAACATCAGAATTTGTAGCAAAAAAATGAAAACCCTTAAAACGGAAAGCAATTCCCACATATTTGGTATTTCCGTGTAGGGAATTTAATTTATAGCGCATTTCCGAAGACCTTTTCGAAAAATATTCAAAATTGCCCGAAAAATCGGGAAAATATGGAAATTTAATGAGATTCAATACAAAACATCAGAATTTGTAGCAAAAAAATGAAAACCCTTAAAACTGGAAGCAATTCCCACATATTTAATATTTCCGTGTAGGGAATTTAATTTCTAGCGCATTTCCGAAGACCTTTTCGAAAAATATTCAAAATTGCCCGAGAAATCGGGAAAATATGGAAATTTAATGAGATTCAATACAAAACATCAGAATTTGTAGCAAAAAAATGAAAACCCTTAAAATTGGAAGCAATTCCCACATAATTGGTATTTCCGTGTAGGGAATTTAATTTCTAGCGCATTTCCGAAGACCTTTTCGAAAAATATTCAAAATTGCCCGAGAAATCGAGAAAATATAGAAATTTAATGAGATTCAATACAAAACATCAGAATTTGTAGCAAAAAAATGAAAACCCTTAAAACGGAAAGCTATTCCCACATAACTGGTTTTTCCGTGTAGGGAATTTAATTTCTAGCGCATTTCCGAAGACCTTTTCGAAAAATATTCAAAATTGCCCGAGAAATCGGCAAAATATGGAAATTTAATGAGATTCAATACAAAACATCAGAATTTGTAGCAAAAAATGAAAACCCTTAAAACTGGAAGCAATTCCCACATATTTGGTATTTCCGTGTAGGGAATTTAATTTCTAGCGCATTTCCGAAGACCTTTTCGAAAAATATTGAAAATTGCCCGAGAAATCGGGAAAATATGGAAATTTAGTGAGATTCAATACAAAACATCAGAATTTGTAGCAAAAAAATGAAAACCCTTAAAACGGAAAGCAACTCCCACATATTTGGTATTTCCGTGTAGGGAATTTAATTTCTAGCGCATTTCCGAAGACGTATTCGAAAAATATTCAAAATTGCCCGAGAAATCGGGAAAATATGGAAATTTAATGAGATTCAATACGAAACATCAGAATTTGTAGCAAAAAATGAAAACCCTTAAAACTGGAAGCAATTCCCACATATTTGGTATTTCCGTGTAGGGAATTTAATTTCTAGCGCATTTCCGAAGACCTTTTCGAAAAATATTCAAAATTGCCCGAGAAATCGGGAAAATATGGAAATTTAATGAGATTCAATACAAAACATCAGAATTTGTAGGAAAGAAAATGAAAACCCTTAAAACGAAAAGCAATTCCCACATATTTGGTACTCCCGTGTAGGGAATTTAATTTCTAGCGCATTTCCGAAGACCTTTTCGAAAAATATTCAAAATTGACCGAGAAATCGGGAAAATATGGAAATTTAATGAGATTCAATACAAAACATCAGAATTTGTAGCAAAAAAATGAAAACCCTTAAAACTGGAAGCAATTCCCACATATTTGGTATTTCCGTGTAGGGAATTTAATTTCTAGCGCATTTCCGAAGACCTTTTCGAAAAATATTCAAAATTGCCCGAGAAATCGGGAAAATATGGAAATTTAATGAGATTCAATACAAAACATCAGAATTTGTAGCAAAAAAATGAAAACCCTTAAAATTGGAAGCAATTCCCACATAATTTGTATTTCCGTGTAGGGAATTTAATTTCTAGCGCATTTCCGAAGACCTTTTCGAAAAATATTCAAAATTGCCCGAGAAATCGAGAAAATATAGAAATTTAATGAGATTCAATACAAAACATCAGAATTTGTAGCAAAAAAATGAAAACCCTTAAAACGGAAAGCAATTCCCACATAACTGGTTTTTCCGTGTAGGGAATTTAATTTCTAGCGCATTTGTGAAGACCTTTTCGAAAAATATTGAAAATTGCCCGAGAAATCGGGAAAATATGGAAATTTAATGAGATTCAATACAAAACATCAGAATTTGTAGCAAAAATATGAAAACCCTTAAAACGGAAAGCAACTCCCACATATTTGGTATTTCCGTGTAGGGAATTTAATTTCTAGCGCATTTCCGAAGACGTTTTCGAAAAATATTCAAAATTGCCCGAGAAATCGGGAAAATATGGAAATTTAATGAGATTCAATACGAAACATCAGAATTTGTAGCAAAAAATGAAAACCCTTAACACGGAAAGCAATTCCCACATATTTGGTATTTCCATGTAGGGAATTTAATTTCTAGCGCATTTCCGAAGACCTTTTCGAAAAATATTCAAAATTGCCCGAGAAATCGGGAAAATATGGAAATTTAATGAGATTCAATACAAAACATCAGAATTTGTAGCAAAGAAATGAAAACCCTTAAAATTGGAAGCAATTCCCACATAATTTGTATTTCCGTGTAGGGAATTTAATTTCTAGCGCATTTCCGAAGACCTTTTCGAAAAATATTCAAAATTGCCCGAGAAATCGAGAAAATATAGAAATTTAATGAGATTCAATACAAAACATCAGAATTTGTAGCAAAAAAATGAAAACCCTTAAAACGGAAAGCAATTCCCACATAACTGGTTTTTCTGTGTAGGGAATTTAATTTCTAGCGCATTTCCGAAGACCTTTTCGAAAAATATTGAAAATTGCCCGAGAAATCGGGAAAATATGGAAATTTAATGAGATTCAATACAAAACATCAGAATTTGTAGCAAAAAAATGAAAACCCTTAAAACGGAAAGCAATTCCCACATATTTGGTATTTCCGTGTAGGGAATTTAATTTCTAGCGCATTTCCGAAGACCTTTTCTAAAAATATTCAAAATTGCCCGAGAAATCGGGAAAATATGGAAATTTAATGAGATTCAATACAAAACATCAGAATTTGTAGCAAAAAAATGAAAACCCTTAAAACTGGAAGCAATTCCCACATATTTGGTATTTCCGTGTAGGGAATTTAATTTCTAGCGCATTTCCGAAGACCTTTTCGAAAAATATTCAAAATTGCCCGAGAAATCGGGAAAATATGGAAATTTAATGAGATTCAATACAAAACATCAGAATTTGTAGCAAAAAAAATGAAAACCCTTAAAACGAAAAGCAATTCCCACATATTTGGTACTCCCGTGTAGGGAATTTAATTTCTAGCGCATTTCCGAAGACCTTTTCGAAAAATATTCAAAATTGACCGAGAAATCGGGAAAATATGGAAATTTAATGAGATTCAATACAAAACATCAGAATTAGTAGCAAAAAAATGAAAAACCTTAAAACTGGAAGCAATTCCCACATATTTGGTATTTTCGTGTAGGGAATTTAATTTCTAGCGCACTTCCGAAGACCTTGTTGAAAAATATTCAAAATTTCCCGAGAAATCGGGAAAATATGGAAATTTAATGAGATTCAATACAAAACATCAGAATTTGCAGCAAAAAAATGAAAACCCTTAAAACTGGAAGCAATTCCCACATATTTGGTATTTCCGTGTAGGGAATTTAATTTCTAGCGCATTTCCGAAGACCTTTTCGAAAAATATTCAAAATTGCCCGAGAAATCGGTAAAATATGGAAATTTAATGAGATTCAATACAAAACATCAGAATTTGTAGCAAAAATATGAAAACCCTTAAAACGGAAAGCAACTCCCACATATTTGGTATTTCCGTGTAGGGAATTTAATTTCTAGCGCATTTCCGAAGACGTTTTCGAAAAATATTCAAAATTGCCCGAGAAATCGGGAAAATATGGAAATTTAATGAGATTCAATACGAAACATCAGAATTTGTAGCAAAAAATGAAAACCCTTAAAACTGGAAGCAATTCCCACATATTTGGTATTTCCGTGTAGGGAATTTAATTTCTAGCGCATTTCCGAAGACCTTTTCGAAAAATATTCAAAATTGCCCGAGAAATCGGGAAAATATGGAAATTTAATGAGATTCAATACAAAACATCAGAATTTGTAGCAAAAAAATGAAAACCCTTAAAACGGAAAGCAATTCCCACATAATTGGTATTTCCGTGTAGAGAATTTAATTTCTAGCGCATTTCCGAAGACCTTTTCGAAAAATATTCAAAATTGCCCGAGAAATCGGGAAAATATGGAAATTTAATGAGATTCAATACAAAACATCAGAATTTGTAGCAAAAAACTGAAAACCCTTAAAATTGGAAGCAATTCCCACATATTTGGTATTTCCGTGTAGGGAATTTAATTTCTAGCGCGTCTCCGAAGACATTTTCGAAAAATATTCAAAATTGCCCGAGAAATCGGGAAAATATGGAAATTTAATGAGATTCAATACAAAACATCAGAATTTGTAGCAAAAAAATGAAAGCTCTTAAAACAGAAAGCAATTGCCACATATTTGGTATTTCCGTGTAGGGAATTTAATTTCCAGCGCATTTCCGAAGACCTTTTCGAAAAATATACAAAATTGCCCGAGAAATCGGGAAAATATGGAAATTTAATGAGATTCAATAAAAAACATCAGAATTTGTAGCAAAAAAATGAAAACCCTTAAAACTGGAAGCAATTCCCACATATTTAATATTTCCGTGTAGGGAATTTAATTTCTAGCGCATTTCCGAAGACCTTTTCGAAAAATATTCAAAATTGCCCGAGAAATCGAGAAAATATGGAAATTTAATGAGATTCAATACAAAACATCAGAATTTGTAGCAAAAAAATGAAAACCCTTAAAACGGAAAGCAATTCCCACATATTTGGTATTTCCGTGTAGGGAATTTAATTTCTAGCGCATTTCCGAAGACCTTTTCGAAAAATATTCAAAATTGCCCGAGAAATCGGGAAAATATGGAAATTTAATGAGATTCAATACAAAACATCAGAATTTGTAGCAAAAAAATGAAAACCCTTAAAACGGAAAGCAATTCCCACATAATTGGTATTTCCGTGTAGAGAATTTAATTTCTAGCGCATTTCCGAAGACCTTTTCGAAAAATATTCAAAATTGCCCGAGAAATCGGGAAAATATGGAAATTTAATGAGATTCAATACAAAACATCAGAATTTGTAGCAAAAAAATGAAACCCCTTAAACCTGGAAGCAATTCCCACATATTTAATATATCCGTGTAGGGAATTTAATTTCTAGCGCATTTCCGAAGACCTTTTCGAAAAATATTGAAAATTGCCCGAGAAATCGGGAAAATATGGAAATTTAATGTGATTCAATACAAAACATCAGAATTTGTAGCAAAAAAATGAAAGCTCTTAAAACAGAAAGCAATTCCCACATATTTGGTATTTCCGTGTAGGGAATTTAATTTCTAGCGCATTTCCGAAGACCTTTTCGAAAAATATACAACATTGCCCGAGAAATCGGGAAAATATGGAAATTTAACGAGATTCAATACAAAAACTCAGAATTTGTAGCAAAAAAATGAAAACCCTTAAAACGGAAAAAAATTCCCACATATTTGGTATTTCCGTGTAGGGAATTTAATTTATAGCGCATTTCCGAAGACCTTTTCGAAAAATATTCAAAATTGCCCGAGAAATCGGGAAAATATGGAAATTTAATGAGATTCAATACAAAACATCAGAATTTGTAGCAAAAAAATGAAACCCCTTAAACCTGGAAGCAATTCCCACATATTTAATATATCCGTGTAGGGAATTTAATTTCTAGCGCATTTCCGAAGACCTTTTCGAAAAATATTCAAAATTGCCCGAGAAATCGGGAAAATATGGAAGTTTAATGAGATTCAATACAAAACATGAGAATTTGTAGCAAAATATGAAAACCATTAAAACTGGAAGCAATTCCCACATAATTGGTATTTTCGTGTAGGGAATTTAATTTCTAGCGCATTTCCGAAGACCTTTTCGAAAAATATTCAAAATTTCCCGAGAAATCGGGAAAATATGGAAGTTTAATGAGATTCAATACAAAACATGAGAATTTGTAGCAAAATATGAAAACCATTAAAACTGGAAGCAATTCCCACATAATTGGTATTTCCGTGTAGGGAATTTAATTTCTAGCGCATTTCCGAAGACCTTTTAGAAAAATATTGAAAATTGCCCGAGAAATCGAGAAAATATGGAAATTTAATGAGATTCAATACAAAACATCAGAATTTGTAGCAAAAAAATGAAAACCCTTAAAACGGAAAGCAATTCTCACATAATTGGTTTTTCCGTGTAGGGAATTTTATTTCTAGCGCATTTCTGAAGACCTTTTCGAAAAATATTGAAAATTGCCCGAGAAATCGGGAAAATATGGAAATTTAATGAGATTCAATACAAAACATCAGAATTTGTAGCAAAAAAATGAAAACCCTTAAAACGGAAAACAATTCCCACATATTTGGTATTTCCGTGTAGGGAATTTAATTTCTAGCGCATTTCCGAAGACGTTTTCGAAAAATATTCAAAATTGCCCGAGAAATCGGGAAAATATGGAAATTAAATGAGATTCAATACAAAACATTAGCATTTGTAGCAAAAAAATGAAAACCCTTAAAACGGAAAGCAATTCCCACATATTTGGTAATTCCATGTAGAGAATTTAATTTCTAGCGCATTTCCGAAGACCTTTTCGAAAAATATTCAAAATTGCCCGAGAAATCGGGAAAATATGGAAATTTAATGAGATTCAATACAAAACATCAGAATTTGTAGCAAAAAAATGAAAACCCTTAAAACGGAAAGCAATTCCCACATATTTGGTATTTCGGTGTAGGTTATTTAATTTCTAGTGCATTTCCGAAGACCTTTTCGAAAAATATTCAAAATTGCCCGAGAAATCGGGAAAATATGGAAATTTAATGAGATTAAATACAAAACATCAGAATTTGTAGCAAAAAAATGAAAACCCTTAAAACTGGAAGTAATTCCCACATATTTGGTATTTCCGTGTAGGGAATTTTATTTCTAGCGCATTTCCGAAGACTTTTTCGAAAAATATTCAAAATTGCCCGAGAAATCGGGAAAATATGGAAATTTAATGAGATTCAATACAAAACATCAGAATTTGTAGCAAAAAAATGAAAACCCTTAAAACTGGAAGCAATTCCCACATATTTGGTATTTCAGTGTAGGGAATTTAATTTCTAGCGCATTTCCGAAGACATTTTCGAAAAATATTCAAGATTGCCCGAGAAATCGGGAAAATATGGAAATTTAATGAGATTCAATACAAAACATCAGAATTTGTAGCAAAAAAATGAAAACCCTTAAAACTGGAAGTAATTCCCACATATTTGGTATTTCCGTGTAGGGAATTTAATTTCTAGCGCATTTCCGAAGACCTTTTCGAAAAATATTCAAAATTGCCCGAGAAGTAGGGAAAATATGGAAATTTAATGAGATTCAATACAAAACATCAGAATTTGTAGCAAAAAAATGAAAACCCTTAAAACGGAAAGCAATTCCCATATATTTGGTATTTCCGTGTAGGGAATTTAATTTCTAGCGCATTTCCGAAGACCTTTTCGAAAAATATTCAAAATTGCCCGACAAATCGGGAAAATATGGAAATTTAATGAGATTCAATACAAAACATCAGAATTTGTAGCAAAAAAATGAAAACCCTTAAAACGGAAAGTAATTCCCACATATTTGGTATTTCGGTGTAGGTTATTTAATTTCTAGTGCATTTCCGAAGACCTTTTCGAAAAATATTCAAAATTGCCCGAGAAATCGGGAAAATATGGAAATTTAATGAGATTCAATACAAAACATCAGAATTTGTAGCAAAAAAATGAAAACCCTTAAAACTGGAAGTAATTCCCACATATTTGGTATTTCCGTGTAGGGAATTTAATTTCTAGCGCATTTCCGAAGACCTTTTCGAAAAATATTCAAAATTGCCCGAGAAATCGGGAAAATATGGAAATTTAATGAGATTCAATACAAAACATCAGAATTTGTAGCAAAAAAATGAAAGCCCTTAAAACGGAAAGCAATTCCCATATATTTGGTATTTCCGTGTAGGGAATTTAATTTCTAGCGCATTTCCGAAGACCTTTTCGAAAAATATTCAAAATTGCCCGACAAATCGGGAAAATATGGAAATTTAATGAGATTCAATACAAAACATCAGAATTTGTAGCAAAAAAATGAAAATCCTTAAAACTGGAAGCAATTCCCACATATTTGGTATTTCAGTGTAGGGAATTTAATTTCTAGCGCATTTCCGAAGACATTTTCGAAAAATATTCAAAATTGCCCGAGAAATCGGGAAAATATGGAAATTTAATGAGATTCAATACAAAAAATCAGAATTTGTAGCAAAATAAATGAAAACCCTTAAAACGGAAAGCAATTCCCACATATTTGGTATTTCCGTGTAGGGAATTTAATTTCTAGCGAATTTCCGAAGACCTTTTCGAAAAATATTCAAAATTGCCCGAGAAATCGGGAAAATATGGAAATTTAATGAGATTCAATACAAAACATCAGAATTTGTAGCAAAAAAATTAAAACCCTTAAAACTGGAAGCAATTCCCACATATTTAGTATTTCCGTGTAGGGAATTTAATTTCTAGCGCATTTCCGAAGACCTTTTCGAAAAATATTCAAAATTGCCCGAGAAATCAGGAAAATATGGAAATTTAATGAGATTCAATACAAAACATCAGAATTTGTAGCAAAAAAATGAAAGCTCTTAAAACAGACAGCAATTCCCACATATTTGGTATTTCCGTGTAGGGAATTTAATTTCTAGCGCATTTCCGAAGACCTTTTCGAAAAATATTGAAAATTGCCCGAGAAATCGGGAAAATATGGAAATTTAATGAGATTAAATACAAAACATCAGAATTTGTAGCAAAAAAATGAAAACCCTTAAAACGGAAAGCAATTCCCACATATTTGGTATTTCCGTGTAGGGAATTTAATTTATAGCGCATTTCCGAAGACCTTTTCCAAAAATATTCAAAATTGCCCGAGAAATCGGGAAAATATGGAAATTTAATGAGATTCAATACAAAACATCAGAATTTGTAGCAAAAAAATGAAAACCCTTAAAACTGGAAGCAATTCCCACATAATTGGTATTTCCGTGTAGGAAATTTAATTTCTAGCGCATTTCCGAAGACCTTTTAGAAAAATATTGAAAATTGCCCGAGAAATCGGGAAAATATGGAAATTTAATGAGATTCAATACAAAACATCAGAATTTGTAGCAAAAAAATGAAAACCCTTAAAGTGGAAAGCAATTCCCACATTTGGTATTTCCGTGTAGGGAATTTAATTTCTAGCGCATTTCCGAAGACCTTTTCGAAAAATATTCAAAATTGCCCGAGAAATCGGGAAAATATGGAAATTAAATGAGATTCAATACAAAACATCAGAATTTGTAGCAAAAAAATGAAAACCCTTAAAACTGGAAGCAATTCCCACATATTTGGAATTTCCGTGTAGGGAATTTAATTTCTAGCGCATATCAAAAGACCTTTTCGAAAAATATTTAAAATTACCCGAGAAATCGGTAAAATATGGAAATTTAATGAGATTCAATACAAAACATCAGAATTTGTAGCAAAAAAATGAAAACCCTTAAAGTGGAAAGCAATTCCCACATATTTGGTATTTCCGTGTAGGGAATTTAATTTCTAGTGCATTTCCGAAGACCTTTTCGAAAAATATTCAAAATTGCCCGAGAAATCGGGAAAATATGGAAATTAAATGAGATTCAATACAAAACATCAGAATTTGTAGCAAAAAAATGAAAACCCTTAAAACTGGAAGCAATTCCCACATATTTGGTATTTCGGTGTAGGT